>CM040246.1:209542481-210024087 GCA_022545495.1 Chrysanthemum lavandulifolium
AAACATGAAGTAATAAACATGTACTAGCGTTGCTTCATTCAAACATAGGTCATAACATAGTCGTGGGTGCTAATTGAGCACATGTACGTACTTCACATAGCATGTCATGTACACCTTACTCCACTAAGGTTGTCGTGAACACATTAATCACATATCCACAAAGGATCATGAGTGCTATTCAAGCACGGTACCTGTAACACCCCAAAAATAGTGCAGTGGAAGACAATATTAGTATGTGGGATACGACTAAATTGGTACACAACACAAGATATAGGGAAACGGAATTACCATATCCATTCAAAAAGATTTACATCATCCAAAAGTACTAAGTTTTACATTATTTCAAAAAGTACGAAAATAAGGCCCATAAATAGATAAAGTAGTCCCAGTAGTTTCAAAGTCAGTGTAGAAACATTTCAACTTATTCCCATAACCATGGCACTTGCCAAGCGCCTTCCAAAAGTACATCATACAATATCCAGTTTAATTACCTGAGAAAACATGCTAAAAGGGTCAGCTAAAAGCTGGTGAGTTCATATGTTAAGTATAAAACAGTAAAGTGGACTGAAATCAACCATGTGAAAAATAAAACGACATAATGTCACCAAAATCAAGTATGTTACGCTAGCACTAAGTCATGAAACCGAAGCTTCGACACAGTTTGCGTGAACCCAGAGCATGCTACAGTAATAAGCCCAGACAAGTGTTAATCCCGTACAATTGTGTCCCGACATGATATACGTCCCTCTGGTTGGCGCTACCAAAACTAGACGTGGGATGTTAACCCCGATAGATCTATTTATAGCACTCGCGCTTCTCAACACGAATTAAAGGTCCATGAAGTAGGAAATAGTGGGATTCAAGTTCCTTAGGCTAGTTCACGTAACAGTTTAAGTAAAGAATAAATGGTTCAGTCAAAGTAATTTTTTTGCATGTTTCTCACCCCAAAGTATTGTAAAGTTGTTCATAAGAGTAAAAGTGGGGCTATGAAACTCACCTCAAGTACAACAATGCAATTACATAACAGAATCAGAAAACAGTGCAACACAACGGTACGAACTCAGCACGACCTAATACATAAGACTTGTCTCAAAATCCGACATGTGAAAAGTAAACCAATGCGCAAGAGTTTCAAAAGTTAATGTGTTTTAGTTTCCGAAATAAGTCTCGTATCATCATTATAAAAGAGTTTTGTATCATCATTAGTGAAGTGGTAAGAAATAATACACTCAATAATTATACACGCAAAAAGAAATAGATTACGAGATAGTCAAGGAAAAGTATTGACGAGAACTCGAGTCGAGAAAGAATGACAGAAAGAAGTTGTTGTTCCCGTATCACAAGTAGCAAAATTACAATTCAAGGCTAATCGTGATCCATGACTTAAATAAATTAGTTTTAAAAATCAGTTAAACAAGATAAGTAAAGTAAATGCACAAGAGATTTTTTCAACGTTTATATTCTTATTAAAACGAATCAAAAGAATATATTACCCAAGTGTTTGCGGAACAACACTTGGGATTGAATGACAAGTGTGGTGTGAACTCCTCACTAAGCTTAGGCTAAGTCTAAGCACAACTACACGAAACCACTGAACTATTTTTGGGACTAGTTGTATTTGGAGGAGTGAAAATTGCTTGTGAATGCTAACTCATTTAATGCACAAGCTTGACTTTCACTCCATCCTTATGCCTATTTATACAAGTATGAGATTTAACTATTTCCTAAAAGATAATAATGATGTAAGCTATGGAGGATAAAATACTGATGTATTTTGTCTCTATTTACAAGAAGCTATATTAGGTAAAAGACAGTGTTAGTTTCTGATCATCAGTGATGACACTGATCTTGGTTGTTAGTCTTTCAGGAAAAGTTTAACTTATGATTGATAAGGACTCCTCCTTATGCATTCAAAATTCTCTCGCATTGTCCTACCCATTCTTTAAGTCTTCTTACTCTTCAGTCTTTGTCTTTAGTGATTGTAGTTGTTGAGGAGTTATGGGATTCAGTGAGTTATTGTCATCACTCACTAAACCCATCATCTTCTTCTTGACTCAGTCTTCGCCCTTTGAGTTCCGCCTTACAGAGTGGAGAGAATTTCTTCTCAGTCTCGTTCTAAGTGTCCTGAAGATGACTCACTGAGCAAGTGTTCACTTAGTAACTTGTTTATGTTTAAGGATATTAAACACTTGGGTTATTTTATCTTCAAATTCTTGTTTCAGAAAGTTTTGGGATTCACTGACCCAACAGTCTCCCTCTATTTGGATATAAACATAGCCTAAGTGTTTCTAAGTTCAGTGTGAGTGAGCAAATGTCTTCTTCTCACACTGAATATTCTATAAAGTAACTAAAGAACACTGAGTAACAAAAAACATCATTCATTAAGAAATATATTACAAAGTCCTAAGTTACAATGCAAAAAAATAGAAGATAGTGATGTTGCAGCAGATGTGAGTTTCAGTCCATTTGATATCCAAGGGCTTCAAGTTTAGGTTTCTTAGACTTCAGCTTATCCTGGTCAGGGTGTTCACTAATATTGGTCCTTAAGTCATTGCTGAACCTTGTGTTTTCTGGACTTTAGATTTGAGTAGCCACCACTAGAAAGTCAACCATAGCCTCAATCCCAGCCTTGTCTATATCACTCCACCTTTGGAAAGCAGGCTCCCCAAATTCATCAGTGAAGAATAGACGTCTCTCGGGTCGTTCAATGGCCAGATGATTCACGAATCTAACTTCTTCAGGGAGGGCTCTTTTACAGTCTAGGCCATTGATCTTGATCTCAGGTTCACTCTCCAGGATCTTCCCCTTTCTCCTAGAGGACTGAGAGGGGGCAGGTTGATTTGTTGGGGCTGGAAGAAGAGACTGAATGCCAAGTTTTTCAGGAATTTGTCTTAGTTTCTCAAATCTCTTGCTTAGTGCATCCATGAGATTTTTTATAATGGCATTCTTCTTCTTCTCAATGACGGGACCCAATTCATCAAGCTCAATAATTCCAAAGTCAGAAAATTTGAAGGGATCGTGAACCTCAAAGGTTCGCTTGTCAGGACCTCTGTAGACATTGATGACTGCTGGTTTTGTGCTGGCATGAATTTTGATGTCAGAGATAGGTTTAGGCCTATTTCTTCTTGTCATCACCCAATTGTAATGATCTATTCTTTTCTGTTTGATCTCAGCCAAGCTTTTCTCTATTTCAGCCTTTTTCTTCTTTAGGGCAAGCAATTCATCATCCTGAGCATCTTTGAACTTCTGAACTGCTTGTCCACTTTCCAGTGTCTTAGGATCAATGTCTAGCTTTTCATCTTCATCATGAAAGAATTTGACCAGGGCAGCCTTGCTCTTTTTCTCTTCCTTGGCCAATTTCTTAGCCCTTTCCTATTTCTCAAGGTAGGCACTCATCTGTTCTGCAGTCAGTAAGTAGACTTTGCCATTGATTTCATATGGGATCCTGATAGGTTTTTCAGGATCCGGTCTAAATGTATTAGAATCAGGCACCAGTTGTTGTTGCACAGGCTCAGGCGTTGTCAGTATGCCTTTGCCTTTGTCAAGAGGAGGGACTAATGATGATGGTGGTGTTGTTGATGATGGTGTTGATGTTGTTTGTTGGATTTGTGAGATTGGGAGTGCTGGAGTTGGCTCCCCCTCAATGTGAGAAGGAGTTTCTTCAGTGACATTCTCTCCCTCAACTATTGCTTGACCTTCAGTGAGAGCAAGAGTTGGCCTGGGCACTGAGGGTGAGGGAGTTGATTGACCCTTGAAAGCCTGATAGATTTCAGAAACCATGGAATTGATAAGTAAAGTATCCTTTCGAAGACTAGTGACTTTCTCCCCAAGATTGGCCTGAGATGTTTCCAGTGCAGTCATTTTAGGCCCGAGATTCCAGGCAATAGAAGATGAAGACTTAGCCAAATCAGCAACATTTTTATCCAATGAACAAAGACTGAATCACCTCCACTGATGAATGTAGACCCTGAACATTTGAGCTGTTGAGCAAGGTGACGAGTTCATTCAGGCTCGATGAGTTCTTCACATAAGTCTCAGTAGCCTCAAGCACTTTATTGTTCAGTACAAGGTCTTCCTTAACTGCCTCTTTGATATGGTCGAGTTTGGTGTGAGCATCCTAAAATGCCTTGAGGAACTTCTTCAGATGCTCATCCAGGGTGTGAAGAGAATGATACATGTTTTCCTTGTGTTCACCATTGTCTTCAAAGTTATCAACCACATCAGCTATGAGATCAACATAACTTTCAGTAGCCTCCACATGCTGATCCCATAATTCATCAGTGACATCAGCATACAACTTCTGAGTAGCCTTCCTCAAAAACTTAACCAATTGTCTCTCAGTGAGGGTAAAAATGTTTTCATACTTCTTCAGGTATTCAGGGCATGAAGATGCTACAGAATCTGAAGAGGCAGAAGAGTCATTGTCAGGCTGAAAAGGTGACTCTTTAGTCTCTTGTGGATCACGTTGATGTTCTTGTTCAATGGGTTAAACATCAACGTCCACTTCATTGCCAGCAGCTATTTCTTCCTCCTCACTTTCAATCTCCAACTCTTCATCAGACATCAGGAACTTTTGAACATCTGCTACACTTAGAAAACTAGAGAGGGTGATAGGTTCCGTATCAGCGGGTGGTTTTTTTCCCCTTGAGTCTTATTCCCCCAAGGACCCTTCAGACACTGATGGGTGTTTCCCAGTGCCTTATCTAGGGTCAGGATTGTTTGTGAGTTCCGTATCAACAGGGGGTATTGCTCCCTCAAATTCTTTGTCTCTCATTGCCCCTTCAAGCACTGGTGGGAGATTCCCAGTACTATCCTTAGGGACATTGGCAGTGAAATCCCTATCAGTGGGTTGTTTGTTTCTCACTGAGTCTTTGGGATTAGTGTTTGTGCCCTCAGACAAAATCAAGCTTGGTGGAAGGCGCTTCCCTACCAGCGGGTTGTACGTTTCCCTATGGATCTTGAGGAGTAGTAGTTGGGACCAAGAGCACTGACTATGATTTATCAGTGTCCTTCGTTGTCACCGGGGGTAGTGTTGTTTGGTCACCCTTTGGTGTCTTATAAGTATGGGGTTTCTATGGCCCTTTGGCCTATGTTCCATCATCCTCAGGGCCCTAGGGCTTGGGTTTGGTCTTAGTGCCAGTCTGAGACTTCCCCTTTCTTTTTTTAGGAGCAGGGTTTGAAGACACTGATTCCCTCTAGTTGTTTACAGCAACCATATGGGCCGTCAATTAGATATTAGTGACTAAGGATAGGTTCTTTGAAAAATTTGATGGACTCAGGACGGCAGGTAAATCGCCAAAGTGATAGTCCTTAGTTTAATTGCAACCCGGTAACTCTTGCAAAGCACAAGAGAAAAACCTAGGGTATGAAACGTATTTTTCCCTAGTTTTCCTTAGGAGCTTGGTTACTAGATCACTGTAAATGATCTCTCCAATGTCGAGAGTGGTCCCTGTCATCTAGAAATAGGCCATCATCAACTGAACATAATTGATTTGTTCAGTGGATAAGTGGTTCCCACCGAGAACCTGAACCACAAAAGTGAACAGGATCTTCCAAGCCAGGTGAAATGAGTTCTTGGCGACAAGGGTCTTGTCAAGTAACTTTAGGTCTAAAGCAATTTTTTCTAACTCAGCCTTAACAGTGGCTGGGTCATGGTGTTCAATATACTCACCATTATTGTAGTATAGCCTTGTTGAAGAGCAAAAAGTTTTAAAGTATAAAGTTATTTGTTGTTCCCCAATAGAAGGTGACGGGTCAAAGGCCAGTGTTGTTGGCCAAAACTACCTGAGGTAATTTTGGTACAGTATGGAAGGTGAATTTGTAACGGCCTTTTTCAGGGGGCAGTTAAACAAAAATTCCATGATTCCCTTATAGGTTGGGACATCATTTGGGTATTCAAAATTGCCTATAACATTGTTGGTTTTAAACTCTACACACTCTAAACCTCCCACCCACTGTGGTGCAAACAAAAGGCTTTGAGTCCTTGCCATTTGTATTTGGAAAAGTTTTTAGGTTTTTGGTTTTGACAAGAGAATCAAAGGGTTAATTTTATTACCAGTTGTTTTAAAAGATTGAGATTTGCAGAAAACCTTTTAATGTGGTAGCAAAGATGAAAACTAATTTTTGATTCAATCAATTTGAATAAAGCACACACAGTTGTTTTGAGTTCTTAAGAGATTTTGACAGAGTTTGATTGCAAAAACAATTGTGTGTGTGTTTTCTGTGTTTGGGAAAGGGGTATTTATAGAGTGGTGAAAGGATTGATTTTGCACATGTGAAATTTTGGAAAGTAGTTTTTGAAAAACGTTTCATTTTCCACATTTAATGTTTCCACTCCATTACCCACAGTTTTTTAACGAGTTTTAAGGGAACAGTTGCAGTGCACAATAAAAGTGCATTTGCAGTGGTGATATCACCAATAAAATATCCTTAGGTTTGTTGTGTGTATGGCCATTTAATGCCTAGTGGGATAAGGTGAGGAATGTAGGGACCCATGACATGGATGACAGAAGGGTTAAGAAACATATATTCCTTTATTAAGTTAGCTTGTTTACCAACCTAGGACATTAAGTAACTGAATACTTAGAGCAATTTAGTTACTCATTTAATATGTTCTATATCCAATGTCAGGGACCTTGAATGAGTTTTACTCATTCAGTGATTGATTTACGTGTTAATTTTATTTAGGGACCATTATTCTGTGAGAATGTACACTATGTGGAACATGATTAATCAGTGAACTGATTAATCAATGTTCAACATCCCAAGCTCTGCTTTCAGTCTTGTGAAAGTGGGTTCATCCAAGGGTTTTGTGAAGATATCAGCTAACTGATATTCAGTGGGGATGAAGTGTAATTCAATATCACCTTTCATGGTATGATCCCTAATGAAATGATAGTTAATGTCAATGTGTTTGGTTCTTTGATGAAGTACAAGATTGTTAAAGATGGCAATTGCACTTGTGTTGTCACAAAAGATGGGTACCATCTTATAATGGATATCATAGTCACTGAGTTGACTTTTCATCCATAGTACATTTGCACAACATCCTGCAGTAGCTACATATTCAGCTTCTGCTGATGACATATCCACTGACTGTTGTTTCTTAGTGCTCCAGCACACTAATTTTCCTCCAAGAAATTGGCAAGATCCTGAGGTGCTTTTTCTATCCATGTTGCACCCTACATAGTCAGAGTCTGAGTATCCTTTGAGGTCAAAACCAGAACACTTGGGATAGTAGAGCCCAAGGTTTGGTGTACTTTTCAGGTACTTGAGGATTCTCTTAGCTGCAATGAGATGAGATTCTCTTGGATCAGATTGATATCTTGCACATAGGCAGACTAAAAATTGAATATCAGGCCTTGAGGCAGTGAGATACGTCAGGGAGCCAATTATTCCATGAAACATAGTTTCATTTACTGATTTTCCTGCAAGGCCAGGCCCTAAGTTATTTGGAGTACCCATGGAAGTTTTAACAGAGGAGCAATCAGATATCTCATATTTCTTTAAGATATTTCTGGTGTACTTCTCCTGACGGAAGGAGATTCTTTTGTCAGTCTGTTTGATTTGGAGTCCAAGGAAGTATGTGAGTTCACCCATCATGCTCATTTCAAATTTCTTTGTCATCAGTTTTTCAAACTATTTGCAAAGTTTCTAATTTGTTGAGCCAAATATGATGTCATCAACATATACTTGGACAAGTATCACATCTTGTAACTCTTTTGTTTATGATGTGTGTATTAGTGTGATCATCAGGTCTAAATTTCAAATATGCTAAAGACGTCTACTAAAGTTTTGAGAAAAGTATATCAGTTGCCACATTATCAAGGATGACAATCAAGGCCCTAGGGTAGAGCGAGTTAGGTGAACGCTCAGGGCATCAAATTATTTAGTATTGTAGATTGATTTACAGTGATGAAATTGAATTATGTAGAGCTCTGAAAATGATGACTTAATTTTTAAGAGGAAGAAGATATAGACAATAAGGGTGAGAGGGGTCATTGGCATGAGACATCGGTACTGCTGTTTGGCATCGTCAAACGCTACCCCCATCACTTTTACTTTTTTTGGCATCGGCATCGGCATCGGCTTTATATATCGGCATATGTGTGCCGATGGATGTAACCGTTGGGCTTTTTTTGTGACTGTTTTTTTCTCATCTTTGACCCCTTTCTTAGGCTTTTTTTGTTTTTTTACCATTTTTTTTGTGTAATTTTTAGTTTGATGCCAAAAATTGGCAATGACCCCCATTAGTTATGGTAGAATTGGCATGGAAACTGGCAAGTGATATAGCATCGTGTCATTGGTCCATTTTCATGCTAATTTTTTTTATGCCAAAATTTGGCAACGACCCCCATCACTCTAATAGAAAAGAAATGCTTTGACATTAAAAAGAATTTTGGCTCTTGCTTTTAGAAGAAAATCGAAGTTTTTGTTACTTTTTTTTATTGAATAAATAAATTCCTTATATTTTCATTTATTCTGCATCAACTTTCTCATATAATCAAATCAATCTTATTGTATTGTATTACACTAGCAGGATATTCGTATGTTGTGGCGACGAGTATTTTGAAATAAATTTTTTTGGTGAATCATGTATTTTAATATATTATGTTTTTTTTAATAATAAATTTACGGATATCAAGAATTTCATGTGACGTATTTCAACTCTTTAACTAATGATAATGTTTTTCATTATACAATTGTGATAATTAATATTAGAAGTGCCAATTTCTATAACATGAGCCCGTTTGGCCCGTGTCCGTTTAACCCGTTAGCTTCCAGTATGGGATCCTGTTTTGGACTTTTTAAAGTGATTCGTATAACATGAGACCATTTGGCCCGTGCCCGTTTAGCCTGTGCCCGTTCGGGCTCTAGCCCGTTTGGCCAGTTGCCCGTTCGGGCTTGAATATTTGTATAGTGTGCTTCATTATTTGTATTAATGATATTTAATGCATGAATTGTGTTTAAGTTGATTGTACAATATGCTTGATAATTTGTATTTCTTATGTAAGCGGTATTTTAATAACTTTATTAATTGTATTTATTTACTAGTTAATTAATTGACTACATTAAAAAACATTGAATATATTAATAGCATTAACGTAGTGTATATTATGCTTCTTGTCTTGTAAGCTATTTAAATTCTATAATAAGTAAGCTGAATTTTTAGGTATTTTATTTAAAAAATGCATAAATGATTTATAAGATAGTATGATATCCTTAGTTTCATGTTTATAATTTTGATTTGCAATTTGGCTTTGTTTTTAACATAATTTTATATAACTAATACTAAAACTGTGTGAGGAAAACAAAAATCGTAATATGCAACTATTAAACTAAAGTTATATAATAGCTTCAACTATATATTTAAGAGTCTATATTGTTAAAAAGGAAAAAAAGGTTAAATCCTTACTCTTTTGCCTCATATTCGTCCAGGCTAACAGGGCCTTACTTATTCAGGGGAAAGAGTTGAGCCTCGAGAAGCACTCTTGAGAGGAAGATCTTTGGCTCTTTACATTATCTAGAGGGTTCCAAACCACTTTAAATAGAAATATACATTCAAAAATTTACAGTGTTTGAAAATGCGTTTTTTTTACCGATCTAGTAATTGAAACTTGTTTGCGTGTAAACTAATAGCGATGACAACAATATCAGTAATATAGGAGTAGTAGATTCTGTAGACCAAATAAAATAGGAAGTTTGTTATTTGTACTTATCTCTTCCTATTGTAAACTTGTATTATAAATATACATGAATATACATCTCACCAATCAAGGTGAATTTAATCAAATCCTTATATGGTATCAGCCTAATATCAGTCTTCTTCATCCTTCCTCACCATGGCCACAGCTGATGTCTCTCTCTCTCTCTCAACACAATTCTTCATATGCTCACAATCAAACTATCTTCTACTAATTATCGCCTATGGAGAAATCAAGTTCTTCCTCTTCTAGCATATCAAAAGCTTACTGGTTATATTGATGGATCTATTTCCCCACCTTCACCCACCATTGTTACCACTGAGTCCTCCTCTACGACCACCTCTACGAACCATGAATATGTTACATGGCATGAGGCTGACCAACGAGCCCTCATCATTCTTCAATCTTCTCTCTCTGAAGAAGCCATGTCTGAAGTTCTTAGGTTTAAGACTGCTCGAGATGTTTGGTGTGCCTTAGAAGCGGCTTACAGTCATGACTCTGTTGAACGTATGAATACTCTTCGAGATTCTCTTTGGCAACTTCAAAAGGTTTCTTCTTCTGTATCAGAATATGGTCGCAAGTTCAAAGCTCTTTGTGACCAACTAGCTGCCATTGGTCTCCGGTTGATGACACAGATAAAACCCATTGGTTTCTAGGTGGCCTTGGTTCCTTGTTTGAGAATTTTTCGACGACACAACGAGCTATTAGACCCTGTACGGTTTTTCGTTATCTTCTTTCTCAGGCAGAGAGTCACGAGATCTTTCTTAATTCTCTTTATGGGTTGATCACCCGACATGTTGCATTCATAGCAATTAATCTCATTGTCCCTCCAATAGTACATGTGGTTCCTTCTCTAATAGTCATGGTCGCGGTTCATCTCAAGGTGGTTCCTCAAATGGTAAAGGTCGTGGTCGTCAGCTCCCTCATTGCCAACTTTGTCGCAAGGATGGTCATTATGCAAATCGCTGTCCAGACCTTGCTTCTTTTGCTAGTCAGGCACCAAATATTGATGCAAATTTAGCTCAGGCGTTTCATGCTAAATGCCATGTCACTGATGACTCTCCAGATTGGTATGTTGATTCCGGCGCCACTGCTCATATGACGCCTTCATCCTCCAATCTAGACCCGGCTACAAGTTATTCGAGCACTGATTATGTTTCCTTTGGTAATGGAAATGCTTCAAATATCTCTCATATTGGCCCTTCATCTATTTCCAAGTATATCAAGTTACTTGATGTTCTTGTTGTCCCACATCTAACTAAGAATTTACTCTCCATTAGCAAACTAACATCAGATAATCCCGTTGACATTTTATTTTCTGAAAACATGTTTGCCATTCAGGATCATCAAACGAAGGAAATTGTAGCTCGAGGAAAGCGTGAAGAAGGGCTTTATGTGCTCGAGAGGGGTCAACGAGGTTTCTTGGCAAAGCTAAATTCAACATGCTTAAGGGCATCTTATGAATTATGCCATAATCGTGTAGGACATGTTTCTTTTGATGTTATTTATTTGCTTAATAATTTAGGATGTTTATCTGTTACTTTTATTTTACCGAATCCACGCATTTGTTCTTCTTGTCAATTATCAAAAAGTAAACTTTTATTGTCACACCCCCAAAATACCCATTTTGCAGCGGAATGGAATTCCTGGGGGATGACTGCCATAGCATCACAATTACAGTTATATTGAACGACCTAAAGTGTCGTTTGGAAAATACATCGTTTGATTGAGTAAAATAATCAGAGTTTACAAAGTATAGGTCCCAAATGATAGTCAACATGTACGGAAATAAGTTTGATACAAGCCAAACGATGTTTTTAAAGTGCATAAATCCCATGTGAGACGCGTCGTCACCACGACTCTATGATAAGTCCACATGCATGCCATGAAGTGTATGCCTTAGATACCTGAGATAAAACATGCTAAAAGTGTCAACACAAAGGTTGAGTGGGTTCATAGATGTAAGGATTTAGTAAATCCAGTTATTAAAGTGTCGGTCACCTCAAGTATATGTAATCGTTAGAAAGCTCGTAGTCGTAGTTATTTTATGTTAAGTAGTATTTAGTTATGTAACACCGTGAGGACTGACGGTCTTTACCCACCTGTATGCCCGATCCACGCCCGTAGGTGGCATTTTATGTAAGACTATAAATACTCTACCTCCCAAAGTAGAGTTGGAGCTCATAATAAGATTTTCTCTTTCTCTCACTAAGTTCCCAAACCTCTAACTCTTTCTCTCTCTAAAACCTTATATTGTACGCCTATATTGATCATGGTTTGATGTGTTTGTGAAATCCAATATGTTACAAATGGTATCAAGAGCCATGGTTTGATCATCTCTTACATATCCTTGGATTTCTAGTGGTTTTATATGGTTTTGGGTTTGAAAATTTTAGTGGTTTTGCATCATTGGATCATTTCTTGTGTTAAAGTTTGAATTTCGAGTGTACTTTTGTGTTTAGAATCATTATAAGTGCTTGGGTTTGATTTGGAAAGCTTGAATCAACGTGGTTGGGCTTGTTTTGGATTGAAAAGTGTGGTTTTGAAGTTTTCATATTAGCGACTTGAGTCTCGGAGTGATTTTCTTCAGAGCGACTTGCTTTAGTAATTTCCATGAGTTGTAGTTTAAGTCGTAGCGACTTGTCTATTGAGACAAGTTTCACAAACAAAGACAAGTTAGTGGAGGTTCCACTTCGGCTAGCGACTTGGTTGGGTTAGCGTCTTGTTTATATTATTTCTAGCGACTTGTCCTTATTGTTCTTAGCGAGTTGACTCTTAGCGACTTGGATACTTAGCGAGTTGTTCTTTAGCGACTTGTATGTTTAGCGATTTGGTCCTTTAGCGACTTGTGTCCAGCGACTTGGGTCTTAGCGACTTGTGCTTAGCGACTTGATTCACAGCGACTTGTGGTTTAGCTAGTTGCTACTTAGCGACTTGGTAACTTAGCAACTTGGTTAAAGGATTATAGCGACTTGGTTGATTTTTGTTTCTAATACGGTTTTCTCTTGATTTAGTAAAATCCCATGAAAGAATCTATTTCCCGGTTTAATCATACGCTTATAAAATCCGTGAAATCTGTAAACATGTCTACCAACGTACTCTACAATCATCTCATCAGGCGAGGATGTTCAAGCAAATGGTTCGGACACTGCTCACCCATGCTTTACATAACCGACTACCACTCTTGGGCTCAACGAATCAGATTGTATTGCCTAGGAAAGGTAAATGGAGTCAACATTCTCAAGTCAATTGATGAAGGACCCTATCGATTGAGACTACAAGAGACATAATTGATATCATCTGCAGATGGAACAATGATCTTTGGATTGGACGGACTAAAGACGATGATGAGCTCAATGATAAGGAGAAAAAGAGATTCGATGATGATATCGTGGCTTCAAACATTATACTTGTGGTCTTCCAAAAGATATCTACAAGCTTATCAATCACAACACCGAAGCCAAGGCGGTTTGGGATAATGTCAAGATGCTTCTCTCGTGTTCGAATTGACTAAGAAGACAGTGAATCACAACCAGATGATGAATTTGAGCATTTTAAGATGAAACCGAAGAAAGTGTCTATGAATATTACGTGAGATTCCACAGCTTGTAAATGACATGAGGAACATCAAAATGACCATGCCAAATATTCAAATTGAACTCAAAGTTTGTGAACAACATGAAACCCGAATGGCGCAAATTTGTCACCTCCTGAAGCTAACCAAAGGATTCAAGAACACCAACTATGAGCAATTGTATGCCTTCCTTCTTCGAATGAGAGACATGCTATGTTTGAACGAAGGATTCTGAACAGCTCAAAACTAAACAGGAGAAACAAGTTCTTCAAATGATTCAATGACCTTTTACACAAATGTTGGAATTACCACCAAAGCTTCACAAGTCATACCCACGGGTAATGGTATTTACAAACTCATCCTCGATCCAAAGATATAAGCCTCCGCACTCGAACACATTCATGGAAAACTTCATCAATCAACTGCTCTCATGGTTAGTCAAAATATGAATTCCACCCCACACACCAACAATAACCTCGAATCGCATCCAATCCACACAATCAAGCTACCGCGAGATGGAAAGGTTTTGGTGCAACAAGTTCAAGGAAGGCAATATGAACAGGAAGAGGTGGAGTAGGTGGAGGTTATGTAGCAAATCGAATCGGGAATGAATGGAAATCAAGGACAAGCAAAGCCAATTAAGTGCTACAACTGTGGTGGTGATGGACACATAGCAAGGAACTGTACATCTCCAAAACGCCTCAAAATGCGAGTACTTGTAGACAAGATGTTACTTGTGCAAGCCTGTGATAATGGTGCTGTTTTGGATGAAGAGGAGTTCTTTGTTTCTTGTCGGTGGAAATGCCAAGACATATGATGCGAGATGTGGATGAGCGACCAATTCGGGAGATAGGTCATAATCATCGAATGCCTTTCAAGTTGCCGATCGTGATGCATATGACTCGGCGTCGATGATGAACCCACTGCATGCACAATTTTCATGGCTAGAATTTCTCCAATGGTCTCTCCATCACAAAGAAGATGGTCCATCCAAAGAATCAATCATCTCGGAGGTATTAAAACTATATAATGATGTTGATCAAAAAAGATACATGATAAAGTGCAATCACAGAAACTTAGACTCGGATATTGCTAATATGGGTAATAATAATATTGTCCCATATGATCAATATGTGATCCAAAGTGAGAGTGTGATTGAACCAAGTGATGCATCTTCGCAATCAACAATGATTGTGTTTGTGATGAATACACTACACGTGCCCGATGATTACGTAGTCTCCGAACTTAATGCTTATAAAGAACAAGTTGCCATTTATGAACAACGTGCTAAGTTTGAGTTAACCACTCGTGAGCAGGAAATGGATGACCAAATGCGTACAATTATTAGAAAAAGTAATTTTAGGGAAGAAATACTAAAACAAGAGCTAGATTCCTTAAAAGAAAAGCTTAATAAAACGGCTAAGCAAAAACAAGAACTTCAAGAAAATGTGAAAGTGCTTAAACAGGAGTTTAAGGCTAAGGAATCTAAACTTTTAAATGAATTTCCAACCTAAAACTTTGAAAACAAACTTGAAAACAAATTATGCGTATAAGGAGACACCATTCGATCGCTTCACATGATCACTAAGCATGAGTTCTAAGTGACAAACATAGTGTTGCATTAGTTGATGAACCAAACCCAAGCTTGTAAGAAAGCTAGAGAAGCAATGTAAGGTAATTTATGATGGCAATGAAATCCTTAAGCCTAGACAGAAACCTAGTTGTGCTAAGAGTACTGAGAAAGATAAGCAATTAGAAGATGTCACTAGAAAGAAATTGGATGAAAAACTTAAGAGCCCTTCATGCATAGAAATGAAAATCTGTTATAAAACACCTAACTATGCTAAGGAAAATTGGATTGCCTTTAACAAGTTTAGACCTCAAACACAATGACCCCCAACAAGTGTTCGAAAAGGATATGGACATGAAAAAGCGGATGAGTTTGTTGAATGTAATCCGCCTTTGTAGAGAATGCTTCCCGCCATCAGATATCCTCCGAATACACCAATGCATTTAGTCCCTAGATCTATTCCCACTAAGAGCAAGATCTTAATCAGCCAGTATGTTATTTATCAACTATTTGGTGATTTTGAGAAGACATGTAAGAAACGAATCACACCCACTGGGATAACTGAAGGGGAGAGGGGTTTTGAGCAAACTAAAGAATGCTACTTAACTGAGGTCATGCCTTTCTTTAAACAATTAAAAAGCCAATTTGAGAGTCTTCAAAAGGGATAGATTCAGATATTAAAGAAATGGAAAAGGAATTTGATGCAATGATAGTAGAGGTCAATGACTATGAGCGAGAATCAAAATATAATGAGATTGAGAGGAAGAACTTGCATATCTTAAATGAGAATCTGATTTATGAATGTATCACTCAAGATGTGTTTTACACTGCCATGAATTGCTCAATTAATGCATCTCAATTTCATGAATTATCTGTTGCTCTGAAAGTCTCCCATGATCGTGTCATTGAGCTTGAGAAAACTAACTCTAAATTGCATGAGAAAGTTGAACAGGATGATCATGATAACCTGGTGAAACATTTTTCTAAATTGGAAGTTGAGCATCTTGCTTTGCAATTAAATTGTAACATCTAAAAGAAAATGTTAAAACCTCAAATATCAAGACATCCTTGGATGCTCCTGAATTTGATGCAGTTTTTCAAATTAGCAAATGTGACGAACAGATTCGAGCTCATTGTAATACGATCAGAAAAATGAGAACCAAAATTTCACAATTAAAGGGTGAAAAGAACAATGTGACTGGCTCCCAAATGCCTCCTCCTTTAGATTCTCAGTGTTCTCAAACTTTTCATCTTCAAAACTTGGTTAATGTTTTACAAAAGGAAATTGAGAGTTTTCTAGAAGAAAATGAAAAGGAGAAACAACACTTTAAAGAGTTATATGATTTAATGAAAGTCACTCATGACAAGAACAACGAAATAATAACGCCTTTACAAAAGGAAATTGAGAATCGAGAAGTCGTAAAAGGAAAATGCCACTTGTCTTTAATGAGAATGTTTCATCAAAGTCATCTGCATCGCAAATATACTTGATCATAAATACATTCCTCCTCATCTTAGAAATAACGAATTTACGTTTCATAACTATCTCACTCACCTTAAGGATAGTCTAGAATGTCTCCGTGAGATTGTGGAAGAGGACTTCATAAATAAGCCATTTGATAGAGAAATTAGGTTTGCTTGCATTCAGGCCAAACGATCTCAGGAGCTGTTAGAATGTTTAATAGCAACATGTCCTAAATCCTTAGGTGCGAAAGATAAAGCTGTGATGCCTTGTTCTATGCCTAGTTCCAAGTATGCAACTCATTCTATGCCCAGATAAGAAAGTGAACCCAAAGTGCCTTCAAGTAGTTCGGATCCACGACATCTAGTTCATGAATGCAAAAGTAGCCCAACCAACTAATGTTCCCATAATTCCCTCTACAGAGTAATCGCCACATTAAAGCAAGCGGGTCAAAGCCTCCGCAATACAAAGCAAGATAGGACATCGCAAGCTAAGAATGTGCATTGGAAGAGTAGAAGACCACCCTAGGAACACTAAGTTTGAGTTGAATAAAACAAATCGTGTTGATTCTAGTATCGCCTATAAGCATACCGTAATTAATTCGATTCGCTACTTTTGGCAAAACATGTAATGATGATTGCTTGGTTTCGCTTTTAATCATGAATGTGGTGTGAATGATTTGATTAATGTCAAGTAAATGCCACATTAATATAGTTAATGGAAAAATCAAGCTAAGAAAGGTAGAAAGCAATGGAGGAAGAAGGTTAAAAAACATTGGAAACCCACAGGAAGAAAATTTAGCAATATAGGTTATCAGTGGATTCCTACTGGTCGCAAATTTAGTCTAAATGAGATGTGCCCTAAATTGTCTAGGTCGACGCCTATTATGAAATGGATGTCTACTGGTAGAACTATTCCTTTAAGAAGTGAACATACTTTGAATAGGTCTATTGTGCACAATAGTATTGCATCTATCCATAATAATACCATTGCTTCTACTTCTGATGTGGGTGGTCCAATCATTGTTACTAACCAAATGGAACCCATTCTTGCATGGGGATCCCAATTATCCAGTTATCCATTCTTGTCTTTGTTCAACCGCAGATCGCTCAAATCGCTCGTGGTACCGGACTCAGTTGTTCCAAGCATGTATTTGGAGACCGACGCGGCTCATGAACTTCGTGAGTAAATTCATTGGGACTGTTAGATTCGGGAACGATCATTTTGGTACAATTATGGGTTATGGAAACTATGTTGTTGGTGAAAGTGTAATCTCCAGGGTGTATTATGTTGAAGGTCTTGGTCATAGCTTATTTTCTGTCGGTCAATTCTGTGATTCTGATCTTGAAGTAGCCTTCAGAAAACATACTTGCTTCGTTAGAGAACATGATGGTGTGGAACTTTTAAGAGGAACACGAGGTTCAAACCTATACACCATCTCTATCGCAGATATGATGAAGTCTTCTCTAATTTGCTTGTTGTCAAAGGCTTCAAAAACAAAGTCATGGCTATGGCACCGTCGTCTCAATCACTTGAACTTCGATACCAATAATAATCTTTCCAGAAAGGACTTAGTAAGAGGACTACCTAGACTTAAGTATGAAAAGGATCATCTTTTTTCAACATGTCAATTGGGAAAAAGCAAGAAGTATGCCCACAAACCCAAAGCTACAAATTCAGTTATGGAAGTTCTACATACCGTTCACATGGATTTATGTGGACCCATGAGAGTGCAAACTATTAATGGCAAGAAATATGTGTTAGTTGTGGTTGATGACTACTCCCGATTCACTTGGGTTAAGTTCTTGAGGACAAAGAATGAAACTCCAGATGTCATCATTAAACTTATTAAACAGCTGCAGGTTCGACTTAACAAGACTTTCAGAATCGTCCGAACTGACAATGGAACTGAATTTGTTAATAAAGAACTCAGTGAGTTTTATGAAAGTGTTGGAATCAGTCCTCAAAGAATTTTTCCACGCACTCCTCAACAGAATGGTGTAGTTGAAAGACGAAATTGAACTCTTGTGGAAGATGCAAGAACAATGCTGATTTACTCAAAGGTTCCAACGTTTCTATGGGCTGAAGCCATTGCCACTGCATGCTACACTCAAAATCGATCCCTAATTCACACATCTCATGGAAAAACTCCGTATGAACTTGTCCACAATCGAAAACCTGATCTATCATACTTTTGTGTGTTTGGTGCGTTATGTTACCCAACTAATGAGGGTCAAGATTTAGGCAAATTGAAAGCTAAAGCAGACATTGGAGTATTTGTAGGATATGCACCAAACAGAAAAGGATACTGAATCTACAACAAGAGAACCCGAAATCTCATGGAAACAATTCACGTTACGTTTGATGAGTTGACCGGTCAAATGGCTCCTGGACAATCCAAAACAGTCCCATTGGAAAACATCATTGGAAACCCTTCTCATCTAGTATCCACTCGTCGACAACTAGCAACTGATGCCTTATGGTGCTTTTTCAACTCCGTACTATCAAAAGTCGAACCAAAAGACGTTAAAACTGCAATGTATGAAGACAGCTGGTTCAATGCCATGCAAGAAGAAATTCATGAGTTTGATCGACTAGATGTATGGGAATTTGTACCTGCTCCTGACTAAGCTATGATCATTGCTCTAAAGTGGATCTTCAAAGTAAAACTTGATGAGCATGGTGATGTATTAAAGAACAAGGCTCGATTGGTTGCAAAGGATACCGTCAAGAGGAGGGTATTGACTTTGAAGAATCATTTGCTCCAGCTTGCACGTGTCGAGGCAATCGTAATCTTCCGGCTAATCGTCAAGTAAGAATATGGTAGTCTATCGATGGATGTGAAAACGCTTTTCTTAACGGAGATCTTAAAGAAGTCGTGATACATTAGCCAACTGAAGGCTTTGTGAATCCAGAGCATCCTACTCATGTCTATCGCTTGAAGAAGGCTTTTACGGCTTGAAGCAAGCTCCAAGGGCATGGTATGATCGCTATCAAAGTTTCTTCTATCTTCGGATTCAAAGAAATGAGTAGTTGATCCGACATTGTTCACCGTAAAGTCGTGCAAACATTTAATCCATGTTCAAATCTATGTTGATGATATCATTTTTCCTCGATCGACCCCAATGAATGTGACCGTTTTTCTAATGAAATGAGTTCCAAATTTCAAATGTCAATGATGGGACAAATGTCATTTTTCTTGGTATTACAAATTTCACAAAGTCCCGGAGGCATTTTTATAAATCAATCTAAATATGCAAATGAGATTTTAAAGAAATTTGGATTTGATTCTTGTGACCCTGTTGACACTCCCATGATAGAACGTACTAAGTTGGATGAGGACCACTCAGGGATCACGGTAGATCAAACAAAATATCGCGAAGATGATTGGATCCCGATGTACCTCACACCAAGAGACCGGATATTCTCGTCATTGTATGCATGTGTGCTAGATACCGTGCTAAGCCTACCAAAAGCACCTTGAAGTGGTTAAGCGGGTCTTTCGGTATCTCCAAGGAACCATAAATATGGGACTTTGGTACCAAGGACACCGGTATGTCACTAAAACCTATGCAGATGTCGATCATGCATGATGTCAAGATACACGTCGAAGCGTCGCCGAGGAGCTCGCTTTTGGGTGATAAGCTTGTGAGTGGTCTTCTAAGAAACAAATGAGTACTTATATCCTCTACAGAGGTGAATACATAGCCATGTCATCTTGTTGTGCTCAAATCCTATAGATGAGATCCCAATTATCCGACTATGGCTTTGAATTCAACAAAATCCTCTCAGATCGAGATAATAAAGTGCTATTGCTCTCTCATGCAACAATGTTCAACACTCAAGAGCAAAGCACACGGCATTCGACATCATTTCATCGTGGAGCAAGTGGAGAACGGTGTGGTGGAACTCTATTTTGTGAGGACCGAATACCGCTTAGCGACATCTTCACCAAAGCTCTTCCTAGGGAACGTTTTGAGTTTATCCTTCCACGTCTTGGTCTAAAGAGTCTACAACCGGAAACACTCAAATGTCTTCAAGAGGAAGACAAGGAGTAAAGGTCTTTCTTCATCCTTCTCTTGTAAATAGTTATTCAAAAATCAAAATACAAAATTACAAAACCAACAAAAAGCAAATAGAAAAATATAAAACTTTCAAAAATCCATAAAAATTTGAAAAACTCGAAAAATTTCAAAAAATATTGTCTTTTTGTCATGTTTTTTCTTGATTCGATAACATCTACGAATTTTGTGTTGTCATTCAAAGAGTGACACGGGTCTTTAGATTTTGTTCGAGTGTACATAAATCGTTAAAAAAAATCAAAAAGTCAAAAATATTTTTGAGAGAATGGGAAACGATGGTTTATTGTCATTATAGGCAGTAACCCGCTTTTCAAAGAACGAACAGAGCCATGCTTTATCTTAAATCTTCAAACTTCATGCTCTGATTCTAAAACCAAATGTTTATCAACAAATAGACAAACGTTTCTTTCCAAATATTTTTCCTTCTATCAATTCTTCTGAAAAATATTTGTCATCTAATGAAAACAAAATTGTTTTGAAAATACCTCAGACTCTATTTTTGAAAATCATCCGAGCTTATCAGTTGTCAAAATCTCAATCCATCAATCAACAACTTTCGTCATTGATTGAGGGGGAGAATGATTTCAATCAAATCAAAAAGAGTATTTTTCAAACAATTGGAACTTAAACAAGCAAGCTCTACTCTTGAATAATAAAAAAGAACAATGTTTTATACAATTGATACAAGACCTTGGCTATTGTTATGTTTTCAAAAGATACTCAAGCATGTTTAAGCTTCGGAATTTAAAGTCTCAGATTTGATCCTTATCGGTTATATGTTTTCATAAGCAAGTCACAATTCTCTTCAAAAGCTTTCAAAATTAATTTAAATCTACTGAGATCACAAATCTCAAATGACTTGAAAATTGTGATCGGGGGAGAATTTGTGATTTAAATTGGATTTAAACTGATAATTTGATAAATGGTTTTATAATGATTTACAAGGTCTCCTCCCCACATGTGCCAAACGATTTCAAATTTTCCATGCACATGTTGAGGGGGAGCATCTATTTCAAACCAAAAAGGATTGAAACGTGATTAATTTGTTTCTAAGTGCAGGTTCCTTCTAATATGTGCAAAACTCTTTCAAATCTCAATGCACATATTGAGGGGGAGCAATCTTATGAAAACCTCATCCTTCCCCATTATGCTTTATCTACTTGAATTGATCAGGAAGTGATGATGATCACATTAGAAAATGTTAATCAAAAGATTGGATCTTTCTTTCTCAATCTAAGATTTCATAAGTCCTCTTGCCTCCATGTGCTAAACAATTTCAAAATCATATGCACATGTTGAGGGGGAGCATTTCTAGATGATCAAAATAATTAAGGTACAAAATGCTTTGATTTTATATCACAAGTATCTTGATTGATTTTTCAAATGGTTTTCAATTGGTTCCAATGGCAGATTAACTATACCAAATAGACCGACCAAATTTACTTTATGTATGGTGATATAAGGATGGTTAGGTTAGGTATTCGTTCCCACGATCCCGCCAGAGCCGGAGGGATCTACCCAAGGACAATCCACTAGATAGCATAGAGTCCTTAGGTATGATGAAAAAAAGGAGAAAAGTGAGAAATGGGAAGAGTGCGGACTGAGATAGAGCTAGTACTGGAAGAAACCCAACAAAGTTCTAGTAATGAAGTATCGATAAGCACCGAAGGGGTTGAAGAATGAAAAGAATTGAATATGAAAAGGGTGAAAATAAATAGCCCTCAATAATTAAACCTTAGGGCGTAAACCGGTTCAATACATATGCTCTTGGTCATTACTAAGGTAACACCGGTATTGAAGACAAGACGTCATGGACCCAAAGGACGCACCGCACTACAACTTCTCAAGCTACTCAAGTTTCTCTTAAAAGGGACTTGTTTCATTTTCACGGGGAACCGACATAATCTATCGACTTTCTCTTAGAGATTGTTGATATTGAAGAAGGAGACCCTCTCCCTAGTCTCCGGCATAGGAACCAAATGTGCACAATTGAGTCTAGAGCCACGAGATCATCAATAAATCTCATTAGGACACATCATCCTTTAAGACTCACAGTTTCACACAATGTAGAATGTGAGAATATATTTTGAGAGTCCTATGCATTATCCTTGTGGTATTGCCAAGACTTGTTGTGTCATCTGGACTTCATCAATGGAGCGATTCAATATTGAATCATTCCTTGTCCAGGAAAATGGATTGACGGATACCTTTGAAAAACCAGTCGTTGTGCTTAAAACTCTTTTCTCTAGCACATCGACGGTGTATTAATTCTTCAAAAAACAAAAGGTGTTTATGATTGATAATTGATTTTCCTTAAAACTTCGTTGTATTGCAAAAACACTTTATATTGAGCAATACTCGATTGTTTTCAAATCATTTTTCATCAATCAATGAATCTCTATTCACGGTTCACTCACTCCGTGTTGTCTTCTTTGAGACGTTCCGGTTTGAGAACGGCAGAGCAATTGCGAAACCTCACAAGGAGATTCTTGAATTATACCGATCATAAGCAAGATTTGTATCGATCAACGGGAACCGTGGGCCATGTACCTCAATTCAACAAAAGTGATCAAAGACAGTTTCGTGTGTTTTATTGCTAATCACTGTATGCGTGTATGCCCGACGTTTGTTGATCGTAATGGAGAGGTCAATCCATAGCCGCATGCTCACACAACACATTCATCTCTAAAGAAATCATGATAAGTGCATCAACAACTCGATATTTTCACTCCATGCTTCGCCACCGCCAATATCATGAATCAATTAAAGCTTCCGCTACTCTGATGAGAAGAAATCATGATCCAGAATGTGAGCATGTCGGTCCAAAAGTCACAACATCACATAATTTCAACACTACATTGGAGGAGTCAGAGATTTATGGTAGTTGATGATCTCAAAGCTGGCTCAAAACTCATTATCACGTGGATCAGTTAAAGACCTCCACTTGGATTAACCAAACATGCAAAACATGAAGAATCAAAGACTACGAGATACTGAGCAAAGAACTTTCACAAGAATCCAAGAACAATCTTATTGTAATATCTGTTTGTATTCATTGTAATTTGAGGTGACCTCCCTTAGGGGGAGATTGTTAGGATTTAGTAAATCCAGTTATTAAAGTGTCGGTCACCTCAAGTATATGTAATCGTTAGAAAGCTCGTAGTCGTAGTTATTTTATGTTAAGTAGTATTTAGTTATGTAACACCGTGGAGGATGGACGGGTCTTTACTCACTGTATGCCTGATCCACAGCCCGTAGGTGGCGTTTTATGTAAGACTATAAATATTCTCTACCTCCCAAGGTAGAGATTTGGAGCTCATAATAAGATTTTCACTTTCTCTCACTAAGTTCCCAAACCTCTAACTCTTTCTCTCTCTAAAACCTTATATTGTACGCCTATATTGATCATGGTTTGATGTGTTTGTGAAATCCAATATGTTACAATAGAGTTTGTGTTGTCATGAAAAACCTTTAAAGAACGTTCATGCAGCAAAGGCATTGAAAATCCACTCAGTTCCAAGTCCCGCCCATACAAAACTTGCAACTTGTGTGTTTACAACACATTGCACAAAATGTTATAGTTTATGTTCAAGCACACATCGTCAAATGAGTTCACAATAGTACCTAACTTAACATATCAATAGTCAATTGGTATAGCACATAATTCGACGTAGAACCATAGCACATAATCATTAGTACATGACTCAATGTATCAGTAGTCAACTGATATAGCACATAATTCGACGTTGAACAATAGCACACAATCAAGAACAATAGATATGGTACAACATTCGGTTTTGAAACAATTATGATCATGATAAAAGTTGTAGCATGTATCTACCCCAAAGAGTTTAATAAAAGTATTAAAAAAGTAGGGGCTATGACTCACCCGATGCAATGATTATGATGACAAAAGTGGATACCTCAAATAAGGTGCAATCTATCTCGCAACCTAATATGAATGATATGTTCTAATGTAAGTCATGAAACAATGTCGTACATGAAAATTCACATGTAATCTATACCACTTGTACATTTTTAAAAATGAAATTTATCGTCGAAATATATGTTTATGATATCTCGTCATGTTATAAAATACTTTACGCGTATTTATGTTGAAACAACTTCCCACGATAATCGTTTAGTGATAAATTAAGAAATTATAGTTTTTCGTCGTAAAATAATACACTTTTACAAGTAGTGAAAATGGATAAGTAGCCTCGTAAAGCTAGTCGTAAAATAGTGGATATCAAGTGTTAGGAAACAAACTCAATGGTTTTAGAAAGCTTGTAGCGATATCTAAAAGTCTTAGCTTTTAACTTTTGATAATAGAAGTCTCGATCATAGAGAAAAATATAGATGAAGTAGGGTAGTCGGACTAAAAATATAGTTTAAGGTTAGATTTCGGCAAAGTTTGAGTGATCGTATATTATTCGTTATAACTTCGTTTGACGAACGGTTGAACATTTTGGAAAATAGAACAGGTAAACTCACTTTTACTAGAAGACATCGTTTTCTCAAAAGTATTCTATCGATAGGAAAAACGGCTCCATACATGATCACTTGCGATAACTATTTTGGACTAATTAAAATGTGTAGTGTTATTACTTGTGTAAATAGTTACGATAGCCATATTTAAAATGCGTATAACTTAGTCGTTATAAGTCCGTTTTCTACGTTTTATATATCCTTAGTTTCGTGTTATTGTATATTAATATATTTTTGATAAATCGACTCATTTAGATAATGTTTAAAACTCACTTTTGCCCCTTAAATAATCCTTGACAGCTTGTATTTTTCAGAAAAATTAGTTTTCGTCGTTAAACTTGAAAATAACGTAACTTCTTCGTTATAAATCCGTTTTAACCCGTTCAAGCGACCATGGTTTCGATTTAAAGTCTATTTTCGGAAAATATAAACCAAAATAATCCATGACCTGTCGAAATTTCCAGATTTTACAAAAATGAACAGCAACTATATTTTTATCGTCTAACTTGATTTTTCTTGCGTAAATCTTGTTTCAACCACTTCAAATCAACACCAAATCTATTCTAATCCTACCATACACCTTCTTAGGGTGTCATGGGTTCCTAAACTTCATCAACAGTGATAGGTTTCATGGGAATAATTATAGGATGATTGAAACTTATAATATGAAGTAAAAACAAGTAAAAGTGGTATAAATACATATGATACTTGCATGTTTTTGTACTAGCATGATAAAAATAGCTCAAGTAAGATGATGAAAGTGTAATAAAAGTTATAAGAAGCTTACTAGTATTATGATGAGGTTTAAGGTAACTAGGTACTAATTACTTCTTGGTTTTTATTTCAAAACCTAATATAGAAGTAAACTAGTGTTTAATAATCACTTGAATCTTGAAAAACTATGATTTCTTCTTGGTGTTTCTTGCTTGGCCGGTTCTCAACAACGAAATGGAGAGGTTTTTAGTTGTTTTTCACCTTTGATATGTGTAGTGTATGTGTTGAAATTAGTAAATATCTTGTACAATATCAAATGCCTAGTCATAGAAGAGTATGTGTACATCTAGTAACTCAAGATATTTATAAAATGGTGACTTGGATGGGGGAGGTCGGCAAGGGGGGTGGAAGAGTTTTGATGAATTTTGTGGATTAAATGTATAAAATGTTATGTATATTGAGTATTTGGTACATATAAATAATTATTAAGTGTAGCGTTAGCTAGAAATCAATTTTAACGGAACAAAATAAAATATATAGAAGTCATAAAAATTATAAAAATACATTTCTCACAAGTATTGAGTGAAATAATAATTATCGAATGGAATTCTGAAAACCGTCAGTAATATATATATAACAATTTAAATACCAAAATAAATTCAAAACATCGGGTAAACTAATAATATAATTTTTATAGTCTTAAAATGAGTAGAAAAATATATCAAGATAATTGTTGGAAGTGTCGGATCAATTATTCAAAATAAATGATCGTGCGATAGCGTTTATTTAATAGAAAAATATACGTTAATGAAATATGCAAACTCATGCATGAACTAATATGATGATGATGTTACTGATGATATGTAGACTAACTCTAGTCTATATGTAATGTCCTCAATGATGTTTCATTAATACGCAGCTAAACCCTTATGGTTACGCGAGTTTGATACTCGTAAACCTAGTTTACGAAAAATGATGAATAGTGAATCATGAATAGTGATTTTTCTCCGGGAATGAATAGTGTTTCATGAATAGTAAAATTTTGAAATAAACTTTCAAAATATCAAATTGACTTAAAAAACGATGAATAGTAAAATGATGAATAGTAAACGATGAATAGTAAATTCCCGAGATGAATAGTAAAATTTTCAAAGTTTGTTAAATGACCTGAAATTACGAGTTGTCACATTTATCGTTTGAAGTAAATCACAAATGTTCTTTGCATGTTTTGGATTTGGTACATTGTGATTTATGGGGACCTGCTCCTATTACTTCATCTACTACAACTCATGGTTCATCTCATCCTGAAATTACATGTGCATGATTCATCTATAATAACACCATGCTCTCTTTGCACTAATTCATTACATGTGCATGATTCATCTACTACAGCTCCTGGTTCATCTCATCCTGCAATGACACATACAACCCCACCAACATCTATTATGCCTCTTGCATCATCGCATATAGCCTCAGACCCGCTTTCTTCCGCATCATCTTCTGGACATCCGATGGTAACGCGTTCCAAATTTGGTATTTTTAAGCATAAACATATTGCTGATCATTCTCAATTCATTATCAGGTCTTCATCGTGCACTATTTGCTGTTAAAGAACCGAAAGGGTTTAAATCAGCCGTTAAAGATCTAAAGTGGCTTTCTGCAATGCATGATGAAATGGATGCCTTGCGTAAAATGATACATGGGAACTTGTTCCGCGTCCAAATGACTCCAATGTAGTTGGATCGAAATGGGTTCTTCGAACCACTGGCACAGTTGATAAATTTAAAGCACGTCTAGTGGCTCAAGGTTTTACTCAAGTTCCTGGATTGGATTATTCAGCTACTTTTAGTCCTGTAGTAAAATCCTCAACGGTACGCATTGTTATATCCCTTGTTGTGCTTCATAAATGGCCTCTTCACCAACGCGACAAAAAATGCCTTCTTAAATGGCAATCTTACTGATACGGTGTTTATGGAGCAACCGCCTGGCTTTCTTGATCCACGTTTACCAAATCACGTGTGTCGTCTGAAAAAGGCATTGTATGGTCATAAGGAGGCTCCGAGGGCATGGTTTCAACGTCTAATTACTTTTCTTGTTGGCCTTGGTTTTTTGTGTAGTCGAGCCGATACTTCCCTTTTCATTTTTAAACGAGATTCATGTGTTCTCTATCTTTTAGTCTACATTGACGACATTATTCTTACAGGGAATCAAAATGGCACCATACGTAATTTCATTTCTCGTCTTAATAAGGAATTTGCAATCACAGACCTTGGGCGTCTTAGCTATTTCTTGGGTCTAGAGGTGTCATATACACTAACTGATCTTTTCTTAGGACAATCCAAATATGCGCATGATATCCTTGTGCGAGCGCAATTACTTTATGCCAAACCCGTAAGCACTCCTCTTTCTACTGATGCACATTTTACTACTCAAGGTGTCTCTTTTACGGATCCAACTTTATACCGTTCGCTAGTGGGAGCACTTCAATACCTAACAATTACTCGCCTAGATTTATCATATTCGGTAAATCAAGTGAGCCAGTTTCTTAATGCTCCTACTCAAGATCATTTTCAAGCCGTTAAACGAATCCTTCGTTATGTTAAGGGCACTCTCTCTTATGGTCTTTCTTTTCATCACTCTTCAACGCCCTCTATTCTTGGCTATTCAGATGCAGATTGGGCTCGTTTTATTGAGACATGAAGATCTACTTACAGGTACTCCATCTTTCTTGGAGGGAATCTTGTTTCTTGGAGTGCAAAGAAACAACCTACTGTATCTCGTTCTAGTTGTGAATCTGAATACCGAGCACTTGAAAATACAACGGCGGAAATAATATGGATCACTTACCTTTTGCGTGAGCTTCATGTTTTGCCTCCTGCTCACCCCACTATTCTATGCGACAACCAGAGTGCTTTATTTCTGAGTCAAAATCCCATTTCTCATAAGCGCGCAAAGCACATTGATATTGACTATCATTTCATCCGTGAGCTGGTTTTATCTGGAAAGCTGCACCCTCGGTTTGTTCCTACAACTCTTCAAGTGTTTGACATCTTCACTAAAAGTCTTCCACGTCCGTTGTTTGAATCCTTCCGTGCCAAGCTGCGTGTTGGTCTTCCTCCACTATGCTTGAGGGCGGGTAATGGTGATAACAAAAATATCAGTAATATAGGAGTAGTAGATTCTGTAGACCAAATAAAATAGGAAGTTCGTTATTTGTACTTAACTCTTCCTATTGTAAAGTTGTATTATAAATATACATAAATATACATCTCACCAATCACCAATCAAGGTGAATTTAATCAAATCCTTATATAAACATTTACGTAGTGTTTGGTATATTGTAATCAAAGTGAGAATGAAAAATATTTTTAAGATGGAATGAAAATAAAATTGTTTACAATTATGCAATGTAATGATTCATTACAATGAATGTCCCATTACAATAAAACTATCATTTCCATTCCTTTATTATTATTATTATTTTTTCATCTTGTAATTGAATAAAAATTATATAAAGTCCATCATTAGCTAATCACATTAAGGGGGTGCTTGGTAGGATGTTTTTTAGGGTGAGTAATGGTTAAGGTAATGAAAAATAATGGTTGGTACTATATAATGGAATGACCCATTACCCAATAGTGGGAAATAGACCATTACCCAATAAATTTAGAGTAATGATTTTTTCTCCCTTTCCCTTTCCCCACTATTATCATTATTTTTCCCTTTCCCTTTCCCGAGTTTGAACCAAGCACACCCTAAATAAAATTTCTATCATCAATGGACATTTTAGTCTTTTTCTACAATTTCATTACGTTCTATCATACTAACCAATCATAATTAATAACAGTAATGAATCATTCCATTATGTCATTTATTCTATTACGTTATTTATTTCATTCATTTGACATCTTATTTCATCCTACCTGTTGGATCGATATACTCTGACCAAACTAACTATGTAGCTTGTAAGGGCTTAGCAACCTCGGATAAATCCTAAGTTACTAACAATGAAACACTGATATTACTTTACTAATTATGCGGAAACTACTTCAATAAAGCTAAGAAGAATAACTCTAAACTTCAACGTTTTTATTAATACTAAACTTTGAACCTGCTTGATACACAGATTCACTAATAAACCTAATCGCTAAAACTCTAATATCGTATTCTAAAAACATATATCTCTAATGCCAATCTAAGGGTCTTTTTATAGGCATAAGGAGTACCCTAGTCGGTTTACAATAATAATCTTTGATCATCAAGTAATACTAAACTAAGAATGTTCTAGATAAACATAACTTTCCATAAACGTTGTAGCATAACCGTCTTTCGCCTTTGCAAGATTTTGACACAAGCAAGACTTTGACTATCATTAAGCAAGATTTTGACTATCTTCACACTTTGACTTTCTTTAGTACTTTATATCCCAACAATCCTCCCTAACTTGAATTCTACTTGCTTGATTTCAAGTTCCTTTATATCTTTAGCTTTAACATCATTGTCTTCAGGACAGATTGTGTCTTTATCTTCTATTTTCTTTGTACTCTCTCGTGCTTGTATCATCATCATCAAAGTAGTCTTTATAAGCAATCCTTTTCAAGAATCATTATCGCGAACCTTTATCTTTTCGACTTCTCAAGAATATATGGCAAATTGTACATCGATCATAAAGTTTCACTATTCTCATCACTTCCGGTGTGTTAACTCCTGATGGTGAATCATTGAAAATTTAATGGATGATGTCTCTTTACCAAAGCCATTAACTCTGGAGTAGCCAATGTTTAGGTGTGTAAAACCATGGTACATTGATAACCATATGATTTTTAGCAAATCACCAGCTATCAATGGATTTGTTAAGTCTTTACCAAAAGTCGTACCCTTTTGAACTAGTTAGTTCTTACTACCATGGTGAACTAATTACCATACAAATGGTTTTTCCACAGCCTTTAACACGAACCATTTTCTTGTGGGCTAGCCAACTCTTCACTATTGCAGATATGGTGAGTTGATTACCATACAACTTATTGGCAAGTTGTCAACCATCAACGGATTTGAGATATCTTTACCAGAGCCGTTTGCTCATGGATTAGCCAGTCCTTTTGTTAGACATGGTGGACTGATATCCTATTGCTGTGTTGGTGCAAAGCACTTTTACCAAGTGAAACCATCTCAAAATCCATTTGTTGCTGTTAACTTTTGTTTCAAAATATTTTGCACATAACAAAAATTTGCTTATTTTTTATTAAAAAGACTTTTACTGGTTTTGTGCCTGTTTGTCCAGCAGTACTTTGAATAAAGTACTTGATTTTTCAAAAGATTTATATAATAAATATCATACCAGTATTTATGCATCATCATCAGCCATAGTTGTCCATTTGATGAATAGTTCAATGACCATGAGAGCTGTTTCATTCTCTTGCTCAACCTCCATTCCATGATCTAGCATTCTGATCATAAGATCCCTTGTGAGTGGATACCTTCTTTCTGCTAACATATGGATCATTGTGCCATCTTCTAATTCCAAAACATGCACTCCTGATTCATCAAAAAATCTCCAACTAGTAATCTCCCAGACTTCTTGATTATTCCAGATTGCATCAGTGCTTGTTTCTTCTGTCTCCCAGATGGTTATGAGATCTCCTAGCAAGACTAAGCCAACTCCATTTGATGGAATATGCTCAAAATATTCTTGCACCAGTTGATATAGGTGAAACAGATCCTCTCTATCTATCATGTGCAATATATCCCATAGCAGATTAAACACTCTAAAACTTTCATCCTCTCTATGGAACATAAGGTAGTCTCCTTCCTTTGATTCTAAAACTTCAAAAGTAGACATCTTTGACTTCTTTTCTGCAACTTCTTTGGACTTAGGATGCTCAAAATCTACAACTCTAAGATAATTCCTCAGCTCATCAACGGTACCTATTCTCAATTGTATCTTCTTTGATGGTTGTTCATCTTTAGTTGTTCTTTTTCTCTTTAAACTCCTTTTTCTAGCATCCTCATTCTTCTTTTCATCATCAAAAGAAATAATACCTTCAACTTCCTTTTGATAAACTTCTATAACAGCATCATACAAATCTTTCATCTCGATGTATTTCAATTTATGCAGACCTGTATATCCTCTACCTTTTAGATAAGCCATCATTGTATTTCTTTCTTTAGCAATACTCTGAGGTCTTCTAGATATAACAGTTGGCTTTTCTGGTATAGCAACTTCAGCATTCAATTCAGCTTGTAGCTTCCTAGTAGGGGTGAGCAAAAAAATCCGAAAAAAACCAAAACCGAACTATAAACCGGAAAAACCGAACCAAAATAACCGACCGAAACTAAAAACCGATGGTTTGGTTTTTTATTTTTCATATAACCGAAATTTCGGTTCGGTTTCGGTTTTAATATAAAAACCGAACCACGAAAACCGAACCGAACTGTTTTCATTAATTATAAAATAGTTTATTTATAAATATATTACTAATTACTAAATGACTAAAAGGAGGGATCAAATTTGAAATATTTGGGTAAATGAAACTTCAAAGCATTCATCTAAGTGGTTGTCTTGTGAACTAAATGGCTTAACCCTAAATCAGTAAATCTTTCATCTTCTCTACTGAAACCTCCATTCTCATTTAGCCTTGGTGCCACTTCGGGTCACTCTAAGCTTTCATTTTTATTGGTAAGTCTATGTTTTTAAACTTATAACTGTGACATTGTTCTTGTTCTATTATTTTATGAAATCCATGCATGTATGATCCAAGGCACACATAATCTAGTTTGTTTCCACTTATTTAATTTAACAACCAATTTTCGTATTTAGTTTATTTGTTCCTGTAATAGGTATCGAAGTGAAACTTTTTATCATATTTTGTAAACCAAATAGCTTTCTCATGTCCTTTCTCATATTGGTTTATTGATTGTGCCCAAACCATATTTTGTAAACCATATTAGTAGTTGTTTAAATTTTACCATAGAGTAAACTGATGACAATGAAAATTGAACAAGCATCTACATTAATTTTCATATTCAAATTGTCACACCCCAAAATTACCTGTTTTGCAGTGGAATGGAATTCCTGGGGGTTGACTGTCATAGCATCACAATCACAGTTATATTGAATGACCTAAAGTGTCGTTTGGAAAACACGTCGTTTGATTTAATAAAACATTCAGAGTTTACAAAGTGTAGGTCCCAAATGAAAATCAACATGTACGGAAATAAGTTTGATACAAGCCAAAGCGATGTTTTAAAGTGCATAAAATCCTCGTGAGACGTCGTCACCGCTGACTCTATGATAAGTCCACATGCATTCCATGAAGTGTATGCCTTAGATACCGAGATAAAACATGCTTAAAACAACAACACAAAGGTTGAGTGAAATCCATAGGTTTAATTAATTGTTTGAACACAATATTCGTAGTGTGAGTTACATTATTTCACACTCATCGTTGAAAACAAAACAAAGATTTATTTCACTAAGTTCATGACAACCAAAGCGTAAACCTCGTACCAATAGAAATTGGTAAAATCGTTTATCGCAGACCCTAATAGGTAAACTTGCCAATTTACCTTAATGATTCAATATAGTGCGTTCGATTTCCCTAACCGGGTCAATAAGAACGGGAGTGTTAATTCTAATAGGCATATTCACAATATTCGCTCACCGCAGTGACTAATGGTGCATGATGTAGGGACTTCAAACATGGCAATTGATTACTTAGTGACAATAAAATATTTGGATATAGCGTACAGTTCAAAGCATTTGTGTTCGATTAAAAATATAGCATGTATCTCCCCAAGAGTTTGTAAAACAATTAAGTAATAGAAAGTGGGGCTATGAACTCACTTGGTGCAATGATGCGATGGCAAAAGTGAGTACACTGAAATGATGCGCAATCTCTAACTGCGACCTATTATGAATGATATGATATATAATAAGTCATGATGTAATGTTATGCATGCAATTCGTATGATATCTATACCACTTGTGAATTTTTGAAAATAACGTTTATCGTCGAAATATATGTTTATGACATCTCGTCATGTTATAAAATACTTTTCAAGTATTTGCGTTGAAACAACATCCTACGATAGTCGTTTAATGATTTATCAAGAAATTATAGCTTTTCGTCGTAAAACAATGTCATTTGATAATTCATGAAAGTGACTAGATGGCCTCGAAAAGCTAGTCGTAATATAGTGAATATCGAGTGTTAGAAAACAAACTCAACGGTTTTGGAAAGCTTGTAGCATTATCTCAAAGTCTTAGCTTTTAAGTTTTCATCATAGAGGTCTCGATCATGGAGAAAAACATAGGTGAAGTAGTGTACTTGTACCAAAAATATTGTTTAAGGATAACTTTCGGCAAAGTTTGAGTGACCGTATTTTATTCGTTACAACTCCGTTTGACGAACGGTTGAACATTTTGAGAAATAGGCTAGGCAAACTTACTTTTACTAGAATACATCGTTTTCTAAAAAGTATTACATCGATGTTAAAAATGACCCTCAACATGGCCATTCGCGGCCGTAATTTTGGCTATTAGAAAATATATATGTGTTATGCTTATATGAAATAGTTACGACAACCTTTTTTAAACGCGTGTAATTTAGTCGTTACAAGTCCGTTTTCTACGTTTTATATGTCCTTAGATTCGTGTTAAATTATACTAATATATTTTTGATAAATCGACTCATTTATATAACGCTTAAGACTCATTTTGACCAGTAAAATCTGGACAACATGCTGAATTTTCCGAAATATAGTTTTCGTCGTTAAACTTGAAAATAGCATAACTTCTTCGTTATAACTCCGCTTTTAACCCGTTCAAGCGACCACGTTTTTGTTTTAAAGTATATTTTCTGAATATCTAGCCCAAAATATTTTGTAAACTGTCGAAATTTCCAGAATTAGTAAAAATGATCAGACCCTTATATATTGTTGTCGAAATGGATTTTTCTCGCGTAATACTTATTCTAACCACTTCAACCCAACGCCAAAGCTATTCTAAACCTACCATACACCTTCTTAGGGTATCATGGGTTCCTAAACATCATCAAAAATGATATGTTTCAAGGGATTAATTATAGGATGATATATAGTCATTAATAGTACTTAAAAACAAATAAAGTGGTATAGATAATCATATAACTTGCATGTTTTTCTCAAGCATGATAAAATGACCAAAGTATGAGTATGAAAGAATAAAAATGATCATGAAATGCTTACTAGTGAAGTGACGAGGTTTAAAGAACAAGGTTTCCTAATTACTCCTAGGTTTTTATTTCAAAACCCTTAAAAGAGAGTAAACTAGTGTTAATAATATTGCTTGATCTTGAAAAAGCTATGTTTCTCCTTGGTTTCTTGCTATGGCCGGCCACAAGAGAGGAAATGGAGAGGTTTATATTTCTTTCTCACCTTTGCAATAATGTATGAATGTGTTACTTTACTATATAATTAAAAATAAAACAAGTGTCCTAGTATATGTGTAAAGCTAGTTAGAAGATCTTTATCAAAATGTTGTTGAGTCATGCTTTAAGTCGACAAGAAGAAAAAAAAAGAAAAGTGATGTGCCTTTGTTGTGTAATTATATAAATGTATAAGATTTGTTTGTAATTGTAAATATAATTAAGTATTTAGGGTAGCGTTAGCTAGAAATAAATTTTAACGGAACAAAATAAAATATTTCGAAGTCATAAAAATTATAAAAATACATTTCTTACATGAATTGAGTGAAATAATAATTATCGAGTAGTATTTACGAAAACCGTCGTAATTATATAAATATAACAATTTATATACAAAATAAATTTAAAACACCGGGTAAACTAATAGTATTATTTTTATAGTCTTAAAATGAGTATAAAAATATATTAGGATTATTTTTGGAAGTGTCGGATAAATTTTCAAAATAATTGATTATGTGATAGCGTTTATTTAATAGGAAAATAAACGTTTAATGAAAAATGCAAAACCATGCATGAACTAATATGACGATGATGTTACTAATGATATGTAGACAAAATCTAGTCTATATGAAATGTCCTCGACGATATGTTCATGAATTCGCAGCTAAACCATTAAGGTTACGCGAATTTGATACTCGTAAACCTAGTTTACGATAAATGATGAATAGTGAATCATGAATAGAGATTTTTCTCCGGGAATGAATAGTGTTTCGTGAATAGTAAAATTTTGAAATACGTTATCAGAATATCAAATCGACTTAAAAAACGATTAATAGTAACTGATGAATAGTAAATTCCCGAGATGAATAGTAAAATTTTCAAAGTTTGTTAATGACCTAAAAGTACGAGTTGTCACACAAATCAATAATGGTCTTGAGTTAGTAATGGAATTGAGTTAGTAATGGAACCAGTGTATGCTTTTAATGCATATATTAGATGTCTAAAATTTCTTGTTTATTTCAGCTGATGGAACCATCAGGCAGAGAGGCATCCAAAGCTAGAATTATGGACAAAGGGAAGGCGCCGGTCATTGATGTAGATAGTGAAAAGGCTAATGAACACGTTAATGAGATTATTGATGAAGGTGTTAATGAACGTGTCGATGAGAAAAAAAAACAAGGACGATTTAAATCGTTTGTATGAGATCATTTTCCGAAGCTCGAAGAGGGTGCTACCACAACTACATGTCCTTATTGTAGTACGGTCTTCGCAGCGAAGTCAAAGCAAAATGGTACTAGCACCTTAGGTAATCATTTAAAATTTGTATGTGTAACCTCACCTCTTTATAGAAGTAAAGATAAGAAGAAACAAACAACAATAAGTTTCAAGCCTTCTACTATGGGCGAATCAGGGGGTAGTTTAGTTTCTCACTCTTTTAACCAGGAACGTTGTAGAAAAGCCGTAGCTAGGATGTGCATAAAATACAATCGACCCTTTAGTATTGTTGAAGATGAGGGATTTTCGGAGTTAATGTGGGACGCAAATTGCAATTTGAACTTCCATCTAGGTGGACGGTTGCTAGAGATGCTTTGTCCATATATCGTGAAGAAGCACAAAAGCTCAAGAATCTTTTAAAAATAAAACCGTATGTCTTACTCGACACATGGACATCCGTGCAAAACTATAACTATATGTGTCTTACGGCTCATTGGGTTGATGATAGCTGGAAATTAAGAAAGAAAATTCTTAATTTTTGTCGAATATCGAATCATAAGGGTGTGACAATATGAAACTTAGTTTATCGTTGTTTACAAGAATGGGGTATTACTAGTGTTTTTACGGTTACGGTTGATAACGCGTCATCTAATGATGGGGCAATAAGGAGGCTACGCACTTTGCTTAAAGGACCTAACGCAATCTTAGATTGCAAGTATATGCATTTAAGGGTCTAAGTACGTGACAAGCAATATGTTTGTGAAAGATCTTGTCACAATGCATGCCGCTATTTCAAAAATGTGTCGACATGCTTATGAAAATAAAAGGAAGATTGCCATATCAATGAAAGCTAAATATGACAAGTATTGGGACAATTTAGATACTATGAATGTTTTGTTATATGTGGCCTTGGTATTAGATCCTCGACGAAATAAGTTGAAGTGTCTTGAATTTTGTTTGGACCTAATTTATCCTAGAAGCCGAACATCCACAGAAACATCCAATCAAGATGACCAAGTTCTGAAATGTTTTAGAACATTATCCCCGAAAACTATTGAAATTTGTAACATTGTGGAGGATGCTCTTAAAGAGTTGTATCTACACTACAAGATCAAACTCGACAAACATAATGATCAAAATTATACGTGTCTTCATCTTCTATTCCTAGTGAAGATGATAGTAGCATGAAGATCGACCTTGATGACGGGTTTTCAAAGTATTTAGAGACCCAATATGGTGAAGGTGATGACTATACCGAAGTAGATATTTATTTGAAGGATGGGGCAGGAAAGAGGGGGGATAATTCATTAGATGTTCTAGGTTGATGGAATCAAAATATGATGAAGTTTCCGATACTTTCACAAGTAGCTAAGCATGTGTTAGCAATGCCAATCTCGACGGTTGCATCGGAATCGGCATTTAGCACCGGTGGAAGGGTTATCGATAAATATCGAAGCTCTCTTACGCCTAAGACCGCGGAAGCTTTAATTTGTGCACAAGATTGGTTACGGTCTACACCGGCGGATTTGCAAGATATGCCTATTAATGGCTTACCACTTGAAGAGATGGTGGAAAATTTGGAAAAACTAGAACTTGGTAAGCAATTCAACTTTATTTAACTATGTTAATTTTTCCCACCACGTGTTATGCTAAATTACTAATCCATGATATGTATATTTGATTGTAGATATGTTTTCTACTGGAAATAAACAATTTAAGGACTCTTCTGAACATCAAGTTTAGTCCTGAAGTGAGTATCAACTATCTCTTTGTTTTTTTATACATATAATATTATACTTGTAGAGTTGTAGTTGTATATATCTGTACATGTAGCATGTTATATCATTATTCTTTTGAAGTTAGTTGTACTTTATGTGTTATATATGGACAATCTTTTTTGTAATACTTATTGAGTCTTATGTTATCTTTTGTACATCAGGTCCACGTCCGAATGCTACAAACTTCATTGTAAATCATGAAGCTGTGCAAGTTTCTTTTGTGCTCAAAGGATGTGAGCTTGTTACCTATGAGTTTTCAAAGAAATGTCTTTTCTTGCACTATTGCAGTTAGCATATGAAATCATTGAAATGTCTTTGATATTTGTAGTTATATGTTTAAACATTTATTTGCAATTTAAGATATTGTTGGATTATTATCTTTTATTTTCGTCGGTCTTATTAAGGTGTTGATATTTTATTATTGGATTTTTGTTGTTGGCTTTAGTTATTAAAATTACATTGTTGGGCTTGAAAATAAGTTTTCGGATCGCATTATTGGGCTTGAATTTAACAAGATAAAGGAGAACAAACACAATTGTTGGGCCAAATTAGCCCAAGTTCAAACGGTTAACCGAAAAACAGAAAAACCGAACCGAAAACCGATCAAAAACCGACAAAACCGAACCATGAAAAACCGAACGGTTTCGGTTATGGTTATGCCAAAAACCGAACATTCGGTTTCGGTTTCGGTTTTCACCAAAAACCGAACCAAACCGAACCGTGCACACCCCTACTTCCTAGCAGCTTCTTCATTCTTAGCCTCCTCAATAGCTCTTAATTCTGCTAAGGTGAGCTTCTTCTTCTTTGCTTCTACCAGAATACCTTTTCCTTTGTCTTTAGGATCTAAAGCAGGTTGAGAGGATTGCAAGACTTGAGGTTGTTGTTGTTCAGCACCTGGAATACTAATACCTCTTGGTCTTGACATGTTTTGTAATATTTGAGCAACAGTCTCATCATCACTTGCAGTATGTTCTAGTTTGGATATATCAGCTTCCTCTTCTTGTAAGACTGTTGAAGGACCAGCTTCTTATTCAAAATTTAGGGTCCTTGGTGTAATGAGCTCTTGTCTAAATTTTCCTTGAAGACCAGTACCTTGATCAGCACCTTGAGCATCAGCACCTTGATCATCAGTACTTTGTACACCAATAACTTGAGGCTCAGTACTTTGAATATTAACTTGAGCATCAGTACCTTGAGGCTCAGTACTCTTAGTTTCTTTAGCTTCTTTTTGTGAATCATCAAAAGTATCAGCATCTTCATAGGTTTAAGCATCTTCATTCAAATTCTCTTGCTCTAAATTCCTCCCCAATTGGAATGAAGAATGCTTTTTAATTTTCTTGCCTTTAGAAGCCTTCCTAAACTTCTTGCCTTGCTTCTTTTGTGATTTGACCCATAACCTATGATGTTGAACTAATGGCCATACAAAGTTCTTCAATCTCCTAAATTTGTTGTTCAACTTTACCAGTTGTGCAGCTTGAGCTTCATTATCTTTCTTCAATCTCAAAATATCCCTTGTCAAAGCATAGTTATCCAAAACCTGACCCTCAGAAGCCATATCTCCCTCATCTCCTCCAGATGTTTGAGACCCATCTGTGGAAGTATAGTCATTGGGAGAGGATGGTGGGTTGTCCTCTGGTTCTGAATCATTATGCACAATATCTGGAAGAGATGCAGTAGGTGGAGATGCAGTACCTTCCTGTGAAGCAGTACGTTGAGAAGCAGTACCTTCCCTTGAAACTGAAGGCTCATTGTCGTCACTTGAGGCTGCTTCATCTCTAACAGCTTGAACTACTTCCATCATATGAGCAGTCAAAGGTGTATCCCTCCCAGAAAATTTATCACTCTTCCTAGCCATGAAAGTGAACACCTTTGGTGGAAGTACAACAACAGTTAGCAAGCTTGAAGGTTTAGGTACATCCTTAAGTTGCTTGTTCAAAAATAGTTGAACAAAACGAGGGTACATGAGGAATGGTGATCCATTGGAGATATGAGATAGCATACCATCGACAATCATTCTGGAAAAGTTAAAGATGATTAGTAGCTAATCCCACTAAAGCAGAGGCGATATTGGATCCAAATTGTTCCCATGAAGTACTCTTGGGAGTTAAGCAATGAAGCAATACATGAACAAGGTACTTCCAGTGTGGACTAAATAAGGGTTTCTTAAAAGTTGTTTCAGTTAAAGACCCTTCATACCCAATATCCCTTAATGTATCCCAAAGAACTTGTTTATCAAAACGAACAGCCCCTTCCTCATCATCAAACAATAAATATTCTCTAATGGAGGCTTCACTAACTCTAACAATCTTCCCAGCAACCTTAGCCTGAATATAGGAGTCATCATCTTGCATATGAGATCTAGCAGTTGCCCAAAATTGTTGAATCCAGGGTTCAATGATATCAGGTTTGACCAAAAGAGCATAATTGATTGTAGATCCGGTTAGGAAATCAATTATATCATGAAAAGGGACATTAGACGTTGTCTTGTCCAAGTTAGCCACCATGTTATGCTTACTAACTGTATTACGATTCGCCATTGAATGTTGTTATAAGAGAGAATGGTGCGATGAATAGTGAATGTTAATGAGAGAAGAGAGATATGGATGGATAAGTATAAAGTTGAGAGGGAAATTCAGAGGGTAGTTATTTATAGGTAAGATTTTAAAAAATCACAGCCCAATTAATAAAGGTACCGTTTATTTGAATTTTACCCCATATTATGACCGTTGAACAGTACATTGACAAGACTAGCAGTGCTTTCCACGTAAGCGGTACTTTCAGAGTAGTACTTTCAGATAAACTTTAAGCAGTACTTTCCATCCTCTTCTTCATAATAGCAAAAACATCAAAAGGCATTGTGTTGCCTCCCCTCAAACAATGCATAGGACTAACTTAACTAACTAACTAATAAGTCCTCCCCTGAATTGTAGCTTAATAGTTAATCATACCAATACTCACCACTAAATGATTGAATCTTGAAACATCAAATCCTTTGTGAGTAGATCACCACATTATCATCTCATGGACCTTGTCAACATTAATGAGCCTATGCTCATAACAATCTCTAATAAAGTGATGCCTAATCAATATGCTTGATCTTGGAATGGTAAATGATTCTTCACAATTGATTGTACTCTCATTGTTAATGTAAATAGGATTATTCTAAAATTGAACCCATAATCCAAGAGTTGATTCTCATCCACAATACTTGTCCACAACTTTGCAAAGAAGAACATATTCTGCCAAATGGATGATGTTACGCAATGGTTTGTTTCTTACATTGCCATGAAACTAATCTTCTTCCAAGATACCGCATCCTCCATTGGTTGATCTTCTATCATAATTATCACCGCATAATCACTTTGTTTAAAAAGCTTCCAAGTGAAAAGGTGAATCCTTTGGATACCACAACCCTAACTTAGGTTGTTGTTTCAAATAACTAAAAATCCTCTTGATCGCATTCATATGAGAGACCTTGGGTGAGACTTGATATCTTGCACACAAACATACGTAAAACATGATATCGTGTCTAGATGCGCTAAGTACATAAGACAACCTATCATTGATCTCAGAAGCTTGACATCCACAGTTGTCCATCTTCATCCTTTCCTAATGAGTTGATAGCTTTTATGGGTGTTGTGACGTGCTCATAGCATCGAAATTAAACTTCTTAAGAATGTCGGTGACATACTTATCTTGACTAATGAAGATTCCATCCTTTGATTGTTTAACTCAAGCCCCAAAAGAAAGTTAATTCACCAGTGGAACTCATTTGAAACTCTTGTTGCATGAGCTTCTCAAATTCTTTCACCATAGACTGTTTTGTAGCTCCAAAGATGATATCATCTACATAGACTTGAACAAGCATGATATCTTTCTTGTCTCTCTTGATAAACAAAGTCTTATCAATTGCTCCTCTTCTGTAGCCATATTGTAATAGAAAAGTGGAGAGTCTTTCATACAAGCTCTAGGAGCTTGATGAAGGCCATACAGAGCCTTAATAACTTTGTAGACTTTCTTTGGATGTGCAGGATCCTCAAAACCAGGAGGTTGTTTGACATACACTTTCTCTGTAATCTTGCCATAAAGAAAGGCACTCTTGACATCCATTTGATAAACAGGAAAGCCCATATAATATGCAAAAGCAAGGAAAAATCTAATGGCTTCAATCCTTGCTACAGGAGCAAACACTTCATCATAGTCCACTCCTTCTTCTTGTCTATATCCTTGTGCAACCAATCTTGCTTTGTTCTTGATGACATTCCCTCTTTCATCTCTCTTAACTCTAAAACCCATCTTGTACCAATGACTTTCTTTCCATCCGTAAATCACATAATACCCAAACGTCTTTAAGTTTGAATTGAAAAGTTCTTCTTGCATGGCTTCAACCAACTCTCTTTAATTAATGCTTGAGCTACAGCCTTGGGTTCTTCTTGAGATAAAGCAAGTGAATAAGCATGTTTGTTGATCCTTATGATTCAGCCTATTTTGTTTATAGACAAAGCTAAGTAAAGAATTATGTGGCTTAGAGAAGCCTTTAGCTTTGATTCTTGTGAGCACCCCTGATGTAGAAGGTCCAATGATTTGACCAGCATGATGATCTTTATGAACTCTTAATGTAGGAGTCTGTGGAACTGCAAGATCATCACCCAAATTTGTGAAATCAGATTCTTCAATGGAATTTGAGAAAATACCTTCATCATCTAACTCATCATCAGTGTCTTCTAACCTAGGCATGGTTGGATCATTCAAATCATCGGCATCATCAATTGGTGCGATAGTACTTTGATCCAAGGTACGTGATCCAAAGCATGCGAGAGTGTCTGTAGACTTACCCTTTTCTTTGATGCTTCATAAGCTCTTCTTTGATCATCCTCATAAGATTGTGCTATTGTTTCTTGAAAAAGCATCCTATTAAGCTCATCTTAGAGAGCTTGATCTTCATCGATAATATGGACTTTGGTTCATCAAGACTTTTCTCCTTTTCAATAGAAATAAGTTCTTCATCGTGAACGAGATCGTTCTAATATTGAATCCATGAACAATGTAATCAGAATCTTCTTCTTTGTGAACAACTTGATTTTCTTCTCTGACAGGAACATAGTTCATAGAAGGAGTCAAAACATCAAGATCAAAGATCCAATCAGGACCTTTACCTTTCTAATTTTGTTGATCTTCTAAAAATTCAACATGAAGACAATCTTGAACCTTTTTGGTAACCTTGTTGTACACTCTAAATCCTTTGCTGTTGGTACAAGACCTAATAAGTATCCTTCATCCGACTTGCCATCAAATTTGCCCGTAGTATCAATAGTATTGAGAATAGTCGAGGACATCCAAAAGGTTTCATAAAGCTAATGTTAGGTTTGTTTCCATAAGTAACTCATAAGGTGTCTTCATCCGAGGTTTAGTAATCGATACTCTATTCAATACATAACAAGCGGTACTTACGACAAATTTCAAAATTGAATAGGTAATAAAGAATCAAGCATTGTTCGGCCGCTTCTATCAAGGTTCTCGTTTTTTCTTTCGCAACACCATTCTCGTGGAGTTCTAGCAATGCTAAACTCCTCTTTATCCCTTTCTTGGCACAAAATTCATCCATAAACTTGTTCTTGAATTCGGTCCATTATCACATCTAATACCTCTTACTTTGAGTCTCAATTGATTTTCAAGGGCTATTATAAGATCATGAATAGCATCAAAAGGTTTCATCTTTAAATCCCAAGAAAAGACCCAATAAATCTACTACAATCATCTCATTACAACTAAGCAAGACTTCTTCTTGTTTAAGCTTGTAATGTAAACAGTCCAAACAGATCCATGTAGCAACTCTAAAGGTACTCTAATAGTTCTTTCCTCAATCTTCTTGCATGAAGCTTTGTGTTGTTTACCTTTCTTGCACGCCAAACATGAGTGATCATTCTTGTATGTTTTGGAAGGTAAACCTCTAACTAAATTGCCTTTAACCAGCTTGTTGATATTTTTGAAATTTACATGTCCTAATCTTCTATGCCATAGATGTGCTTCTTCAAGTGTTGCCTTTGCTACTAAACATGTTGCTCTTTCAGCAGCGTGAAGATTCTTCATATCTAGACTATACACATCATTGGGTCTTGGTACTCTAAGTATTACCAAGTTATCATCAACAAGCTTAAACTCAGGGGAAATAATAAGACATTATGTGTCAGTGAATAACACAGGGTGCTTCTTGTCACAGATCTAATATACTGACAATAGGTTGAACTTGAGCTCCTTCACATAACGAACATTCTCAAAGTCTATGCTTCCTGCCTTGATGGTACCTTTTCCAGTAATTCTACCTCCACTAGGATCATTCCCAAATGCAACTCTTCCTCCAAAATAAAATCTAAAATCTGACAGAATCTCCTTGTCTCCTGTCATGCTTCCAGAGCAACCACTATCAACAATTAAATGATCTTTAAGCTCCTCTTCCGGGTTGCCTGCACAAAGATGAAAGAGTTAGTTAATTTTAGGAACCCAAGCCATTATCGACTTGTGTTCCTTTAGGAGTGACATACTTAAATTCTTTAAGTATGTAATCTCCATCATTTTTAAGCACATTATCAATTATCTTTGTTTGTTCCAAAACTTGTGGTGGTTTTTCAACAAAACTCTCTTTTTCAACAAAACTCTCTTTTTCAACAAAATTCTCTTTATCTTTTTCAACAAATTTCTCAAAATTCTCTTTTTCACCCTTACTTGCTGAAAGTACGGTTTGTTCCCCATCAGTACTTTCTTTCTTAACCCAGTTGGTTTTGACTTTTTGTGTAGATTTCCTAGATCTAGGTACTCTATTTGAGGTGAAACGCTTTCTAGATTGATAGTAATTAGATCTCCTAGGGCTTCCATTCCAAAAGTGGCAAGACTTGATTGGTGAAAACTTAGCGATTTTGAAAAGGTAACGCTTGAGAAAACTTTGTCTTACCAGTACCTTGAAAAGTGTTGCTTGAGGGTACTGGTGGTTTGGAAAAAGGTCTTTTCTGGTGAGGGTACCTATAGTCATTTGAGAAATTACTATGGTTGACCATATGTGAATGATTCCAAACTGGTTTATTCTCCATTGGCTTATGGTTGGTAGATGTGGTCTTTGGGAATTTGCTTAAGTATTCTGAGTGAAAGTCACAGTCCTTAATCAAATGATCAGCACTATAACAAACAAAACATAATTTTTGACCTGTAATCCCAAAATTTCTTCCTTTAGTTCTATGACCAAACCTATCCTGACCTTTTGGTGAATGACCAAAACTATCCCAAAAAGACTTAGCAGTATTTTGAAAAGTTTTTCTTGAAGGTACTGCTGAATGTCTAGCAGTACGTTGAGATGAAGGTACTGCTGAACTATTATCATCCTTAGGTTTCTCAACTGTTTCTTTTGGGGATTCAGAACTAGATGGACCTGATTTTGATTGACCAGTAAGCTTTTTCCTAAACTTTAAATTGTCTACTCCAAAACAAGAAGCATCTGTTCTAGGTGGTTGAAAACTACCAGTGGGATGAGGGACTGCATGATAACCCTTGTCTTTCTTAAATTCAGGAGGTGTTTGACTAATTGATTCCTCATTACAAGATGTGTTTTCTTCTGAGCTAATGAGTTCATCATCACTAGTGGTTATTTCCTCTGAATCAATTTGTTCCTTATCACTAGGTGGGTTTTCTTCTATATTGCTAAAGTCCATACCAAAACCTATACCAGTTTTAATGTGTGCTCTTTTCTGTTTTTCAACAAAACTAACATGTGAAAGGCCAGATTCATTCCAACTAGCAAATTTCTCTAACAATTCATCTCTTTCTTTAGTCATCTTTTCAAGTTCAGAGACCTTACATCCTAACTTCCATTCACTTAATTTTAATTGATAATCCTGTTGCTCATATTTTTCTGCCCAAGCCATTTCATTATTTTCATGAGTTATTATTTTGGCTTCCATCGACTCTAAAGTTATTTGATAACCAGCTACCTCGGACCTAGCCCTTCTACAATTATATCTTTCGCCACATAATCTTTAAGCCCTTTTGATAAAAATCATTACACTTAGAGCATACCGTAGATAGTGGGTGAACTTGATGAAGTAGCTACCATAGCGAAGCGTAATGTGTTCTTCTTCACTTTCCATGCTCCAATCAAAGCTTCCAAGACCATCTCTTGATTCCAAAGCAAATCGGTTCCTCATCAAAAGTCAGTGTCCAATCAAACTCTTCCATCATGACCATAGAGTAGGTTACCGTCCATCATCAAATTCAAGACTCAAACAACCTCGATAGATTTTCTCGAGCAACCAAAGCTTTTGGTTTTGGTTCGATGATAGAACTTCCTTATTTCAAGCTTGGGTTTCTCAATCATCCTATTTGCCTCGATATTTAGCAAACTTGCATTCTCTTGCAAAGTGTCCAGTTATTTGACAATTGAAGCATTCAATCTTGGATTTGTCAAATGCTATACCCTGTTTGGGTTTGACATCAACACCTCTTCCTGTCTTCTTCATGAACTTCTTGATCCTTGCAGTGATCATGGCAACTTGCCATCTTATGTCAATTTCTTCTAAATCATCCTCATCAATTTGCATCAAATCTTCTTCATAAGTAACAGCTAAGGTGGCTTGCTGAGCAAAGAAGGAACATACAACATCTTCAGAGTTGATGGTGTTTGATGGTGATGAGGTGGTAGTAGTCATGGTTGTGCAAATATTCTGTTTTTCACCAACAGTCACTTTGGATAGGATAAGCAGTACTTTTAGTGGAAGTACTGCTTCTCTTTTCAGAAGACACAAAAGCAATGTTGTGAGATTTTGAACTTGTTTGACCATTCATCTCATGCTCATACACCTTTAGATTGTTGTAGAGATCATCAAAGTCCATTGTATCCAAACCAGATTGTCCCCTAATCATAGTAGCAACTACATGCCATTGTGATGGCAAACTTCTTAAGAACTTCAGATTATCATCTTCAACAGATACCTTTGCTTCATACAACTCTAGCATACTAAGGAGGTTTTGGAATCATTATAAGCAAAGATCAAGACCTTCTCTTTAACCAACAAGTGAATGTTTCAAATTGTTGCTTCAACAGATTTCTATGCATCTTCTTGGAAGCATCATTACCTCCAAATCTTGTCATGATAGCGACCCATAGTTGTTTTGCATCCTTGGCATCATGAAACTTTAGTAAGTGACCATCGTGAATAGCGATGCATGATATGTTGAGAGCCTTCTCTTGATTTCTTTTGTAGTCACGGCAAGGTAGTACGTGGTGGTTTAGGTTGTACAGAACTTCTATAGGCTCTTCAAGAACGACATTACCATTGACAATCACATCCCACAGTGCATGGTCCAGGAACTTCTATGTAGCTTGTAAGGGCTTAGCAACCTCGGATAAATCCTAAGTTACTAACAATGAAACACTGATATTACTTTACTAAGTATGCGGAAACTACTTCAATAAAGCTAAGAAGAATAACTCTAAACTTCAACGATTTTATTAATACTAAACTTTGAACCTGCTTGATACACAGATTCACTAACAAACCTAATCACTAAAACTCTAATATCGTATTCTAAAAACATATATCTCTAATGCCAATCTAGGGGTCCTTTTATAGGCGTAAGGAGTACCCTAGTCGGTTTACAATAATAATCCTTGATCATCAAGTAATACTAAACTAAGAATGTTATAGATAAACATAACTTTCCATAAACGTTGTAGCATAACCGTCTTTCAGCCTTTGCAGTACTTTGACACAAGCAGCACTTTGACTATCATTAAGCAGTACTTTGACTATCTTCAGCACTTTGACTTTCTTCAGTACTTTATATCCCAACACTACCAAACGAACCCTAGTAAATATGACCAGTTAACATTCCACGTCATTAAACTATTTTACACATCATCTGAATAATTTCACGTGAATTTTCCATGTAGATAATGTACACTTGTTTTATGTTAAGTGGGTTTATATTTTGACCCATTTGGATTAGGATTGTCTTTAAACATAACTTAAGTCAAGTTAGGGCATTATGAGCTATTGAACTTGATCTAGTGGCTCAAATCAAAAGAACTTCTTTTGATTTGAGCCATTAATCCAACTACTATAACGCTTAACTGACTCAAGAATAACGAGACAATCCTAACCCAACCCAATGGCTCAAATCAAACACAAAAAATTATAAAACCCACTTAGATGGTTCTCTTTTGACCGGTCAACTTGAGTCAAGTAAACATCCTGTAAATCATACCTAAGTTTCTGATGGTTGTATAACTCTTCATTAGTTCTTGAGGTTATAAGAACCAACGGAGTAGCAATTTGTTATATGTATATATTAAATGACGTTTAGTGTACATCGAAATATATTCAGTCGAACCAATAAGGGTTTAAGCGATTGGAGAATTTTCAAAGAACCGGTAGCCATTAATGAAGTTTTGAGAAATGAGGGTTTTACTTTGGAGGTATTATCTTATATACTAAAAATGAGGTATGAATAGTGCAAAGTACTGTATTGCTACTGTTTTTGCAAACTTGGTCCTTCGGGGACTAACGATGTAATAGAATTGAACTTTTAAGGACCGATACATAAATACATATATACATTTAAAAAAATATAACGGGTCCATGGCACTTTCGCAGCAACGCGCGAGATCACCAACTCGTTAGGATTATTCTTGAAGATGAAAAGAAGAAATGACCAAATTGCCCTTGTGTTAATATTTAAGCAGAAAATTTCAATAATATCCAAATATCAACATATGCAGAAAATTTAAATATATATCATATGGTAGTTAATTTACTAGTTGAACCGGTAGCCGATTGCAAAAGTAGCCATATCGTCACGAATTTGAAACTTTGAATTACTAGATCGGTAAAAAAATCGTTTACTAACTCGATATATTTTTTAAATTATGTTTTTATTTAATGGAATTAACAAACAAAAAAAATGATATTTTAATTTATACACTATTAGTAACAAATAAACATGAAATAGTTGTCCACTAAACATGTACCCTAAAGAACATCTTATTGACCATTAGTTAATTCAGTTAACACTTAACACTTGATTAGATAGTAATACGATCTAACATGACAAGATTTAGGCACAAAAAGTTCGATCATTTGAACGAGACGAGCCCAATTTTATTTGCTTCGTCGATTGTTTGAAGTTGCTTCAACCAAATAAATCAATCAATCCGAAAACAAACTTTGGAAAATTTGGAGTGAATTAACCACATTTATTGATAAAGCTACCGGCGACGCTTTTATAATCACATTCCTTCAGTAGACATAGCTTTCCAACATTCTCCTCGTAATATTTGACTAGCTCCAACCTTGTTACATTAAACACACGTCAAGCCCAAAAACATACACACACATATATTATGAGGGATTTAACATGAATGGAGAATTATGGTACCAGAAAGCGTCTGAAAAGGCGCATACTTGTCATATATCTCCTTAACTATTGCCTCTACATTTTTCTTTGAACACTCTTGTCTTTGGTGGACCTGACACCATGAATTAAAACATGTGTTAGATACGAAGGGCAAGAAAATATACCAACCTAGTTACCTTGATGATTAGCGCATATCAGTGTAAATATGTTGTCACCTATGTCCATACACATTCTGGACAGTCATTATATTCCATATGATTAGTTCGTAAAACATTAAACAGTATCTCTTAACCGCTTGGCATCTATTAGTGTGATAATGAAGTCTAATTCTCATTTTTATTTCTATTAATGTCGCACCGACGCATAATTAAACTTGATCAAGCTAAATGTATCAAATTAAAGTGAGTAGTTGCAGTGAAAGGTTAAGAAAGATGATTAAAACATGAACCTGTTTGATATGTCTGATTGTTTCAGAGTCAACTGGAACTTTGTGACAGAAGCCCATGCACATCAACACATTATGCGCAACAAAATCACCAATCCCTTTGATATTCGTTAACTTGTTATACAATTTATCCGCATCAGAAAGTTTCTCCAAGTCAAGCAAATTGATCTCTCCATTCATGACATCCTTTGCTAACTTTAAAATTGTCTCACCTCTATATCCCAAATAGCAGTTGCCCAGATCTTTTAAGTCGAGTCTTGCTAGCTCTTGTGGGCTCGGAAAATTATCCAATGAGGATTCCGGTTTCTTACCTCTCTTTCTTTTAACGCTTAGTGGCTGTTTTGTAAGGATGCAAAGTTTTTCCGCCATCTCTAAAGTATCTTTGAATCTGCAAGGATCAATTGGTTTATATTATTAAAGACCTTTATCATTAGTCTTACATTAGTAATTATGTATTGATAATATAAACAAAAAAGATTGATTCAGATTGTAGACAGAACATACCGACAACCACAAAGGAGAATGCTTTTAACAATATCTTCAAATAATGTAGGATTACGAAATAGATGACCAAACCCTCTTTTGGCTGCATCTGAGTGTAAGCTATGGAATCTTTTGACATGTTCCTCTCCTTCTGTGGACAACCTTAGCATTCTCTTGACTTGATCCTTCATACAGACATACACACAAACTTTTGATGTAGCTTATGAAAAATAAATAAAAATCTAGTATCAACGAAAGTGGAGTGTGTACACATACCGAAATAGCTTCATGATCAGACGGTGAAATCTCATGATGAACAGAGTCAAGGACAGTTATAGAAAGGAATGTTGACCAAAGTAGGTTAATAGAGACGGTCACAGATTTTTGGTCAGCTAATCGTAGCGGCCTAACAAGCTTTTTGCTGGAAGGATCCCAACGGTTGGGTGCCATCATGAAAAATCCATGATTGCATACAGCTTTTTCTAATTTAAATGTGCTTGAGACTCTAATAATTATGGATTTGTCCTTCATTATGAATGTATAAACTTTGAAGGGTGCTCCTGGTTGTTGGTATTTCAAGTATGTAGATGATAACTTTATTATAATATGTGTTAAAAATCTTATTTAAAAATGTAGGTCTCAAAGATCTTCTAAATATTATAAACACAACAGATATGGAAGTAGTTAGGAAACTTAATGTAGTGTTATTATCTTAAGGAAAGATTTTGTGTATCCCTTCAATCAATCAATCATTCAAAACTATTCTTGTTACTACAATTATGTTAGTCTTTATAACCAGCACTATCAACAATTATTGCTAACTACAGCACCCTGGACTATGATTTTATGTCTTAAACATGATAAGTAACAATAACACTTAGTTATGCTCGAGATGAATATAAGGCATAGAACTCAACATCGTACATAATGTTTAATATGGACTGTTTGCTAAGCTCCTGGTTGCAATAATCGATCAGTCCATACATCAATCCTGTGTTTCGTCTAAAGAAAGAAATACATTATCATATCATATATATCTTCCATTGAAATAAACCACTTATAACCACAAAGGTGAACTATGGAACTCGACTCTAGTATTTATGCAATCTTTGTTATGACAAAACCAACTATAAAAGAAAAACTGAAAATTTATATTTTATTTAAGCATAATTCGTTATAGTTTGTCTAAAATCTGATACAAAACAGAACTACATTTAGCATAGACTCACACAAAGCTACCTCCGTATAGTGAATCTATAGTAGAATGAAACGGGACAGATATTGTTTCTTCTGCATGTAATGTGTTCAGTCTCTTAATTGCAATTGGGTCAGATTTGTAGTTAATAACCCATAAAATATCACGGTATTGCAGTAATTGGATTAACCATTCTGAAAGACACGCTTTGAGTACATAAACGATTAAACGCCCAATATGTGAAATATTTACCAGAGATGTGAATTGATTGCATGTGTCAGACTGTCAGTTGTGAAAGAAGAGCAACAAGTTTAACTGCTGCAACAAAGCAACAAGTAAACTGCTGCAACAAAGAAGAAAATTACAGTGTTTGACTCTACGGGTCAACCAAACCAAATTTGCAACTTCGAAACCTCTATGAATTCTTAAGTTTTTGAGAAAACTTTATTAACTAAAGTAAACTTAGTAACAGATACAACATATGGAATAGGGCCGGTAATTTCACAGTGTGTAAAGGTGCATATTAGATTCAGATCTAAATAGTTGAAGTATGACCTCAGAAGTCAAAACATGCATTTTTCTTCAATTTTACAGAAGGAACATTATATTATAAGAGAAGTTATATTGGTTTCTGGCTTAATCTTTCCGGAAGACTGCAAGACAAACTGGCGTGAAACAAAAAATCACTAAGCATCAACAAAGCTTTTACTCCTTTTAGGCTTTTATTTCATGATCTCACAATTAAGAAAATATCAAGATCCGTTGAAAACTTTTTGGACAGTCGCAAATATCTTCTTATTCTACCATCGAAGTAAATGGGTATTTTGTATTCTGAGCAGTCGCATGTTTCGGTAGAAATTCTGTATCTCAATTTAGCATTTCTAATGAATGTACTTCTTTTCTCTAGTAACCATCACCATTATATCCTTTTCATTCCTATCACAGAATATCAACCTTTAGTTGAGTTACTACATACTATCACTAACCTTTTTTTAATATATTTGCACCCAAAATATAACAAACTGTTACTTATTAAACGAGAATTAAATACTAATATTTTCCGGTTGCTTGTCTACTTAAGGATTGAGAAGAGTTAAGTAATTTGTGAGATATAAACCAACCAAACCATCTATTGAAAGTGGTTTTTTGAAACAAGTTTGTCAGTTTTGGACCAAAATGCCTTCAAATCTTAAACATAGAAACAACTGGAGGGCAATCGTGTTTCTTCCTAGTCCACAAAAGAAAATTGAAGTGAAACTTAACAGAATTATACTTGCCTTGTAACTCTCTAAACTGATCCGCTTATCTACACAAATCTACTTGCTTTTCGCTCCTGCTCCCTTGACTTCACATTCCACGAGAATCGTCTCTGACCATATAAGTCAATTGAAATAAGTATTCAAAAAAGAACAAAAAAAAAAAAAAAAAAAAAAAGAAGAAGAAATATATGTGTTTCATGTGTTATAACTAGCATATAATGTTTCTGAAAATTATAGTTTAGTTATCTTACCCGACATTTCCGGAAGTTGACCTTCGATTGTCAAACTTGGACTATCTCCATTCCTGTCCCCCGTGCTAGGATTATTATCATTACTCAAATTGTGCTCTAACAAGAATTTAAAAAGAAGACATAATCAGTCGGCAGTAAAATGTCGAAAGTCAAAGCCAGAACAAATTTTCTTCTGTTAAACAAATTCTACGACATAGTTTATATGATTTTTGGTTTAAATTACTCCTTAAAACAAAGATTGCAAAGGTTAAGCATTCAGCCATTAACGATATCCTTACTTGATCTACTTTTCTTCCTCATCTTCTTCTTTTTCTTCTTCTCCGCCGTGTCCTCACTTTTTTCAAGAGCATTTGAAGAACTGTTCAAAATTTTAGAGTTATGTGCCTGTCAAGTCCTTTTATATACAATTATCCAAAATAGACTTAAGAAAAGACAGCTGTAAATTTATGTCTCACCCATTTTCTTTTGTTATTATTGATTCTGACCCAAACTTGTCATCCTCCGTAGGACTAACATACCCACTGGCTGTAGGTTCTATGGTACTCGCTTTCCTTTTCCTATTCTTTTTCTCCTCCTTGTCCTTGCCTCTTTCGAGAGCTTTAGTAGAACTGTTCAAAAATTTCAAAGTTACCTGCCTGTCAAGTCTTTTTATATAAAATCACCATGCAAAATACAAGATATAAACACAAGTTGGACTACCAATCTAATGTAAAAGCTCCATTATACGATGGGCAAAAATAGACTCACAATCTAATGGCTGTTGGTTCTATGGTACTCGCTTTCCGAAACCCCAAATCGTCTACATCTAGAAGATCAAACTCCATATCTGTAACATGTGACTCTACATCTTCAGGTTCGTATGATTCTACCTTAAACCCCATATCATCATAATGTCTATCTGCATCATCAGGATAGTATGATCCTACCTTAAACCCCATATCAAAGCCCATATCTGTAACATGTGACTCTACATCCTCAGGTTCGTATGATTCTACCTCAAACCCCATATCATCATAATGTTTATCTGCATCATCAGGATAGTATGATCCTACCTTAAACCCCATATCAAACCCCATATCTGTAACATGTGACTCTACATCCTCAGGTTCGTATGATTCTACCTCAAACCCCATATCATCATAATGTGTATCTGCATCATCAGGATAGTATGATCCTACCTTAAACCCCATATCATCATAATGTCTATCTGCATCATCAGGATAGTATGATCCTACCTTAAACCCCATATCAAAGCCCATATCTGTAACATGTGACTCTACATCCTCGTGTTCGTATGATTCTACCTCAAACCCCATATCATCATAATGTTTATCTCGCATCATCGGATAGTATGATCCTACCTTAAACCCCATATCAAACCCCATATCCGTAATATGTGACTCTACATCCTCGTGTTCGTATGATTCTACCTCAAACCCCATATCATCATAATGTTTATCTCGCATCATCGGATAGTATGATCCTACCTTAAACCCCATATCAAACCCCATATCTGTAACATGTGACTCTACATCCTCAGGTTCGTATGATTCTACCTCAAACCCCATATCATCATAATGTGTATCTGCATCATCAGGATAGTATGATCCTACCTTAAACCCCATATCAAAGCCCATATCTGTAACATGTGACTCTACATCCTCAGGTTCGTATGATTCTACCTCAAACCCCATATCATCATAATGTTTATCTGCATCATCAGGTACGTATGATATACTTAAATCTCGCTTTTCGCCGTCACCCATTACTCTCAATCGCTTTTCTCTGTATGTTTTAGTTTTATAATTATATTTAGATTAAAGTCCAAAAACATCCTCGTGGTTTTTGCTATGCCCCTTACCACATCCCTAAACTTTTTTTGGAACAATTACATCCTCCAGTTAGTAAAGTTGGCACAAAATCATCCCTAGCGACGAATCTTTGCAAAGAAGTCCTCATAGTCCCCCACGCTACCACGTGAGGGTATTTTGTCCATTTCTCACTCCCACCCACGTGTTAGTCCCGGAACTTTTATCACATCGTGTGTGTGTAGCTCAGGCCCATTTACTTTTCTTTTTCATTTTTCTCTTTCGGATATAAAAAACACTTTAAAACTTTGATTTTATTATTTAATCTTAATCTTAACTATATATAATATATAATAGGTGCATGGTCAATATTTTGGTTTTTTTAGATCTATAGGCTTATTTTAGATCTGAGTTTTTATAAATATTTTGGTTTTTTTTAATGTTACAACCACCACTGGTCACTGTCGGAAAAAGCAGATGCCGCCGCTGACTCGCCAGAAAAAGCCGATGCCCGCCGCTCCTGAAAATATTGTTGCCGCCGCTTGTGTTTCCGGGATATGTATGCTATAATTTTTAAGTTGTTAATATTTGTTATAATATTTTTTTGTAAATTTTGTTATAAAGTTGTTATTATTTGTACATTTTCTGTAAGTTTAGAGGTTTTAGTGAGTTCCCAAAGGTTGTTTCATAGATCTGGATTTTTAACCTTTTTTGAGATCTTCGCCGTTAACTCGCTGGAATATCTACTGTAGCCGTTGCTTTGCCGGAATGTGCGATGCCACCATCGGAATTTGCTGCCCAGATGCGTAGGTTCTTCAAAATAATTGTTACTTAGATTTGTTGTAAATTTCTTTGTGTAGTCTTTTATGTAAATTTTTTCGTATATTTTGTTTTGTAAATATCTTTGTAAGTTTGTTTGTGAATTTTGTTATCTAAATTTGTTTATTAGAATTGTTGGTACTTTTTTATAATTTTCTTTTGTAAATTTTAGGCATGTGGCTGGTAAATATATGTATTTTGATTATATATTTTAACTTTTACTATTTTTCTTTCTTTAGTACATATAAAGGGTTTATCTCATTTTTTGAAAATTTTAAATTTTTGAAAACTTAAAAGTTATATTCGGAATATATCTAGCAAAGTTGACCTCAAACATATATGTAGTAATGATTTGATAAATTGGAATGCCAATCGTTATACATAGGAATGATTTGATAAATGTGCAATCAGTATATTTAGGAATGATTTGATAAAAGTGCGAATGCCAATTGGAATGCCATTAGTTAGCCGTGAAAAAAAAATTAATGCTTTTAAAATTTAATACTTTCTAAAATATATCTTATTCAAGACTATATAAACACTACAATATTTGTTTTCATTTTCAACTTGTGCTAATTCATAGAATAAAGTAGAGAAATTAGATAGATAGATAGATAGATTGAGGGAAATGAAAAATCAAAGAAATGTTGTATGATGTCGGTACTAAGAAGTTTTACGTGGCGAGTAACATGTATTGTTAGTTATCTCATAATTGATGTAATGTTATATTTTCAGTTTCACTAAATATTTTTATATGTTCTTTGATACATGCTAAGAATTATTTTTTGAGTTAAATTATCGCAAGTTACAAAGTTTTGCAATTACATTTTGATATTTTTGCGTTTATGTTTGAACGTTACATGAAACACTTAACAAAATATCATAACTATAATTGTTTGTCGTTAGAAAATTCCGTTGTTATGCACGGGTACTCGTCTAGTTATATTAAAGATATGCATAAATTAGATTGGCGCAAGTGAAATTTCTCGATTTATATTTTGCAACTCCAATAGTATATGCATATATGTCATAATCTACACTATTCCTACGATTGAAAAATTAAATTATCGATATACATTTTTCACTTAATTTTAAATATTTAAAGGGGTGTTTGTTTAAGCTTATATGTGGGTTTTAGATCTGACAAAATAGTTGGGTCAGGTCTTGGGTCTTAGATGGGTCTGGGTCAAACGGGTTTTGGGTCTAGATGGGTGGTAAAACAGATGAAAACGGATGAAAACGAACGAAAACGTACGAAAATGAGCGAAAACGTATAAAAACGTGTGTAAAAACGTATAGAAAAACGATATAAAACGTGTGGAAAAACGTGTATAAAAACGTGTATAAAAATGTGTGTAAAAACGTATATAAAAACGATCGTTGGTATAAAGGACTAACGTTGCAAACGTTCGTTGGTAAAAAGGACTAACGTTACAAACGACTATTAGTATTAAGGACTAATGTTGCCACTTAAAAACTGAACTTAACTAATAGAACTAACGTCGTTATCAAAATGGACTGAAAGTGGAACGAAACTATCACTTTTGGACTGAAACCAAAACTTTTTGAAAATTTAGAATAAGAGTGGAATACCTAATAAACCACAAGGATCAAAAAAGTAGTTAACTCTAAACAAAATTGTGAGTGGATGGGGCACACATAAAGAGGTTTGTTTTGTATTATAATAGAGAGTTTTGTCATGAGAGTCTTAAAATGATACTCTTAATTTTTCCCCTTTTAACATCGTCACATTGCTTTCTACCTCTCCCTGTTCAATATTGCCGCATTGCTTTCTCCTTCTCCCCGCTTAATATCGCCGCATTGCGTGTTGTCTCAAAGATCATATTTCACCATCAAATCAAACTTTCTTAACTTTACGCGGCTATTTGTTTTTAGTTCGCCAGGACAAACATGTTATTTATCATAACCCAAATGACTTCATAAATCTAGTTTCTGTATGATTGAAGGCAGCAAATTACTATATCTAATTTTCTTTTGGGTTTCCGTGTGTAATATGCAATCTGAAGTAGTTTAGGATCATTCTGATTGTGCACCACAGTGTAAGCTTCATTGGGCTTTAAGTAAACCTTTTTTTTTTTCAACAAAAAAGAAAACCATTCATTATTTACTTGTAACAAACAATAATAACAACAATAGTTATAAAATAGAAAAGAGTTAATTGCATTTTTGGTCCATGTGGTTTGGCCAAATTGCAGATTTGGTCCCCAAAACTTTGAAAGTGCACCAGAGGTCCCCATTTTCAAGTTTTCGTTGCACGTTTGGTCCCTGGCCAAAGTTAAATGACTAAAATACCCTTATCTTCTTCCCCTTTACTTTTCTAATTACTTTTCCTTTTTATTTATTCATCCAGATCTAGCAAAGATAAACTCACAAACACTCTCAGTAATAAAATCACAAAACCCCCAATTAGATATCACATAAGAAGACCAAAACAATAAATCAAAAAACCTTAAACTCATTTCAGACTCACCTACATTTTCTATCTCTTTTCTTCTCCTTTATGATTTTAAACCGAACACAAGCCACAAAATCCTCTTTGTTTCTTTTATGTGTTAATCAAAACATAAAAACATCAACACGGATCAGATTTGGGGATTTGGGGTTATGGATAATGAGTACTTATTTTTGTAGATCTACATGGGTTGAAGATGTATGCTAGATTCGGGGATTATGTCACCACCTCCATCGGATCTGACACCGCCGCCGCCGCCAGATTTGGTGGTTCTGTCACCACCTTCGCGAATCTTGTTCTTCCTCTGTGACTCTCATTTCTTGTTTCGAATCTGGTAGGGTAGGGATTAGGACATGGTTAATGTTTTGTTTGTGAAGTCGTAATGGTTTGTTGTTGTGACAAAGTTCTCGATCTTGTTATTCCTTTTTGACTTTTTGTTTCTTGTTTCGAATCTGGCAGTGTAAGGATTAGCCAATTATGTTGATGAATTTGTGTTTGAGAGTAAAAAGAGTTGGGCATGAATTTGGGTTCTTGTTCATGATCTTGGTATTGGATGAATAAATAAAAAGAAAAAGTAATTAGAAAATTAAAGAGAAAAAGATAAGGGTATTTTAGTCATTTAACTTTGGCGTGGACCAAACGTGCAATGTAAACTTGAAAATGGGGACCTCTGGTGCACTTTCAAAGTTTTGGGACCAACTGCAATTGGCCAAACCATGTGGACCAAAATGCAATTAACTCAATAGAAAATGAAACATACCCCGAAAGACATGATGATGATGATGTTTTGTCTTCTTTTTGGCGGGAAGATAAAAGAGAATAATAATGTGACTGAGGGAGGGGATACAAACCCTTTCTTCTTCACTTTGGGTTTTTTTTTACTGTATTTCTTTTTATGGGCCGTCCATATTTTCTCACTAACCTAATCTAATTCTTCATCTCTTATTTACTGCTACCAATAACAAATACTACATTTTTTTATATTTTTTGCAAAATGACAGTTTTACTTTTAACTAATTAATTACTATTTTATTAAACGTTTGTAATAACAATTTTAAATAAGGTTCACGATTAAATTCTTTTACCTATTTTTAGTAGTTGACAATTAATTTAAGACAAACCAGATGGTAACTCATGTTTTATATATTGTTTCTTCAATTCTAGTATTTACTTTGATTTTTGCCATATCTTTTAATTTTTTTGTTAGAGAGCATATGTTAATGTTTACCTTTTTCTATTTTAAATAAATTATTTATTCATATTTGTGTTTAAAGTAAAGTGCAAGAAACATGTTTCATTTTAACCTCAATTGAGCTTACTCTTATATTATATAAATAGCTTATGGCTTATATATATATCATAAATTCATGAGTTATGTTAATGTTTAGATTAGCTTATGTTTGACAAATTCCAAGTGTTTAATTTAAAACTTAAGTTGATAATCACTAAAAAGAGCATTGGCTGATAAATATAAATGCTATATTGAATATAATTGTTTTGTGGAAGCCACAATTTTAAAGCTTATAAAAAAACGCACTAACCAGGAGAAATATATATATATATATATATATATATATATATAGAGATAGAGAGAGATAGGTTAGTGCTTTTTTTATTGGTTTTCTTTCTTTTATATCTTTATTTTATGTATGTTTCGTATGCTTTTGTGTTGTTTTTACCCGTCGTTGTATTTGTTTGCCCCTATATACTCACCGTGTTGCTCTTTTTTTTTTTTTTTAGCTTGCTCGTTTTGGTCGCCTATGTATTTGTCTTGCTTGCTCCTTGTTTCTTGGCATATATATATATATATATATATATATATATATATATATATATATATATATATATATACTAGATTTAAGCCACCAATGGGCGGCATGACTTATAAAGATTTGTTTCTTGGTTTTGTTAACTTAAAGACATTTTTAAAAATTGTTTGACAATATTATAAGACAATTGTGTTTTTTTATATATATAAATAAATTATAAATAATTGTATGGTTTGAATGGATGGTTAATAAGACAACATATATAATTTTTACAACATATATAATTTTTACAACATTATGAATTATATGCATGGATGTAAAGTTGTAGAGAATGAAAATGTATTAAAACGACACAATCTCATCAAGTGCAGAGTTCGATGGAGCGCACACCAAAACACGGACACGATATTTGCGGATGGCAGTGACGACTTCTTGTTTCAGGTCATTACCAGTAGTTGGGAAAAAAAACATCGTCACCATCTTTAGGCATTTTTGCATCTCTAGGATTAATGTCAGTTAACCATGGAGAAGCTTTTAGCCAGTGATTCATTTTCTCTTGAAAGTCTAAATCTGGCTGAATCGAAATCGACTATAACCCCTAACCTTCAAGCTAACGATGCGGATTCGATTCCCGCTACCAAACTACATTAAGATGATACGTCATTCATCCATTGTTTCTCTTCAATAAGTAATTTCTTGTGCTCCTCAATAAAAATAAATTTTGAGGTTTTCCCTTTTTTGTTTAAACTTTCTTTATAGGATGGATCTACGAAGTTCTCGACTTCTTGTAGAATGATGGTTGTTAGTTTTAACAGAAAAATTACATACATTAGGTGGTAGAAAATAAACTTGCAAATAATCAAATAGATAGATTGCAAAGGCACATCAATAGACATTATATAAAAGCGTATGAATAAACTTTCGACCCATTTTTAATATCCAACCCATTTTGACACTTTGACCCATTTTCAAGTGATAGCGTTGAAATTGACAACTTGAACACAATATGGTAAAGAATAGACAATGAGAAAAGAAGAGAATAATATGTTATAAAATATTGGAAGTGTGTGTGAAGTATTAAATAATAAGGGGGTATTTATAGAATTTTTAAGAGGTAAAATTTGAGTTTTTGGGGGTATTAAATGCAAAAATACAAAAAAAAAGGCGGTAATATACCGTTTCCAACAGTCGGATTAAAAAAAACAAAATTCTATGGCATGAGTTGGCCACCATGGCGCGATAAGTCATGGTGTCACCCTAGCAACCGTGCACCGTCAAAGATTTTGGGCTGGTGGGATGGCACGAGGCTAAGGCGACACCGCACTCCCACTCTTAGTACCATGTAGAAAAACCTTAAACACAACAAAAGAATATAGTACAATTACATGATACATTTTTTCATGCAACTAAAGTTAATTTAATCTAAATTATATAACTTAACCAAATCATCTTCAATCTTAAGACACGTTCTTTTGATAAAGTATGATCAAAATAATTAGGAATAAAAGTTAAAATTGATAACTAACTAAAGTCTCTATAGAGCTTCATTCGGACCACGCCATGTACATTGAGTTGTCAAAATGGCAACCGTCCTTCTTGTTACTTGTGTGCATTTCTTACAATTTTGGATATAGGTTAGCCCACTAATTTGTGCACATTGACCCCAGAACTCCATTACTAACCCGACTTTGTAACCGTGACGCACCAAGTCGAATCCTAAATCATTCTATGTAATAAGGTGCCTTAACCTCATTCTTTTTCCGCTTAAGGCGTTGTAAAAACTTAAAAGCTTCATAAAATAATAAACTTAACTAACAACTCTAACATAATCTATATGTTTGATCAAAGCATTCTACATAATCACAAATGCTAATCCAAATCTATTTTAATTATCTACATAATTGGAATTTATTGGCCAATAACTGACTTTTTATTTTGTGTAATAACTTTAACCAACATTAGAAAGAACGTTTATGTTACAGTTTGGTTTTAAATTGACATTACTCTAATATAGAAAATCAAAGAAAAAACACATAAAATCTACCATTCTTAGTAAAATTTGGATGGAACGCTATACTCATAAGTCCCATTTCGGTTGCAAATTGCACTTGATCACTCAAATCAAGAAATGTCAAATCAAGAAATGTGTCTGATTCATCAATCATTAAACTCTGTGAGGACCCGACATCAGAAACCACGGCTAACCAAATCTTACCTTTTTGGTTACACACAAATATACGGTTTGAGCCATCTGGATGCGGGACCATATGGAGGTAGGAACCATTTCCAAATTTTTCGAGACATAGACCCTTTGGAGGTTGAGGTGCATTTGAGTTGTTCGTCTCATTATTAGAAGAAAGCTTCAACTGGCCTGTTCCCACCAAAACCAGCAGAAAAAATAAAAACTAAAGAACAATTTTGAATAAGTTATATGAACGAAAAGATGTGAAACTGAGAGATAAAGTCGGACAATAGGAAGTCATTTACCTTGCATCCGAGGTCTCCTAGGCCTATAATTTGCTCACCATCAGTGGTTGTTTAGAACTCGCCGCAAAACCTTACTAATGTCATTAACATACAATTTTCAGAAACCTTGATTCAAACAGCCCCTTAGAAGGTGTTTGGGACTACTTTCAGGCTCTTATGTCTAAGTAAGAGTATAATCATCCTAACACAATATACACCGAAGAACCGTGATACAAAACATGCACATGCCAAAGAAAAATAATGTGAACAAAACGGCTCCAAAGTTACCTATAAAATAAGACATAAACTAAATGCATGAATTTTTTTTGCCGACATGATGCTATTTCTTTTCCATCAAAGGGAATTTGCGTCTATTATATTAAAAAGAATACACTTTAACAGATAGATTAATGCATGGTGAAATATATTATATCTAAATATGAGTGTGAACAGATACTTACAGTTGTTTCGATTTGGTCCACCGCTCCTCACCAACAAAAAGTGTATTAGGAGCAGGAAAACGACATTCAAATTATAAGAAGATCAATTAGCCCGCAAGTCAAATTTACATCACAGCATGTAAGATCTCGATAACTCCGCTTTTGTTGCGTGAATTTGCACCTCCTCCATATTCTTCAGCATCGTGTTGTTGCCTCAAGACTTTAAGCGCAAGTGTTGTCGCAAATAATGATAATTAACCAAGATATTGATTTCTTTAGGTCACATGCAAGTGCAAAGAACAACGTTTTGAATTCTCTCCCACAAATCAGAGATGAACGTATTTACTCTATACATGACCAAAACTGAGTTCATGTTTTCCATGGCTCAAAGCTTGACGGCCTCTCTATTTTACTTATTTTAAGAGAATACTTTCATGTAGTGATCAAGAAAAAGCCAGTGTAACTGCATAAGACAACATGTGAATCCCCATAAAGAAATGGATAATTTCAATATATTATATTGCATAATTCAACTAAAAATTCTCAACAGACCATCAATACACATTAATTTGGAGTTTTCCAACCACATAGTTTAAAGTCGTATACTTCATATGAATGATAAAGCATGTATTTCCAGTATCATCGACCAATAAAGTCTTTAAAAGTGGCATAAACATATCAGATCTTTTTCTTTTTGGCTTCTCATCCTCCTCCTCCTCCTGTAGCACGAATCATGGCGTAACACCTCAGATGGGGCATGCATAAACTTCCATGGAAAACTACCCAGAATGAGGTACAAAAAACCCATACAGAAACGCATTACTTTAGATGTACCCTGATATCTTGATTTGACACTCCACTGTGCAAGTTAGATAAGTTTGCACCATTATCCACTCCAGGCAAACCTGCTGCTTTTAGTCTCTTTATAAGGCTAATTTAACCTTTTTCCAATAAATTCTATTTGGATTAGGGTACGATGGTTATTTTGTTTCAACGTTGACCATCAACAGCTTGTCTGCACTGTAACTTAAAACCATCAAAAACCTTAGTGGGCTCTTCCAAAGCTTTCTTACACCCTTAAACTGTTTTGTATACAAATATTGCAAATCCTTTAAATTTTCTAGTAGCTTTATCGATCCCCGAAGGCCCATCCTCGATTTCTACAAACTTGATGGTGGGACCGAGTGCCTCAGATTCACATGAGACTTAACATTTGCTACAAAAATCTTTCGTCCAATTGTATCACCGTAAGAGTGGTCCGTCGTTATTGGACCCACTGACCGCAGGCTAATTGGCAAGTAGTCATGCGGCTTCCTATCTTCTTTTGTGTCTGTTTGAGGGATTTTAGTGCACTTTCTCGGGTTTTGAAGAGGACAAAGCCATAGCCTTTGGCCTTTCTAGTCACTTTAAAATGGAAATTTGGATTATGGGTCAGGGGTTTTTCGATGCTGGGCTTAAATATCAGAATATCATAAACTTCTGGCTCCGAAAGATGTATGACACCTATATCATTATGAGAGAAAAAATCAGAATCTTGGAAACAACAATCTGCAATTCAGAAAAATAAAAAATAGTTGTCTAATCTATCAAGCGATATCATTTATACTTTTACTATGGTCTCAGAATATCTTATTGCATACAATCAAATGGTGCAGAACTGCTGAAGCAAATTATGAATCAAACACCGAAAATCCATCAAAATGTTAGTAAATTCACAATTTACTTAAAGCATTAACAAACCATGAATCAATTGCTTAATAACGCCTATAAATCTGGTATGAAAAACCTCAAGCCCTCGTGTACTTTAACATATTGGCAATTTAGAATTATCAACTACAGTGTCATAGACCCTTCTCTCCATTGTGACACTAATATTCATAAGCTAATTATGTTAAGAATGACATACTTACGGCCTGTCTAGGTGCTCTTTGTATGTTTGATTAAAGGGTTGACATACTTACTTAAGTAAGTTTCCTTGATATCCAGATTTTGAATGAAAATCTCATTAAGCAAGCTGACTGGAAGATTGGTTTCACTTGAGGTAACTAAATCTTAGTATTTTTAAAAATGTACCGGTATTTGGTAGGGAGCATCATAGCTTAATTATTAAACATATATAAACATAAGCGGTAAACAAATATGGTTTTTTCTTTTCAAGTTATCTAAAATGATCTACTCGGATGTATGTGGTCTAGTCGGGATATCTTTTTGAATCATTACCTTCACACGATCACCTATGTTATTTACTTATGTTGGTTCCTTATGATTGAGTACCTTAGAACACCAATCACTATGCCAAGGTGTTGGTGCTTCAGTACTATAAAGGTATCAAACTATATTATACACATGTATTTTGGCAATATAACTACACAACCGTGAAACCTTTTACTATTTTACTATTCGGTATTGTCATGAGGTAACTTTGTATGCCACTACTGAAAAGATATTAAAAGCACTATTACTAATATTCACGAAATTAACCAATGTAGCATTAGATTTATTAGGAACTGATATGATTATATCTGTCGCCACAAACCCTTGTATATATCGCCCATCCCCCATCAAAAATACATACTCAATTATACTATTACTAAACTAATCATCTAATTTTATGGGTGGTAAAGTTGGTATACAACAACCTACTCATGTTCACCCGTTCAGATATGTACTCATACGCCGCCAAACACCCAACATTCCTAGTACTCATAGTCTCCATATATGCATATTCTATATTTATATGACATGTACTGATTATCATTTCAAAGGCAACATATTACTTCATCTCGAATACCATAAGGATACAAAAAATGTACCGTGATAGATGACATTCCCAAGTACATTAGGATCTCATCGCTCTCGACATGAGAAGCTTCTCATCAACCTCGGATCACGCTGACGATATGTTCTTGAAATTCCACTTTGGTTAAAAATCTAAAACCATTAATATTTGAACTTATTCTCACATGTTTGTAATCCTTCAACGCTACCCCCATCCCTATGGTTATATACACTGGGCGGATAGGTTCTTCACCGAAGAGCATTCCCTATTCAAAATGTTATAAACAACATTCGATACACGTTCCTGCATAATAATACACAAAGCATTATATGCACTTATACTCATATCCATGCAATAAGTAAACGTATCATTATTTTATAGATTACAGACCAGCAAACACAAGATCAACTTTGTCTTCTACAAACCATGGATCAAACATGACTCTCCTGGTCTCACCTTCCATATAATGGTAACTATTACTGTTGTACCATGGTCAATGTATTAGAACGATCACACATATACATCATCTCGAAACAAAAACAAAGACGATAGTATGCTTCATGAAATCCATAATTATCTAGGTTTTCAATATCTCGGTAACACCCATTTATATACGAATTCTTTCTGTAACATATAGCGCACTTAGAAAACATACGTTTACCACTACTCATACACATACATCGCATATCACCATATCTCATCTAATTTATATATCAGCAGAACATCAAAAACAGAGTTCCTAAAATTTCTAAGCTAAACTCCTTAATCCTCCATGTTACATATATATATATATATATCAAAAAAGCTGTAGTAATAAAATTCAAGGATTAAGCAAAAAGCTGTGGTGACAATTATAGTGAAAAGTTAGGTAAATAATGAACCATATATTTGGTTTTGTTTTGTTCTAGCAGAAATGGACGTTTATAATAAAATTCAATAGAAAATTTATCACTTTCAATCGGTTGACTGTAGTAGGGCATGAATGACTTAGTGCTAAAAAGACACCATGATAGATACAAATGCTGGTACAACCAATCATCATAAGAGAGTGACAGTAAGCACATTGCTTGTGTGCCTTCCAATTTTGTCTGCACTTGGACCTTTAAGCCATCAAATCCTTTTATCGGCTAGCATCATGTGAGAAATCGTAGTAATCCTTTTGGTTACTTAATTTGCTTTACCGTAATCAGAACCTGAAGATAAAGTTGATCCTTATTAGTCACTACAAAGAAAGTAAGTATGGAACATGAAATAGGAGGAGATCGCGTATGGTACCCTTTCTGCATAAAAATGTTAATCTCGCTTCAAGTCAGTAGTCGCTCTAAGTCGACGCTTTCTTCCTTAGAATCTTCTATACAATAACCATTTTCTAACCTCGAACATGAATGTGGTCACAGATAACTATTCCTCTTTGTAAATCAATTACGCACCAAAAGAGCCGTCGTCAGAATCGAAACCATAAGTATAGGAGCTCGACATGTTTTCATGTGATCTAAAGACCAAAGGAGTTGTTTCTCTACTGATTGATGTAATGATGTTCCAAGCTTACAAAAAGAGGACCAGTTTTAAGTGGAGTTGCAGTCACATTCGTCGCCTTTGGGTTTCTGAAGGCAAAAAACTTTGCATTAGTATAGAATATGTGTACTAAACTTATAACTTGATTGACGATATACATAAAACATTATAGAGAATCCTGAGAAAAAGACAGTGATGTTGAGTTATCAGATAATGCAGAAGGTTGTGTGTACTCCAAAGCACTTTTATTGCTGTAAAATGGGTATTAATTAGAACTGTTTTGACTCTTTCAATTATGTTATTCTGTCATGAACCTAAACATCATCTGTCTTTATCCTCAAATATAAAAGCTCCAGCTTCCGATGCATTAACAATCTTCCGGAAGACGCTATTCATATTATTTTCTTTTACATTGATATGTATTGGACCACCAATTTTCATAGCCCGAGAAATCTATAGATAACAGCTTGTAAATTGCAATGTCGAAGTCTCATTATTTTCATGAGGGTTTCAAAAGAAAAAATTATTAGAATAATATACCATCTTCGTCTTTTGATTTCCATTGGAGATGATTATGAGTTACTCTTAGCGAAAATAAGGAGACAAGGAACACCATACCCACTTTCTTCTCCTCCTCTAGCTACATCCATGAGCAATTCCGATGCTGCTTTATGGAATACTCATCCAACTGTACTAATGTAATAGCGAATTATTATAGTGAGAAAGATAATAAGATACATGAATTACTTTTATTTGTCTTAGAAAACCATAAGTAGCCTATACCAAACTAAAACGCTCATCAAGACCTAATAGGACTTGAAAACATAGTGCATCAAGCTCACCCGCGACCTATCATAAACAAAAACCGCTACATCACAGGTGACTAATGAGTCCTTACCGGATAGAAATTCTTTAACATTATCTTCTTGAATTTCATGCAATATAAGTCTTCTTCATCGCCTTTATCGGATGTCGCTGCCTTCCTGCACCGGCCCGAGCACATGCCATTAGATCCCGCCCGCAAGAGAAATGGGAATTGCATAACGTTCTCTTAGAAAATTCATCAAACCTAGGCGAACCCTTCATTAAACACATATGATAAGAATCATGATAGATCACACTAAACATAACTATCAAGTAAATATAAAAATTTGTTTTAAAAAAACATACCTTCTGATATATATATACAACAGAATTATACATCAAATGCGAAGACATATACATCAACCTGCAGAGAGAGACAAAAATCGAAACATAAAGACTTTAGTAAAGGTTAATTCAGTATATCCAAACACTTTTAAAGTGCTTAATAGCTTTTACAAAATACAATACGCTATTAATCTGCAATCCAAAAGAATTGCGCATGTGGTAAGGTTCATTAAGGCACCATTCCATAAAGCAATACATTTATAACTAAACAATATGATTTTCCTCACCTTCCATGTAACCCTTCATATGATTCTCGACTTCATCAGAAAGTTTAGCATATTCAACCTCAGCAGATACTACCCTAAAATTGAAAATATCCGCTTTTGATCATAGGGCTTGTGTTCAAGAAACCTTGATCACAAAAGAATTATCATTATGGATAAATAACTAAAACATGCAAGCATTGGTTTTATCAAACAATTAGATAGATTAAACACAAACCGATTAAATAATCAAAAATTAGTATCAACCAATTTTGTTTTGATCACAAATCAAACACAACCTTATTCCATAAGCTATACATTTGGTATGCAAAATAAAATCATAAATCAAAATCAATAAAAGCATTTGAAACTAATTTATAATTCATCACGCATATGAGATAACATTACCTTGGCATTGACGATGTTTTGTGTGTATGCATGTCATTGTGTACATAAGTTTTTGCCACCGTAATTATCTGGAGGCTAATGAATGATAGTTTTGAGAAAAAACGTGGAATACCGAATAATATTAGGGTTAATGAATAAAAAGTGGATTGCATAGTAGATCATTAAGGTATTAGTATAAGATATAAATTTTGTTTTGTGTTTTCTAGCACAACATATGGAGTGGCTTCATTGGTTGACAGTTTACATACAAACTAAAAGACTTAGGTTCAATCCTCACTATCCTCATTTTTAAAATTAGTTAATCCGAATTTTAACAAAAATTAATAAACAAAATAACGAATTTTAACAAAAATTAATTAAATAAAATAAATTTTAAAATGCTTACATGGTAATAATGCGATGGATACTACTAATAATGAATTATCGAAAGAATGAAAGTGGCGTGATGCCAGATTATCTACGGAACGTCATATATAATATAGAGTAAATTGCAAAATCGTCCTAAACTTTGGCCAAATTGCACGCTTTGTCCCAAATCTTGAAAGTGCAAATATCGTCCCTCTGGGGAAACTTTAGCGTAAATCGTCCCTGCCTAGATCAAACGACTAAAATACCCTTCTCTTTATTACTTTTCGCCTTCTTGCAAATGGTCCCTGTGTTTCGCCGCATTTTTCAAATTTAGTCCTTTTTTTTTTTTTTTAATTAACTATTAATATTAGTATTATTTTTTTACGTTTTGTCCGCTTTTTACGTCATCCGATTTTTACGTCATCCGCTTTTTACGTTTCCGATTTTTACGTCATCCGCTTTTTACGTTTCGTCATATTTTTACGTTTTCACGATTTTTAGGTTTTCGTCCGATTTTTACGTCACGATTTTTTACGTCACGATTTTTTACGTTTCGTCATTTTTAGGTTTCGTCCGCTTTTTACGTTTTCGTCCGTTTTTACGCTTTTGTCTAACTTTTACATTTTTTACGGTTTTTTACGCCACGTAAAACGGATTTAAAACGGAGCATATATATATATATATACATATATATATATATATATATATATATATATACACACACACACACACATATTTATTTATTTATTTATGCTCATCCGCAGACACGCCAAGACTTCCGGAGTGCTTTCTGGAAGCGGTCCCTTTACCCTTGGGTGGGGTGACTGCTCCATTCCACCTCCCTCATACCTCCTCCTGGCGGATTGGGTATTGTTGTTGTTGATTTAAGCAACCAAACACTTGGTTTAGACTTACTTGACACATATAAGCTAATAAGCTCATAAGCCCCTTATTTAGGGGTGTTTGGCTGTTTATTAAACGTAGTTTGATTTGGGCTTATTTTAAATAAGCTTTAATTTTGGGAAGATTTTGAGATTGTTACTATATGTTTATTATATTATTATATCATAATAAACTTATATGTTCTAAATGTCTCAAAATAAGACGAAAATTGAACTTATCTAAAATAGTCGAAATTTAATGAAATTTGGCTTATTTTTTATAAGTCGATTTTACGACTTATTTTGATTTTGGCTTTATACAAGTTTATTATATCATAATAAACTTATATGTTCTATTAAAACTAAAATAAGTCGCAAAATCGAGCTTATAAAAATAAGCTCAAATAAACTTACGTTAAATAAACTAGCCAAACAGCCCAAGCTTAGCCAAATCCATTATGCTTGGTTCTTTGTTGTTGAACATGTCTATCAATATAAACCATCACACTTGCTTGCTTATTTTGCCACACAACCCCGCTATATTTCTTAAAAATGCAACATGAAAAGAACAATAATTGAAATCAATAACAAAAACAGCCAAAAGCTTAGAGAACCATATTGGAATTGAACATGTGGTCTAACTTTCTATATGTGCACTCGATATCAAGAAACGCTTCTGAAAAATGGCTTTTACAAAAGAAAGATGAATAAAAATCATCAAGAATGGTCAAATACAGGTGATAAATTTTGAGAGAGAATACAACACTATTCTAATCAAGTTGCTTAGTCCAGTCAAAAGAGTCCCAATCTCGACGAAAATCTGCGACAGCTTGTTTTTGACTGTCTAAAGAGTCACGTTGGTGGCGCCGATGCATGTCCTCAGCAGGCAAACGAAGCATACCCCTTACAACATTCACACCAAAACTGCTCTTGAACTGTGATTCATCATCGATAACATGAACATACCCTTTCTTCAAACCAAACTCTACATGAAAATATGGGAAGTCTGGGGGTATTGAGTGACGCAGCCCCTTTTCACTTGTATCGATTAGTTTCTTGGCGTTGTGTTGACTCCATTCCGATTCAGCTTCATCAATTGCCTGCAAACAACAACCGACCATCACTTACCAAACCACAAGTCCTGTCACACACAAAGCCTATCATTAATTCTGTCAAAAGTTTATTGTATTTAAAAGTACACAAACCTTTTTGAAATAAAGAGGAGCCTGTTTAGCAACTTCTGGAGGCAAAGGGATGCACTCTATCATACAATGTCTGCTCTGCTTTGCCAACCCCATAACCGTTTCAAGAAAAACAACCTCCTTCTCTTGCTTTGCAAACATCATTAGAAGACACTTCTTGAAATTGCGTATCTCATCCCACACATTATCATCAACACTTCTTGTGGCTAGATCGTGCTGCATAAAAAATAGAGATAAGCATTATAGAAAACACTCGACTTATCTATACGAATAACTAAAGAGACACCTGAGCATGAGAAAAACTAACCTGCATGGGCAATATGCAACAATGCCCTGGTACAACAGACTGCCACTGAGGTAACATCATATATGTGAAATTGGCGATTGCAATAACAAGATGACGTGGTCTCTTAGGGTTCTCAAAACAAAAGTTGCAACGCTCCTGTTGGGTCAAAATGCGTTTTCAAAACGGGCTGGCTTGGGAGCAGCATTATTGTCACCTCTACCCGCTTTTTCTCCTAGGTCCCTCGTCATTGTCATACTCATCATCTGCCTGACCTGATATACTGAACTTTTTGTTTTGCATAATTGATCGAGCAACATGCATGTCGGCATCTTCCTCTCTATTCTTTTCGCGTGATTTTAAGCCGTGCATAATATACCTATACATAGAAAGAAAACATGTCATCAAACTATCATAGAAGGGTATAAACGAGTACATGACATTTACATCTGTAGATAGAGCTCAACAAGAGAAAGGTCTACTACACACAGTTTAAAATAATAATTTTCTTTTCATATATACTCCTTGCACATAAGCCGAATGCTAAAGAAAAAGATTAAGTTACCTGCTTGCGGTTCCATCACCCTCTGGATTGCTTTCGATAGTATCAGTTTTGCTTTTCCCTTCATTAACCTCTGCCTCTTTCTGAAATAGAAAAATAATAATTTTTGCAAATTAACTTTCGACAACAGATAAGGTTCCCAACAATAACGCAACCGTTTCAACCTTAAGTACACAGTAACTACCTATATAACTAAAAGATATTTAAAACAAAACATGCCAGGAGCAGCTAGAAGTCTAATCCTTAACTTCTATGAGAGTAATATCATCATCCATCTGTTACAAAAACAAAAAGTAGGTCCTTACCAATAGTTTGTCAGCTTCGGCATGCTTTCCTTTCATACGAAGCTGCATAACTTTAGCAGCCAACTGATTTGCACTTAGTGCAGGCTTCATGTCTGCACGAGACGATGGTTCTTCAGATTTTGACACCTCTCTCCTGTCACTACCATCTGTACGGGACAATGGTTCTTCAGATTTGGAATCTCTCCCGTCACCACCATCTGTAGACGATGAATCATCGTTTTTCTGCTGCTGCGACCCCTTGAATTGATGCAAGAAACTCCCATCGTTGCTGAACTTTTGTAAGCTGGATAATGCAGAAGAAATAACACCAGCGTCCTTACTTGACATGCTTTGACCTCTCCGCTTGCCCCATGATAAAGACTCGTCACGTCTGGGCACCCTCATTTTAGCATGCATTCCCTTCTGGCTATCGTCCCTTTCAGTATCCTGATATCCACACATAATAAAGAATAATCCATAAATTCATGCAACCAGCTGACATCAACACATGTGCAGACATTTAACTTGTGACATATGTGGCAAATTTTCACAAACAAAAACAAGTTTTAAAATAACAGGCCACTAAGCTGAGCTCTAATCAAGTGATAATTCGTAATCCTCTTCAAATCATAATGGTACGTGTTTACACATTCGTTCAGTCACCTAGTTATTTGGATAATCGGACCAATAACTGGTTTAATAACTATCAACAGGCAACAGCGAACTAGCTTTTTTTAAAAGCATGCAAGTGTAAAATGGCCATATGTTTTTTCATTACAAGGCATTTTTTTGTGTATTACGGGTGTTATTCGGGTTGACCCGGTCGGGTTCAGGTTAACTCGGGTCGGGTCAAATCGGGTCAAGCCTTAAAAAACATACCCGAACCCGACCTTGTTTAGGACTCGGGTCAATTCGGGTTCGGGAACCCGAGTATTTTTGCATGTAAAAGTGTTGTTGAGCCGGGTTAGTCAGGTTTGGGTCGGGTCAGGGCTAAAAGAACATACCCGAACCCGACCTTGTTTTGAACTCGGGTCAATTCGGGTTGACCCGATTGACCCGACCCGAATTGACTCGGGTTGGGTTCGGGTCGGATCAGCCCGAATGACACCCCTAGTCAGAAACTAATAGATTAAGGGGGCCAACATTAGTGCCCTGCTGGTGGACTTTAAAGCTTAATAACCCTTCTGCCAAGGTTTTTGACCTGACAGGTATTCTCCCTTCAAAAAACAATGACCTACGTCTGGAGTTATAAAAAAATGGAATGTACTGAAGTACATGAATCACAACAGACGATTACAGTAATAATACTTACATTTTGATCACCTGGCTGGTCCCTATTCTGCTGTCTTATTCTGTTTTTAATGGCATGAAGGTGAGCATGAGATGGTGCAGCAGAATTTGATGCCACAGAAACCGCTAGTTTACCTAAAGAACCCCACCGCTCTTTAACTACCTGTAATGATAAATACAAATCATTTATACCATGATGACGACAGAAAAAGTAATACATGATGGATTAATTATGCAAGCAAAATGCACCTCATCAACGTCTTTTCCTTCACGGGCTGCTTGCTCTTGAGAACGCTTCAAAGCTTTAAGTCTCCAGCTTGCACCTCCGTCTCCTACTATAGAAGTTGACAGCAGATTACTATCTCTAGATTTGGCTCCATCACCCTCTTCTTCCGGATATCCACTTCCGTCATTCCTGAAGTAAGGATTCAGCTCTCTGGGATTCACCTTCTTTATCTGAAAGCACAAATTTCAAAAATAAAAGATACATCATACTCTCAACACCCTAAAAAACTACAACCATAAGATCACCTTAAAAGATAAAATTGTAACATGATCTGTTGTGAATTATTGCTGTACAGATAAGCAAGCACCTACAGAGTAGTCTCACTTGAAAACAATGACGGAACTTTATGGGACCCAATAGAAGTTGTCCTCCCCCACCCAACCCACACAAGTAAATAATTCACAGTTTGGCCCGTCCTATAAAGTCGTTCAGGTTGACCTACTCACCTACCCGGCACCAGCTTATTCTATTTACAAGGGTAGCGGTATCCAGCTTATTGTACGATATATACCTAACTTGTCTCGTATTATACACATGTCATGATAGAAGCAGAGGTTACAAAGTTCCCGAAAAAAATAATCAATTCAATAGCAGAAAATAAAGCAAATTCATCAACTATCATTCATATAGCCATATATCCCCCGAGGTAAACAAAGTAACCAAAATAGAAACCACTATATTAATTTCACATGATGAATGCAAATAAGGTTCAAAATAAAAAAGAGATATTTTGTTAATCGAACAACAAGAAACACACGAATGATTTTAAGAGCATACCTCATTCGCAGGAGGTTCTTCCGGAAGATGAGAAGTTGGTACAGATTTCGGTTTGCCGTCTTCTTCTTTAGGTCTAAGCATCCACTCCAAACCCATTTCTTTCCTTACGATATTCTCATTATCATTCATAGAACCGCTATTGCCTTGAGAAATATAAAGCAAACAAGCAAGCAACGTGATAAGTTGAAAGTATTTATAAATAATAATACTAATAATCTCAAAAACAGGAAACGAAATCATACCATCTGTGTCCGATCTCCCCTTTCCCTTCTTCTTCTTATCATCATCGTCGTTGTCGGATTCATCACTTGAATATCCCCTTGGTTTACTTTTCCCCCTTCTCCTCGATTTCTTTGACTTGTGTCTCTTTTTCGATTCTTTCCCTTTTCTCGTATCATCATCATCACTCCCGCTATCCGAATCATCTTCTTCAGAGGAATACCACTTCTTTTTAGACCTTTTCTTGATTCTTTGAGATCCATCCTCGTCACTTGAGCTACCATCACGGGACTTGATTTTCTTCTTCTTATGACTTTTCCTTGTGTCTAATTTGTCATCTTGTGTCTACCAAAAGGAATATAGAAAAATGAAAACGGTTAAGTGTCACGTTGATATGGTATAAGAAATAAAAGAGCTAGGAAGGAATGGATATAGAGGAGTTACTTTATCGTCAATCTGATCACGAGGTATGAACTTGAGACCTGAAAGCATATTGTTGAATTGATAATATCCTACAAACAATCAAACAAGATTGTGAATGTTTAGGCTTACTAATGAATAATAAAATCTAGGGCTGATCACGCCTGAAAACCAAATTGACAAAAACAGCAGACCAAGGACCAGGCCGGTTTGGTTGGGTCTGTTGTCTATCGCGCTCAGCCCTATCTATTATAATCAGTATGAGCAAGCAAGGTGTCAGAGGGTTAAAACCTAGCTAAGCGAAAATCTAAACAAACAAACAAACAGGGATCCTTTCTAACCAGTATACGGAAGAAAGGTCATAAGTATAAAATTTAATTGTGATATAGCAACCCACCATATATATATAATAATAGCCCTAATAATTGAAATATTAGTATTATTAAGACTAACTGAAGATAGTTGTGTAGACTAGAGTAATAATAATAATCTATAAAAAAATTGAACAGTAATAATAATATGTTACCTTAGGAGAATTAGCCTATACGGACGGAGGAGGAGGATGAACAAGGAACGGAAAGGCAGATAGAGGGCTTTTTACTTTTCTTTTTGAGTAAAATACACAGTTAGTCCTCATGGTTTGGCCAGATTTCACGCTTAGTCCATAATCGAAAACATTTTCACCGTTGCTCCCCAACGTTTTAAAATTGCTCACCGTTGGTCCAATTTTTAGTGTCAGATCGTTATCTCATGTCATGTGCAACGCACACGAGGTTAGGTTTGTCTTTTCACTTTTTTTTATCCTTTTATTGTACTACTCTCTTGTCCTTTCACTGATTTTACCCCCGCACACACATACACGCTTGAGCAACTTGTATCAACTTTTCATTTTCTTCCTTTTTTTTTTCTTACCCAATTTATAAGAACCATAGTAAATGGTGGCTTGCAATTCTACTTCTCAAGGGTGGTGAAGAGTTCGAAGGAGACAAGAAATGAGCGTGTTATCTCGAAATATAACCCGTGACCTAGCTTTTATACCCGTAACCTTTGCTAACTTAGACTAAACCCCAATGTATCTTCCAAATCTTAATTAAAACCCTTAAAAGTATCTTCAGATATTCACTTTAAAAGCATCTTCAGATATTCACTAAAACGTGGAATAAAATATCTTCAGATATTCACTTTAAAAGTATCTTCAGATTAAAAGTATCTTCAGATATTCACTTTAAAAGCATCTTCAGATTTACGATTTATACGTCAAATCTATGATCGAATAAACAGCATCTTAATATGTTATGTTTACTGAACCACGGTACATCTTAATATTATGTACATCTTATATTTGCATGTCGGCCAATTTATGGTCCAATCTAAAACGTGGAATAAAATATCACGTTAAATTGCATATTGTTATCAAAAGATCATTATTTACTTAATAGTCTATTCTTTTACATATAAAGAAAAAGTCCGCACTATCTAACCTATTTTATCTTTTTAATCCGCATGATCGGACCTATTTTATTTTGAGAAAATTACCAAAAGGGACTTTTTTCAAGCATGGTCCGCTTTTTAGACTTTTTCTAGCAACTTTCCCAAAAGAGCACGCTAACCGCTTCAACCGCTCAACCCCATACATTTTTCGACACGTGGCAAATCCAAGTATCGCTCAAATAGTACACTAAGTGTCAAATCAAATCTTAAAGAAATCTCTTGTTTTGTTTTCTAGCATAATGTCAACGTCAACTGCGGCTATGTCCAACCGATGGTGCTCGGTCGACCCTCATTATTTCACCTAGAAATTGAAAAAGTAACCCAAAAGATTTCCCAAATCCAATTGATATGACTATTATTATTTTCTTTCTTATTTTTCTTTACAACTTTAATCATTCAATATCTTCAAAAACACACACTCAACACACACAAACACACATTAACAATTGCAGATGGATCCGTGTTGTTGTTTAGATCATTTCAAAGATCACACAACACCGAAACTTTGATCACACAACCGCTTTGTTGTTTAGATCATTTCAGATTTAGATCCGTTGATGTTCGACTCGATTATATGATAATGGCTTCTAGACAAGTAAGTAAAAGTGCGATTTTCACAAGAATACATACATCTGTTTTATACCCTTTGATTTTTAATCGATTTTTTCGATTTGTACAAGAACTTTGATTATATATTTGTTTTAGGGTTTTTAAAAATTTTAGGGTTATTTGATGTTTAGTGTGGTTATTGTTACTATTATTGTTAGAAACCGACTACGTTAGTATACATGTTGTGGTATGCTTATTTCGCACAATAACCCTCGTTTTTGCTTAACATATATGAAATATATTGATTATCCGAAAATTGGATACCGTGATACGTGAGATGTTTAGGTTATTAAGATATTGGTCAATGACTCTATTTTTTATTGGTCATAAGTTTATAACATATGCTAATATGTGTATGCATCTAATGTTTATTTTATATTTTGTGTATAGGTGTATTCTCATGAGCTCGCATGCTAGATCAAAGTTGCACTATATCAAAACTATAAGACAAAGTCGAGTTTCAAGCCCCGATCGTCTTGAACTTTTAAAACCACGCTGGAAAATGGTTAGACATAAAACATACGAGCTTGATAACCATTTGCTTCATTATTTGCTCCAACATCAACGCTTTGTTGAAAACCCCGATATAAACACTCCATTGTATTTTGATATCTGGGGACACAACTTAGAGTTTGGTCGTGAAGATATGTGTCTAGTATTAGGTCTTCGCTTTGGTGATGTTTCTTTAGAGCATTTTAAAAAACGGGAATCTGGATTTGGTAAACGTATGCTAAGTTTTCTTAGAGAGAGGCGTAACGAGAGAATCAACAATATAAAAGCTGAACAACTAGTTAGGGTTCTTACTGATCAAGTTGAGTTTAATGAACTTTCAGATGATGATGCTGTTCGCCTTTGTCTGGTTCTGATGTTAGAGAATGTTTTTATCGGCAAACAGGAAAGAAATGTGGTGTCCCCTGAGATATTGGTTTTAGTAGATGACATTTATGCATGGAATGCATTTCCATGGGGCGAGTACATTTGGGTTGAGTTTCACAATAAGATTTGTAATGCTATCTCAAAGGTTAGAGATAGACATTTGACCGAAAAGGCTACTAAGGCGATGGTTACATTGCAACTTATACATTGAATGGATTTGTGTTCGCTTTGAAGGTGCGAACTATTGTTTAAATACTAAGAATTTAAATCAAGATTGTAGTAATTTTTATGCTAATAGTAATAATAATTCCTTGATTTGGCTTTTGGAAACCCGCCGATTCACTAAATTGGTGGGTTAAAGAAGATAATGTGATCCCTGGGTGTTGCATGGGAGGATGCACATGTGTTTGAAAAGACGGATTATGATCTTCTTTTTCGTAATGCGTAAATGGTTCGCCTTTTCGCCGATGTGTTATACTCTACTCTTTTGGAAAAATTGTTTATGATTTTTAAGGTATTTGCGTTAGTGTATAATAATTTTTTATATGCAAGGACTAAGATGAAAGAACTTTGGTGGACATCTAGTTTAGAGTTTTTCAAGAAGTATAACGCAGACACACCAAAGAATATATCCCTGACCGGAGAAGTTGAGACCACGGAGAAGGTGTTCACCTCAAATGCGATACATCACCGTCATTAGGAAGGCGCAAAGGCATGCCGGATATGTTGGATTTGATGCCATCTACAGCAACAGTTGTTTCTCAGATGGCTAAAATGCAACAACAAATTAATCAATTACATAAATTTGTCAAGCATTTGAGGCCTGATTGGGATAGACTGATTCCGGGTATGGATGGAGAATTGCCACCTAGTGCAACAGTTTTAGATCAGATGGCTAATATGCAACGGCAAATTGATGAACTTCAGAAATTTATCCATACGAATTTGAAGCTTGATGGGGTTAGTGAGAAGAATGGGGGTGAAACGCATACTGAACGCGTGTCTGCTGAAAAGGTTATATTTCTTGCAATTGTTTTAATCTTTATCTATATTTTGTTTTGCTTCTATGCCGACTCTATTGATGTATTACTTATTCATACGTGTTTTATGTTGTATGATGGTCGTTTTGGATATGCATTTTAAAAACTTCACGTAAACTATTATAGTTTATGTTGTTAAAATCATAATAAAATTAAACGTAATTATAAATTTTAGTTTTGTAAAGTTAATAAAAACTTCACCTAAACTAGTAGTTCATTAACTTCACCTACACTATTAGTTCTCTCACCTACACTAGTAGTTCATTTATGACACTAGTGCATTGTATTTAATAACTTCACCTACACTATTAGTTCATTAACTTCACCTAAACTACTTACTCTATAAATAAGGCTTCTACACTTCTACACATTCATAATGCTACACATTCACGCCTTTATTTTCCATTGTTTCAAAAATGTCCGACAACATTCCTTTGAAATTCAAATCGAAATCATTTCTAAACTTCCCTACATGCTTTACTTCGCTTTAGAACTGTTTCAAAGACATGGAAGTCGTTCATCGATGACTCAAATTCCTTGTTGGTTTAGGTGTTCGCATCGCCTTTGCCTTTGTAGTTTCCTTTATTCACTATCGCAAGGATTTGTTGAGTCACGCTTTTAGATTTTGTTGATGATAATGTCAATTTGTTCCAACGACGATGTTTTTCCAAGTTTTCCTAACGTCATCTCTAATACAAGTCTCATGTTTTGAATCTTTTGCCTATTGGCACCTCTCATGGTTTGTGGTGTTTTTCCGATTCTTATAAGATGGTTGTTCTTTGGAACCCGTCAATAAGAAAATCGCCTATAGTTCTCCTTGTTGGTTAAGTCAATCAATATGAGAAAGTAGTTATCGGTTTTGGTGTTAATCCATCGGTTTTGACCCTACCATTTTAAGGATTTCATATCCGCTTGATGGACACGGACCATGGAATGTTTCAGTGTTTACATTGAGCTCCAAGCTGGAAGAAGTTAGAAAGTCAACATATGCATTGTCTTTCATTCCGACTTAAACGCCAAGTCAGTCAGATTAGGTAGTTTTATTTATCAGGTGGCTTCTCAACGGACTTTAGGCTCATCCGAAAAATCTTATATGATCGTCTCTTTGATTTGGTTAACCACGACTTTTCGGTATTAGATATACCTTACAACTTACTTAATCGGATTGCAAGACCTTTCTATATTTCAAAACTAAGAGACTCTCTTGTCATTTTTGCAACATGATTGGAGATCATGGCACACGGCTCATATATGGGAGATATTGTTGGATGGTAACAATATAAAATCCTTTAAAACACTATTTAACATTTTCACCCTCACTTACTAAAATTAATTGGATTTACGGTTCGGGATCCGCTTTTGAATCGATCGACCTTACCAAATGGATCACACTTGAAGTCTTCCAAGTTCGGTCACAAGGATTAATTAATCTTCGTGTCAAGGAGACCCGGGGTCCTTCTTCATGAGTCCTTTCAACGAATCGCTACTTGCCACGCATCCGCATTGTTCGGTTTATTAAGTTGTTTGTATGTTATAGTTTGTATGTTTTTATCTAGTAGGTTGTATTTTAGTTTCTAAGTTTTTCCGTACTTGTTATGTATAATAAAACCATATTATTTATGTAGATGAATAAATCTCCGATCCTAATTAACAAATGTATTCGGTACTTTTAATTTTTTCGAGCTGTACTCAAAGTGATGGTAGTATGGATGTAGATGATGATTCAAAGGTTTGTTATAACAACGTTTTTTCAAGATTCGGTACACATCAATTAGTTGACCAAGCACGTAACATAAGTATATATTTATTTTTCAGACGGGTGGTCAAAATGACGGTGATATGGATGTAGATGATGTTGTGAAGGATGTTAATGTTAATGCAAATGAATGTGCAAGATGATATATTTAGTTCTAAGAACGATTTATCTTCACAACAAGTGCAAGAAGTAATAAATGACTTTTTGACTCACCGCAAGATCATACTGAGATGTTCGTAATGTATGATAGAATTACATATGAATCTTATGAGTTAATACATACCCAAAATTTCGAGATATTTACACGTGCATTTGATTAGGATGGGAATCTTTGTGGCGTTGATGAAGATGTGCCAAACAAGCAAGAAATGAAGGAGCCCAATGATGGATTCACTCTTGATCCGTAAGTATGTGTTGTCTGCTTTATATAATGATAGATTCACCTTTTAATCGATAACACGCACATTCAAAAATATTTATGTATTTTATAGGTTGAGACTCATTGTGAAGTTGAACATGTTGAACATGTGGATCGATGAGTGAGGACAAAACTTACATTCTCCTTTATGCAAGGTAAATATAGTTTGAACATGTTAAGTATGATATCTTACATTTAAAAAACGAACATGACATTAACACAAAGTAAACTTCTTCGTGATGATAATGTTCTTAAAGTTGATGAAGATGTGGAAATGAAGGTCGTATGATCGACGACAAAAGCTTACGCCTCTATGCGCATGGTGAGTATACTCGTAACATTATAATATAATAATAAAAACGAACCGACCATTCACTCGGATATGATATTGACACGCTTTTTGTTTTTCGTGTTGAGAATAGTGTAAAGTTGATGAAGATGTGCAAATGAAGGGTGCGACGAGTGAGGCACAAAACTCACGCCTCTGCTTCTTCGTGATGAGAATGTCGATGACCGAGGCACAAATATCGACTCTCCTTTTAACTGTAAATATTCGTTGTAGATGTAAATCTAATAAAATTTAACCAAGACTCATCAAGATAAACTGCTTTTCAGGATGTTCTTCTTTTGACGAGGACCAACATGTTCAAGAGACGCAAGAGTCCGTCTCTAGCCCCGAATTAGCACTCCGTTGATGTGAAGTATGTTGAGGCGTTTGACCGTGATGAAAACAAGGTAAAAATCGACGCTGCCTTTTGAACGGGAGAGGAGGCAAGCTCCTTCAATCCCCATATACGCAGAACCTTCGACCACACCAAGAAGGTCTCTAAGGCGACATTCGAAACTCCGTATTTCACCGCCATTGGACCGATGGGAAAGAAATCAAACTCAAACCGCTCAAAGAGGTATTTTAGTGATAACATTTTTTGATAATGTTAATAACAATGATATAGCTTCTATAATTTTATTATATTCCTTATTTCCATTGCCCAAATGCGTAATCTATGTCGTCTTGGTCTAGGGACGATGTTCGCACCTTTTGTGCATCCGAAATAAAATTGTTTTGGATAAACAAAAAGAATAAGAACAAGGAGTTGTTTATGTTCCCATGGGGCTGGAGGGACGATCGCAAACCAAGTTTTGGCTAGGATTATTGAAGTAGACGAGGGACACAGAGGTTGGCTAAGTGATGTGGTACGTATTTATTAGATGTGGTACGAGTTCAAAGCTTTATTATGGGTGGTTCGTACTTAATAGATGATCTGTTTCAATTTTAAATCACAAGATGTTGGATTGTTTGTGGATTTAATGATGCATTTTCGACCGATGATGCCGATTGGGTCATGGTTAGCCCATTTGGGCGACAATGATCCTTGACGAGCAAATGCCGCCTATTATGCGAGACGGAGTGACTAACGGCATCCCGTGGTTTCGTGAAGGCCAATAAGGTGTCTCTTTCTTTAATTATCACATATTATGATATATATTATTCGCCTTAAGAGTAGCGATAATTTAGTTAGTGAGGCGATGATGAAAGTTTTCGCGCAAATGGTTTGTCGGACTATAATTCAATGACACCCGTATCTTGGCGGGTAGCCACGCCTTAGGGCATGTGGTTGCAGCCATGGTGGGTGTTTTGTACCGATAATACATTTTAAGATCTCGAGCCTTACTTTCCAATGACACCAGTATCTTGGCGGGTAGCCACACCTTAGGGCATGTGGTTGCGACCATGGCGGGTGTGTTGTCTGTTAATTTTCTCCTTTCGGAGAAAATTACCAAAGGGACTTTTTTCTAAGCATGGTCCGCTTTTAGACTATTTTCAGCCACTTTCCCAAAAGAGCCACGCTCAATCGCTCAACCGCCGAATTCTACACGCTTTTCGACACGTGGCAAATCCGGCATCTTGTACTCAATTGTACACCAAGTGTCGCATCAAATCTCCCGTGTCACATTATGTTAGTGTATAATAAATGATTTACTTTTATTACTTTAAAAAAGACTATGTGAGAACATAAATGGCAAACATATTTACTTCTAAATAAGCATCGTATTTAACAATTAATGTACAAAAGATTTCAAGAACATAAATGGCAAAATGATTTACGTCCCGTAGATGAAAAGATCCTAGACAACTATGGCCCCGTATAGTCGATCCTTGTTGGAAAACATGGTACATCTTTATAAGTTGAATTGACTTTCTCGCAATGTGGTACCTTGATGTTAGTAGTACCACGTGGTTTACCACCTTGTACTTGTTGATCCATGTAAACTTGTTGTCTTAGCTCTTCTAGAATTTTAGTCGGTAATCGGTCCTTGGTTCAAGATTTGGGCCATATCTCTCTCAATCTCGTGAAATATGACCTCTTAGTGCCTTGATTGACCATTCCATATCATCAAGATCGCTTTGAATGTAACTTTTTATTTTTACGCTTTGACATATTTAGAATAAAGTGAAGTAGGGTTAATGGTGAATTAAGTGTGTCCACTATTAAATAGAAAAACCACACTCAACCAAAGGCCATATCAATACTCGTTTGGTTTTGAATGACAGTTGATTCTGGCCGATGGTGAATATCTCAATCTGTTTGGTTTTGAATGACAATTGATTCCACTCTTATTGTCAAACCGACAGCTTGAATATCCAAATCACATGCAAATATTCCCGATCAACAATACGATATATACTCTATATATTATTGTCAAATCTTGTATCATTTCAAATAGAGTAAAAACAAAATAAACATTTTGACCGGCAATGATGATGCGAGAATTAAGAGGTGTGATGACGATGAATCAAATGATGCGATGTACCATATCTTGGCGTGGCAATTTAATATCATTATTTTTGCGACCATGGGTGGTTACATCCCGATGTTGTTTTTGATCCGAGCCTTGTTGTTTGTGTGTTTTTTGATGATATTCAATGGTTAAAGTTGCAAAAGAAAAAAAGAAAAACAAGTGTGTCGATCACTTGGATTTTGGGAATCTTTTGGTTTGCTTTTTCTCGAAACAATGATGCGATAATTAAGAGGTCGTGATGACGATGAATCAAATGATGCGATGTACCATATCTTGGCATGGCAATTTAATATCATTATTTTTGCGCCATGGGTGGTTACATCCCGATGTTGTTTCTTGATCCGAGCCTTGTTTTGGTTCAACCATGGGTGTGTTGTGTGCGTGTTTTTGGTTCACATGGATTTGGGAAATCTTTGGTTTGCTTTATCAATTGTCTAAGTGAAAAGTAAGCCTCTGAATGTGCATAAATTGTATATGGTTTAGTCAGTGATGATGACTATTTTCTTGAAATGGCCTGATTGACTACAATTTCATAACAGATATCTTGGCCGGGTAGCCACACCTGTGGAATGCGGTCACCATGGCGTGTGTTTTGTACCGTTCATACATTTCTAGATCCGAGCCTCTTTGGTAAGTTTCTCTTGTTTTATGCATGTTGCTAGATTCAGTCCCACAAAGGCCCCGATCGGTGAGAGTGCATTTCACCAAAGAAAGATGGGACATCAAGAGAATGTTGTGGCAAGTAATTTGCGTGCATTACTTTTTCGCAATATCCTCTTTTGTTTCCATCTTTCTTTGAGAATTTCATTGTATTATTGATCGGGGCCTTTTGTGGAACTGGAACCAAAACATGCAAGAACATATTGTATTTTCCCACCTTTTTCAATTTCCTAGGTGAAATAATGAGGGTCATTGAAAGCACCGGCGGTTGAGCGCCGCAGTTGAGCGTTGACATTATGCTATAAAACAAAACAAGAGATTTCTTTAAATTTGATTTGACACTTAGTGTACTATTTGAACAGTTGAGCGTGGCTCTTTTGGGAAAGTGGCTAGAAAATAGTCTAAAAACGGACCATGCTTAGAAAAAGTCCCTTTGGTAATTTTCTCTATTAATTATCACGGCCTTTTCGATGAATCAAGAGATGAGAAAGAGTCTTAAAATGGCACACACTTGGTAATATGAATGTAGTTTGAGCAGTTGAGCGCTTGAGCGTTGTTTGACTATAATTCAATGACACCTTCATATTTATCGTAAGGCGATGATGAACCTTTTCGCAAATGGTTTATCGGACTATAATTCAATGACACCCGATCTTGGCGGGTAGCCACGATCTTAGGGCATGTGGTTGCAGCCATGGCGGTGTTTTGTACCGATAATACATTTTAAGATTTGAGCCTTACTTTAGCATGGTCGATATAAAATTGACTTTTTCAAACCCATCAAACAGCTTTTAGTTTTAGAAAGGCGATGATGAACCTTTTCGCAAATGGTTTATCGGACTATAATTCAATGACACCGTATCTCATGGGTAGCCACAGCCTTAGGGCATGTGGTTGCGGCCATGGCGGGTGTTTTGTACCGATAATACATTTTAAGATTTGAGCCTTACTTTTAGCGGTCGGTGATATATAAATTGACTTTTCAAACCCATCAAACAGCTTTAGTTTTAGAAAGGCGATGATGAACCTTTTCGCAAATGGTTTATCGGACTATAATTCAATGACACCGTATTTGGCGGGTAGCCACGTCCTTAGGGCATGTGGTTGCACCATGGCGGTGTTTTGTACCGATAATACATTTTAAGATTTGAGCCTTACTTTTAGCAATCGGTTGATATAATACATGTGGTTATGCCTTTAATACTTTCTCCTACCCCTTATAAATGATCAAACCCACCTTAGTTGCCACACAAACCACACCTTAGTAAAATGATCAAACTCATAACAAAGCTACAAGTATCAAAGATGGATGGATGATGAGAGATGGATGAACAGACACCACTTTCGGTATCAACATAAACTTGATATGGTGTTGTTCATCCATCTTTCATCCTTCATTCTGCTTGTCATGATAGAATAATCGTATCCAACTCGAAACCCGGATACAAGTATTAACTTGGTGACCCGTAAGATCAACTAGCGGAAACATTTGATGGGTTGTTAGTTTTAGAAAGGCGATGATGAACCTTTTCGCAAATGGTTTATCGGACTATAATTCAATGACACCCGTATCTTCGCGGGGTAGCCACGCCTTAGGGCATGTGGTTGCGCCATGGCGGGTGTTTTGTACCGATAATACATTTTAAGATTTGAGCCTTACTTTTAGCAATCGGTGATATAAAATTGACATTTGTAATTGGGGCTTACTTTTTCGAACCCATCAAACAGTTTTACGGCCTTTTCGATGAATCAAGAGATGAGAAAAGAGTCTTAAAATGGCACACACTTGGTAATATGAATGTAGTTTGAGCGGTTGAGCGCTTGAGCGCTTGAGCGTTGTCGGACTATAATTCAATGACACCTTCATATTTATGCGTAAGCGATGATGAACCTTTTCGCAAATGGTTTATCGGACTATAATTCAATGACACCGTATCTTGGCGGGTAGCCACGCCTTAGGGCATGTGGTTGCAACCATGGCGGTGTTTTGTACCGATAATACATTTTAAGATTTGAGCCTTACTTTAGCAATTGGTGATATAAAATTGACATTTGTAATTGGGGCTTACTTTTCAACCCATCAAACAGCTTTTAGTTTTAGAAAGGTGATGATGAACCTTTTCGCAAATGGTTTATCGGACTATAATTCAATGACACCGTATCTTGGCGAGGTAGCCACGCCTTAGGGCATGTGGTTGCGACCATGGCGGGTTTTTGTACCGCTTATACTTAATGTCTAAAAGCGGACCATGCTTAGAAAAAGTCCCCTTGGTAATTTTCTTCTTATTATTTCTAGTCTTCTAGAGTGAGTCAAAGCAAGTGTTCAAGTTGGTGTGGTTTTGTCCACACATTTAATATACCGCTTATACATTTTAAGATCTCGAGCCTTACTTTTGATCGTAAAACTTCCAATTCATATGATCACTTTTTGTAATTGTAAACATTATATAATCATTTTGCTTTCCAATGAATCGATGCAACTATTTACATTTTTAGGTGTTCTTTCCCATCAATGAACCTCGAACACACCGGTGCTCGGCCAACTATCTATCAAAACAGTGTTATAACTTTATATGATAGCCTTGGGGCCCGAAAGTTGAAACACGTGGGTGGTGGCTAACTTTGAGGGAAGTCTTTACTTGTCAACTACCCACATATCTTGTTGAGAGGAGGTGATGAAAAGAAGAAAATCGATGCCAATAAGTATCGTGTTTCCTTTCAAGATGCACTGATGTCCCTAAACAAGGTGGTCTTTATGGGGATTGTGGTGTTTGGTCAGATACTTTTGTACAAAGTTGTCTCATAAGCTATCATTGAAGGTGAAGAATCTGCCCAAGCCGCTTGGCTTACCGTGAGTATTTGGTGAATATTTCTAGAAATACAAGATTCCAAGCATTCGAGTGACATTTGACATTTAAGTTCGTAAACAATCTAACTTATGTAAACAATATAACTTCGCTATTGGTATGCTATCAGATGGTCGGTTGCCATTTACGAATGGCTTATTTTGAACATGTTATGTAAACATTAATATGCTAGACTATGGTCGTTTTATGTAGACAAAGTTATGCAAACATTAATATGTATATATTTATATATTTAACTTATGTTGCTAATGTATCATGTTGCTAGTGTATGGTCGTTTAATCTACTTGGTTAAATGTGATGTGGTATTCAACAATATAAGATATAAATTGGTCGGTGGTTGGGGAGATGGTGCATTTAATGTTTCTTGTGTAATTGTCGATATAAATATAAGTTAACAACATATGAAATTTCCACACAAACAATTATATACCTTCTAGTGTTTTAGAAAGTAAACAACAAAATGAATTCACCCCCAAATTGGGAAGAATTACTTGATATAGATGACTCCGATCTCCGAATGTCAGCCACCTCCCAACTACCATTTTCATATGGAAACACTACATCTCAAAATAATCCTGCAGGTATTGTTCAAGCGGCGAATGATGTGGGTGTGGATGATGGTATAATGGCGACACAGGAGTACATTAGACAAGTAGTGTATGATGTGGGAGAGGATTCCGATTTTAATAGTGGGCCATGGGTTAGTGCAGTTGAGTATATCAAACCTGATTGCGGTATCATGATTGGTTGTTTCGCCGATATCGAAAAATTTACCAAGAAAGGGAAACTTGACATCGTTGTTGCTATAATTAAGTCTTGTACCCCAAACGTATTGGGTGATCTCACATGATCGTTGAAAGATGTTTCGTGTTTTATATCGTGTTCAATACATCACAAAGTGGTTAATGACGAGAGGTATGAAAAGTCGCTTCTTGTCGAGCCGCTTTGATCCTTCGAATGTTTCGTGTTTTCTCCAAACAACTGGAAATCACTATCTTAATATTACTTTAAAAAATGTTGTTAAGGTTTTCTCCAAGGATAGTGTTGCTAACAATGAAAGTGGAGTTGAAAGTAGTGGAAGTGTAATCTGAATTTTAATTAATGTAATTTTCTACATGTTTATCCATGTAATTTTTCTATTAATTCAATAATTTAATCGACTTGGTTAAATGTGATGTGGTATTCAACAATATAAGATATAAAATAACTAGATGGGACGCATTTGATTCCAATTTGACTAACGTAGAACATAAGTCAACACATTAAACATAGGTTTGTTACTACCCCACACTAAGATTTCCTACCGAATCTAACAAATTTCATTTAGCAATGCACCGACATACATGCGTGGTTTTGGATTCGTTGCCAATTCGAGTTTGGTCTCTAACATCTTTATTCTTGTCTCTAGCATGCTTATTTGCAAATCTTTGAACTGGCAATTTCAACATTACATTAGTTCGGATGTATGTCTTTGAGTCAAGGTCCTGAGTTGAAGGTCCCGAGTCAAGGTCCCGGAGAATTAAAATTTGGTCATTGTGAAGGATTATAACCGGATTGTTATCAAATTCTTCCTTCCACATAAAAATCTACACCGTATTCTTTTTTGATGGTCATTAGGTTATGCAAAATAAGAGATGGTTATGAAATAACATTTTAACTATACGGAAACATAAGATATCTAACCTTTGAAAGAGGACATGAATACCAAAGTTGACCATAACTATGCTCCTTGTATGATTTTCGTAGCACTATGTTTCCACTCCACATCGACACATATATCGATCCATGCGAATTTCTTTGGGATACACTTTTGAGATTCAATATAAACGTGCTCAATCTTCAACCGGTGGTTGGGAGATGGATATATTTAATGTAATGTAAATGTGGTGAGGTAGTGAAAAATTTAATGTGGTTCTTTGGTTATATTAAATGTGGCATTAAATATGCATCTCCCAACTACCAGTTGAGCAGTTGAGTTGAGCGGTTGAGCGGTTGAGCGATTGTTACATTAAATATCCCCATCTCCCCAACCACCGTTAAGCAACAACCCAAGTCATATTTCGACACGTGTCCCATGCTCAATCGCTCAATCATTAACCGGTAGTTGGGGAGATGGATATTTATGTGTTGCATTAAATGACCCCAACTACCGCCATATAAATGTGGTGAGGTAGTGAAAAATTTAATGTGGTATTAAATATCCATCTCCCAACTACCGTTGAGCGAGCTTGAGTTAAGCGCTTGAGCGGTTGAGCAGTTGTTGCATTAAATATCCCCATCTCCCCAACCATCAGTTAATATAAATGTGGAATTAAAGATCGACTGCTCAACTGATCAACTGCTCAACTGATCAACTGCTCAACTGATCAACTGCTCAACTGCTCGACTCAACTGCTCAACTTTTACCAAATTTTTCAATAGATATATATTAGAACGGAAAATTATTGAAACTGATTCTCACACGTCCATAACATTCATATGGAAAAATTTCGTGTGTTTCTTGTCTTTGAAGATGGCAATAGTTATGGTGTTTCGCTAAAAAGAGATATTAGATATGCTGGGTTAGTTTCATTTGTGAAGAAAAAGTTGAAGATTAGCAAAGGATGCGAGTTAGGTTTTCATACAAAATGCCACACGGTCCGGTCCGCATAGGTGATGACGATGATGTTGAATTTTTGTTAACGAAGTTTGTAAACCAAACGCATTGCCTAAACTTTTAATCAAAATGATTGTCAACAGCTCAAAGGTAAATCCATCTTCTTCTAATGATTTTGATGTTAATGATCCCTTATTTCGTAATGATTTTGATCCCCAATGTGTGGATAATCATTCGAAATACCACAAAACGAACCTTTGACAATTTCAACCAATCTAACAATGAATGTGCCAATATGTATATAAACCAAAGAAAAATGATCAAATTATGCTTAAATGGCAAACAACAAATAATTTAAAATATGCCTCCTCCACGATCCACCAAGTCTTGAAACTAAGATACCGAATACATTGAAATACAACAACGACTTTATAATCCTCAAAGAGGGTGATGAATTTGATAGTAAAGAATTATGCATGTTTGCAATTGCTAAAAAGCTATCAAAGATGGATTTGAATTTAAGGCTAGGAAAACAAATAAGTCTAGGTACGATGTAATTTGTGTGCAAGATGGGTGCAAATGGAAGATACTTGTCGGTATGAACAAATCGGTGTAAAATGGAGGTTAGGAAGAGTATACGATGTTCACACTTGTTCAAGAACACAAATTCACCCTAATCACCGTAATGCTACCAAAAACTTTTGGGACATTTACTCGAACCCAAATGAAAGATAGCGATCAATTTATACCCCAAAGGACATAATGGAAGATATTAGTCAAGAGTATAAAATTGACATTTCTTATAAGAAAGCATGGGGTGGAAGAAACCGAGCTTTGGAATTGGTAAATGGTTGCCCTAACGACTGCTTGAGCGATTGCCATTTTATTGTCATAATTTAAAGATGAAGAACAGTGCAGTAACACATATTGATACCGGCGATGAAGGACACTTTAAATATGTTTTATAGCATTTGGTGTTGCGGTATGCATTTGTATTTATTTTTACATTTTTTCCTTTTATGTTTTGTATTTATTTTTCTAATATATTATACGTTGTGTCACTAATAATTTCTACATAAAAGATTCGAGTTTCTTACGGTATATCGACCGTTGCTTATAATTGATGCAAAGACATCTTAAAGGGAAGTACCTTGGGACAAATTTGCTTGTCGTTGGAATGGATGGTAACAATCAAATTATACCTATTGCTACCGGTGTTTGTCAAGGTGAGGCCGGAGAGGCATGGACATGGTTCTTGTCCAAATTGAAAGAATGCATAGGGAACGACCGTGTTTGGCTATTATATCGGATAGACATTATTCTATTGGACAAGCGTGTAACACGGTCTTCCCAAATTCATTTCATGGTTCTTGTTGTAGACATTTGATGATGAACTGCAGTTTGAATGGTAGTAAAAGTTAAAGGCAAAATATTGGAAAACATGCAAAGCTTACACCATGAAAGAATTTGATAGAGCGATTTCGGATATTAGGGTATATAGAAATGGTACGGCTTACAACAAACTTCTTCAAGTCGGGTTTGATAAATGGTCTAGGCACATTGCAATCGTAATCGGTACAACTACATGACTTCAAACAGTGCAGAGTCAATAAATGCATTAACAAGGGATGTGAGAAAGTACCAATAACAATGCTTATGGAGTAGTACAGAAAGCTTTTACAACGGTGGTTTTGTGACCGTCGACACAAATATCAACGTAATGTACTTTTTAAAATATGTTTTCTTTTCCTTATTAGTCAATATAAGATGAAGAGAACATTATGTTATTTTATCTTGTAAAATTATTTCGTGATGCACCCAGGAGAACTTAGTGATTGATTGCACGAAGTTAGGGATGTAATGTTGAAGAGCGTTAATCGGGTTGTTGATTGGTGCAAAACCGTCAAGTTTAATCACTCAAGCTAGCCACTGTGAATGGCCAACCGTAAGAAACTCAAAACAACACACACACCAAATGCAATTTAAGATCGAGAGGAATATAGGGATTCCTCGTCGTTAAGTCCCACGGAGGATGAATTGGTGTTAAACAACTTCAGATGTCGAATAATCACTAAGGATAGTGATCGATGGGTTTTGAGAAATATTTATACCTAAAGAAAAGATTAACAAATTACAAATGACTTAAATGCAAATTAAGAAAATTAAAAGTTAAAATATATTAAATAAACGCTATCACTATTTTTACAGATCGATGAACGTTTATTTTATAAAACAAAATAACTTAAATAAACTATTTTAATTAAAACGTAAACCTAAATAAACTTAAACGTAACCTAAAATGAAAACGAGTGTTACGTGTAAAAATAACGCTGAAGGGCAAGCAAAAACGTAAAATTATTAAAATAAAAGGCCTACGAGTGTAAAACTAATTTTATTACATACTATATGACAAAAGAAAATTTTAGACAAAAGATTTATATTTTTTAGACTTTTATATTTTTTATTATGAATTAATTAAGATTTTACACTAATTAAATGTTTAAAAATACTAAAACTAATGAGAAAAATCTGAAACTTTTTTATAAAATACTTAATAACAATACTAAACTAAGAAAATTAGAAAAGTGGAAAAAGCTAAACTGAATAAGCTCTAAATAAGCTAAAACAATCGTATAAGCTTAACCGGCCAAACGTATATAAGACATTGATTTTGCACAAAATGGACGAGACAAGTCCCAAGGGCAATTGGCATTACAGGTACACTCTATCACCCTTCTAAGGGGGAGGTCGCATGTTCGAACCTTGACCTCCCCTTTTTGCCAATCATTTTTTTTTTAATTTTTATTTTACAAACTAGTTTAATACATGAAAATAAGCATTTTTTATAACTGTAACTTTTTCTAAAAACGACTAATAAGCTGTGAATAAGCTCAAGATTTTATAACAGTTAACAAATGAAATGAATAAGCATAATGATTAAGCTAAAATGATTATTAAGCTAGAAATGAGCAAAAATAAACTGCAACAAGCCAAGAAAAATGGTATTAAGCTAGGATGACAACTGAATAAGCTCAAATACTTAGAAATAAGCACTTAGCTAACCAAAATAAGCACTAGTTTCCACTGATATACAGGACACTTTTAGGTTTCAAGGCAACTTCCAACTTATTTTTAAGCACCTAATTAAGCTAGAAAATAAAAATAAGGACTTGGACTAACAAGTAGACCAACTCGACTTTCAAAAGCTAAAGCTATCACAAGAATGTTCACCGTTGAGCTTATGAGGAGCTTTTTGAAAATCTTGAAACACTGGGTTGATTTTGGACTACTTAAAATGGACAAAATTATAAGCCATGAGCAGGCTTATTAAATAAGCTATAAACTTGAAAATAAGACTTGGAATAGACACACAGCTAGGTGGCCTACTCAAAAGCTAAATTATATAAGCTAGTATTTATTAATAAGCTCTGAGGGCTTATGAATCTAGATAGCTAACTGTGCACAGGCATATTTTGAAAAATGGACTTAAAAGAAAGTGAAAATAAGCACTTAATAAGCTAAGTTTATAAAAGCTAGTATTTTATATTTTTGTTTAGCACTAAATATTAATTTCCCAAAGGGCATAAGCTAAATCCTAATATCTAATCCTATATAAAATTATTCATTTTATTCAAAAACGACTTAATGAAAATTTGACTTTTTTAAATACACTAACTAGTTGACTTTTATGAACTTAAGATTGATTTTACTCACTAATTATGTTATATTAAGCTGTTATAAAGTGGATTTAAGCTAGAGTAATAGGTTATAAGCAACTATGATGCAATTGGTAATCCTAACTCTTAACAGTGAACTTGCAAGTTAAATTTAAAAGCTATTTTGACTTTACCACAAATGACCACCGGTTTTATGGATTAAGCGAGCTATATTAACCTAAAATGACCGATAGCAACCAAGAACTAAGGCGCAACAACCTTTAACCCAATTAACAAAACAAAACCAAACATTCCTTAATTTAATCAGTATTGATATTTTAAACATCAAGCAGATGTTTAAGCCAAGGAATCAAATGATTAACTTATGCTAACTATTTTTAGACAGAATCAAACTGAAATTAACATACTTTCAACACTTAAACTGAAAATTGCACATTATGAGAAAATAGCTTACAATTTGAGATTATGCACAAGACAAGGAACCAGTGACTGAAATCACACCCTATGGCTTCCCAAGAAGCTCTAAACCAAGATATAATCCAAAACCAGCTCTGATTCACCCAATATCATGAACAAATTCAAATGATGCCTTAACAGTTGACTTTTGTTGGTGAGATAGTTTTAAAAGTAAAAGCGAGTAGAAACTTATATAAGCAATTAATAAGCTATAGGAGAGCTTATCGAGCTTATATGAACTTAACAACCAACGATAACAACATTAAATGTAACATGAGATTCTTTTGAAATTTGAAATTTAGCATAAACGAAAACTTGCATTAAAGTTTAAATTGATGTTCACGAAGTTTGATTATACATTAAAACATGAAATACAAAGCTTGAAAGGTAATTGATACACTGGAATTTAAAATTAAGCTAAAGCGACATATCCTAAACTAAATTACACTACTTGTTAACTACTCTCCTTCTATATCTGCTTCTTTTCCTTTTTATAATGACTCTTTGAAGTCTTTGCAGCTTTGTGAGACTTTCCCACTTCACTTGAACCGTTGGATTGGTCAATTTAACCTCCCCCGTTTAATTCACCTTTTGGCGCCAAAAATATCAAAAGCAGGTATTAGCATTTAATGCTATTTGGGAGGATGTGGAGGTGGAGGGGACATGGTGTGAATTGGGTAAGCTGTAAAGGTGGAAGAAACAGGCAAGGTGGAAGCCATGGATTGGTAACAGGTGGAAAGGGAGAAGGAGGGTGAACAGTGGCTAGCGGGTGGTTTTATTTTAAATTTTGGACCGGGTTGTGATGTTGGGCCAGTAGCTGGGTTGGATTTGGATTGTGTTTAATAAATAGGTCCGTTTGGTTTAGCTAGTACACAAGGACCATTTTTTTAATTTGAGCAAAGTTAAGGGTTAAACTTGCCACCTTTCCAAACATCCTTCCAAGGGCCAAGCCTGCCAATAATATAAACACAAGGACCATAGTTGATAATTATTTCATTTTTAAACTTAAAAGGACCTTAATTGTCATTTTTGGATTTTGAGGGACTAAAAGTGTAATTTCCCAAAAGTTTATCATAAGGACCATTTTTGTCATTTATAAATAGTACAAGGTTAAAATTTGATAATTTTCACTTTTTAAATTAACCAAGGACTATATTTGACATATTCCAAACTTGAGGGACTAAAGTTGTCATTTTGTAGATTTTAAACTTTAAAGGGTTTATTTTGACAACTTTTGAATCTCATGGACCTTAATTGACATTTTACAAGTTTTTGAATTACCGAGGACTAATTTTGACAACTTTTGTAACTTGGGGACTAAAGCGCCAATTATGCAAACTTGATACGCTTTTCATCGATTTTGATGTTTTGCATTTAAAACATATAAAACACTTGTTTTGATATTTTATCATTTTGAAGCATTTCGAGTGTTTTCGGATGTTTTGGCATTCTAACAAGATAAAAAATGATGAGTATTTAGACACTTTCATCGGTTGTGTATGGGATTGAACAGTTTAAAGCGTACATGGTAGATGATCATCGAAAACAACATACCGTCGATCTAGTTAGTAATTCATGTACTTGTCGTAAATGGCAACTTTCCGGCATACCATGTGGTCATGCGATAGCGGTAACTAGACTTCTTAGATTGTCCGATTGTAATAATTGTCTTTTGATTGGTTCAAGAAAACAACACCGGAAGGTACGCACCAAGGATTGGTTTATCTGTAGGAGAAATGTCAAGTTGGGAACTTCACGATGGCTTGCAAGTTGTGAAGCCACCAATACCGGTAGTGTGTCAATCTGAAGACCCAAAACAAATATCGTATAAGATCTCAAGGAGAGAACTAACCCCGGTAAGGTGTTCAAGGTGCCAATCCGTTGGACACAAAGTAACGACATCAGTGGAACCATTGCCAAAGAAAAATCATGTAAGTGAATAAAATTTGTATTCAAAAACACAATTTTGCTTGGTAACTAACGAAGAAAGAAATCTCACAAATGTTGAAACTTTGTAGGAAATGTATCTAACGAGAGGAAGCTCAGTAGGAACTACCATCGTTGGAGATTGATATGGTGCAAAGCTTTGATCCTATTAACTTGGTTGACCAGTAAGATCAACTAGCGGAAACATTTGATGGGTTGTTAGTTTCCTTTTTTCGTTGATCGGAATCATGTAAGACGCTTTTGTTTTTTGTTTAGTTTGAATATGTACTAGTCGTAAAACAATCTATGGGTGCATTGGATTATAACCGGATGTAACACGCTTAATGTACTTGTTTAGTTTGACTATGTTAGACGCTTAATGTTGAACCTTGTTTGCTACTGCTTATGTTGCATCTACTCAATCTAACAATCCAAGAGGAATAAGAAACAATTTAGAAACATACAAACAAAGAAATATATACGTAAAATTAGGTGCCAAAGTTAGCTAGGAGGGATACATACATTCATACAATATTCACCAATAAACCATACAAGTTATCCAAAGAAGAAACACAAAAGTGACCATACCATGCGGGGCGTGTTTTAGACCCATAAACCATACAATTGTTTACAAATTCGACACCTAAATGTTTAACAAAACAAGCACATAAAACATTCACCAACATGGATCTTGTGCTTGTAATAAAACCTAACCATTCTTTCACGATGCGCCAATGCGGCTGAATCGGATCATCCACATCCAACAGTTTGCCATTCCCTAACATGTACATTTATACGCTTGAGCTTAAGAGTGTGATTTTACATACGCATAATAGGACGAGTTTAACTTGTACAATATTCATAACTTTCAAAATATTAACTACTATAACTCAACTTCTCCATAGCCTCCCAAACACCTCAAAAAGCCTTCGATCCTCGCGTTCCACTCCACATACCATCTCGCCCTATTATCCATAACCAAGCCCCTATCCGACTTCAACATACACCCCAACTCTTTTGGGCAAATTAAAATACACATTATCAAACACCCTAGGAGTCATGACATGATTAAAAACACTCAAACTCGGATCCTTCTTATACTCCCCTAACGCATTCCACAATCATTCAAAGATACCTTCTATTATAACTCGTATCACTATAATTAAAAACATTCTTAATTAATTAACAATCTCGCTACAATGACTAAAACCAATAGTATGTGCACGATTAACGCCACCGCCTCCTCGCACACTAAACCCTAATTTACTTTCAAAATATTCCTAACTTTGTACATTTATACGCTTGATTCAGTGTGATTTTTATGGTACGCCAATGCAGCTGAATCGACACCTACTATAACAATATTAACCTAATGTAGTCGCTAAACTAGTAAACATGTTTTACGTTTCACATTACTGATTATATCAATCGAATTAGCCACCCTAGAAATCCACTACTACACCTATTTTACGCTCAAGATTACATTCATACTAACATCACAAATAGTACATTAAAAAGAAGATGCAGACCGAATAAGAAGATGCGAGCCACACACCACAATCATCATACAATCCACCCCGCTTGGGAACATTCATAGCATTGTTAAAAGTAATCCTATAGGTCATAGGATCAATTCTCTTCTCGAAAACACACGCCTCTTGCAACACTTCGGAAGCCTAGTCTCTAGACATTTCCTCACACTCAAATAGAATGGACGAGTCTCGGGATCATATACAGTCCACCGTCATAAAATGTAACTCGACCGTGCGGATATGATACACATCTAGGACCAATGTGTTTCGGCTCATTTATGGAATGAAAACTCTTTGAACATCACCCCAACCCGGAGGGTAAGTTTCTTTAGTTGCGTGCAGCATGTGCATCCGTCTGCTCATCAAGAATGGTAGGAAAGCGCGACTTACCATAGACCACCCATATCGATGGTCCGGTATGCCACATGTAGCTTATCCAAACATCAATGTCTTTAGGTAAAACAAATTGACATATATATTCATCATTTATAAAAAAGCGTGCTTTTCATTTTCTACTGCATTAGATATCAAGTAAGATAGTGTTACGAGACAAGCATCATTGCCACACCTTCCTACTTTTAGCCTCGCTCAAAACCCATCCCATGACGACGTAACATGTACAATGGCTTACACCAACACCCATTTCTACGTCGTCATGGCAATGGATTTTCGGGAAACTCAAAATAGAGAGTTGGATCAAAATACTTCAAGTAAATTAGGCATCTTAGCATAACATCCACCAAATTCACAAAATCATTTCTCAAATGATATCACTCACGGTTCAAAATATTGTTGAGTACAAGAAAAAAATGAAGTGAATCAAGACTTGTAAAATCATCTCGCTAAAAGCATCAAAGTCATGAATAATATACTCTTCTCTCGGCTACACTACAATTTTTTAACAAATAATAATGTCATTTTGAAAGAATTTAATGGATTTGGTGGATGCTATACTAAAATACCTAAAGTGGTTAAAGTAAATGATGGATTAATGATACTTATATCTAGTATCTCATGTAACACTAAAATGTAAAAATTACTTATAATCAAATGGCGGTAGAGACAACCAAAAGCATGTTTTATAAAAAGCGAGTAAAGTAAATAAAATTTACTTTACCTCGTCACGTAGCCATCCTTACGATTATCGTCGAAACCGGTTAAACCATCCGAAACGACGATCAACAACGATATCGCACCAAGGGAACACACGATTCGCCAACCGTCCTTAACTGAGAATCGATCAACTTCAAAGTTAACATAAACTTTATCTAGGTTTTGGTATGGCCGTTCTAGAACCTAAAAATAAAGACAATGTAAATCATGCATGTAATAATACGTTTACACGTTGACGGTTAACTTCTTGATGATATATCAAAGCAAAGGAATCATTTCTCATACCTCTACCCATGGTTTGACTTGTACTAACATCTCACCATACGTGGAGTATGAACAGTGAAATACTTTCGACCCTTCAACATATCTTCTAAGCTAGTAACATCGGAAGTTTTACACCTCTTCTCCACATAGGGTGACCTAGGAACATGTTCAAGTCTCCTCTTCTTTGTTTCAAGATCGCTCTAAAGCCCTTTTGAAGGCGTTGAATTCAGATTCGAATAACCTTCAACTGCTTTCGCCTTCAACACTCAACTTCTTACTCGCTCCCTCTCGCTCCTCCTCTTCCTCGTGTTTTTCAACACTCAACACTCAACTTACTCGCTCCCTCGCTCCCCATCCACGCCAACATGTGGCGTATCAAACAACTTGAAAAAATCATTGACTTGACCCAATACTCATTAGCAAGATCTACAGTCGCGGATGATATGAAAAAGGTTAACAAAATTTTATTATCGCAAGTTATTAATTATATCACAAATGAAATAAGAACAAAACAAAATATCATTAAATTACATTCTCCGTCAATTTGTTTAACTATGTCTCCATAAACACGCATAACATAGTGGCGAGACACTTATTAGTATAAAATTATAATGAAAGGTATAATCACATAAATACCATTTAATTACATTTTCATATGCATCATTCTTCATTTTGACTCCATCAATCGTGTTAACTTTGTTTCCATAAACCTACATACAAAGTTTATAACACCTATTAGTAGAACATTAGAATTAAAGGTTTAGTCACATTATTACAATTTATACTTACCTTTTCATAGGTTTCTTGGTTCATTTTGTCTCTCACTCATTATGACCTGAGAATAAAGTTTTTAGAAACAAAATCCAGTATTAGCATACCACATGGTAATTGTTTGATAGCAATGTAACTTGCTCAGAATTGATAAAGGTAAAAACTAACTCGAATAATAGTCTCAAGTTTCAAAGTGCGGGCTTCCAAAGCCTTAACCCGCTCATCAATCGAAACAACTTCTACCTCTTTACCCATGCTCTCCATATCATAACCCTCGGGCATACCACTTTCGCCTAGCTTTAATCGCGGCCACTTTACTAAAATGTTCATCCGGGGTCCCCTTTGCAAGAGGCGCTCTGGGTATACCACTTGAAAAATCAATGCTTCGTGTGAACCATTCGACTTGACCTCAAAGCATGTTGGCATAATCACGTTGGGTTTCGAGTCCTTACAATAGATTTATAAGTTATATGGTATCTAAAATTGTCTATATGTTTAAAGTTAACCAATCAATAAAATACTATATATAATTACCTTGTCAAGCAGGTTGGTGAAATAATCGGTCTTTCTAAATGGTGTGTGTTTCGACCATGCAAGTGCTCTTGGGATCACCCCGAGCCTTGTTCCACCATTTATTTACTTTTACTCGTGTCGACATACTCTATCATCCATATCTACAAAAGTTAACACAACAAATATAAGTTACGAGGACGAGAAACATATGAAGTTAATTTTCAAGCCCTACAAGAAACTAATGATAGCAAATTTTTTGGTGTTAACCTTGAAAGCGAAGAACGAATCCCTTCAAGCTATAGGTAGGAACATCGTTGGATTCTTTATCACCAATTCTTTGACGGTAAAACCGGATGATTTGAAGAGACATTTCTAATAGACTCATAAAGTCGCCTCCAAAGGAGTTCCCCATGGAAATGCATTCCATTCATCAAGATCCTCGACCATCCTCGAAAAATATCATCAATGATAGACCCCAAGTCTTTACCCATTAATATCACCTCAAGCGTTATCAACGACAAACCCGTATCGCATCCTCATCGACATGATTTAGAAACAACTCTTCATCTTCAATAACGGATAATAGATCAATTGATTTAACATGTTGACCTACATGGTTTGGAAATACTCGGTGACGGAAGGGATATCACCACTCGCCATTTCCTAAACCCACCATACCAAATCTAAAACCAAGAACAGTGCGTAATTCATTTCGACCAAAATAGAGACAATGTCCATTCAAATAGTATACAAGTGGAAGATCATAGTTATCATTGTTTTGATGGAATTGTTTCAAGCATGTAATGAACAAGACCTTCCTCGTTATCGACATAGGTAAGATCAAGCCATGGTCCAAAACATGTGGCTTTAAACATGGAGCAATGCCTGGTCTAATCGATCATTCATAAGTAAGTAATGCACTTTGCTTTTAACAATAACTCTAGCATCATACGCCTACAAGAAATAACATATTAAAAAGTTAAAACAAACAAGAAGTGTCTACAAGCACACTCATCAAGTCGGCATACAACACCGCGAAAAACCGAAGTGTCTACAAGCACACTCAACAAGTGTCTACAAACAAACAAGAAGTGTCTACAAGCACACTCAACAAGTATCTACAAGTAAAAGCATATCCATGAGAAAACCCGATGTATTCAAGACTAAGATCAAGTGTCAATACACGTTAATTACACCTATTTGACAACTAACCCTAAAACTATTATTAAAACAACAAATACGGGTTTTCAACCCTCTCATTTAACGCATGAAACAAAACATGACGTAAAGGGATCCAACAAAACCGTAAGTTGTAGGAAGAAACGAAATTAATCAAGTGTGAATACTTACCATTATCATATAATCGAGTCGAACATCAACGGATCTCGTCTGAAGTGATCTAAACAACAAAGCGGTTGTGTGATCAAAGTTTGGTGTTGTGTGATCATCGGAAATGATCTAAACAACAACACGGATCCATGCACCTGATAATGTGTGTTTGTGTGTGTTGAGTGTGTGTTTTGAAGATATTGAAGGGTTAAAGTGGCAAAAGAAAATAAAAAGAAAATAATAATAGTCATATCCATTGGATTTGGGAAATCTTTTGGGTTGCTTTTCAATTTCTAGGTGAAATATTGTGGGTCGGTTGAGCACCGTCGGTTGGTTGAGCATGCGGTTGACGTTGACATTATGCTAGAAAACAAAACAAGAGATTTCTTTAAGATTTGATTTGACACTTAGTGTACTATTTGAGCAATGCCGGATTTGCCACGTGTCGAAAAATGTATGGGTTGAGCGGTTGAGCGTGGCTCTTTTGGGAAAGTGGCTAGAAAATAGTCTAAAAACGGACCATGCTTAGAAAAAAGTCCCCTTTTGGTAATTTTCTCTTTTATTTTTTAGTCCGCACGATTGGACCTAAGAAAATATCCGCACGATCGGAGCTATTTTATTTTTAGCCGCGAATTAATTCGCGCAGAATCTGCTTTTACGGTTGAGTGCGCTGTTTGCGCTCGAGCAGTGCGATCGCGATAAATCTACCCGTTGGGCCGTGCGTTCGGACATCTTCGCGAGAACGCAGCGTGCGCGAACACCACGATGCTAGTCAATCGCCATGATGCGACCGACAAAGGCCGTGGTATAAACATCTGCGATCATCCACAAACGTTCGAGTCTATGCGGTTAAGATAAATCCATCTGCGTCTATTCGTGCGTAGTCACGGTACATCCATCGAGTTTTATTTTATACATTAAAAAAAAAAAAAAAAAAAATTAATTATTTAGGTGACGCATCCCACGACCGTGCGCACCGCCACTTCGTATGTGCTATATATTATTTATGATATGCGAATATATTATTCATGCTATGTGTTTGTTTATTGTTTCAATTCATTAGGTTTTATATCTTTGCGATCGCGGCATATACTTTAATCTTTGCATTCGGTGTTTTTCGCAGATTAAATAAGTTTAATGCTCTACACGAGTAGCACCATCAAACTTGGGGGCTACGGGTATATCTACCATTGTTTTTAATCGCATCGCTGGTATATTTGGAAGCGAGCATAAGCTCGCCACGGGGAGACGTCCTCCATCGGTTGTAAAGACGGATGTGTCTGCGCGAAGCCGTCTTCGTCGCACCTCTTTGTCGCGCAAGACAACAAGACACAACGCAGTATGACGCGTCTTCGTCAGACATCTTTGTCGCGCGACAACAAGACAGCGCAGTATGACACGTCTTCGTCGCACTTCTTTGTCGCGCAAGACAGCGCATGCTGATTCTGAAGCACGTCTTACGTCGCACCATCTTCGCGTTACTCGGTACAAAAGGTGCGCCTCACCCGGGATGCGGCATACGGGATCCACTTTCACCCACGCGGCCATCAACTTAAGTCTAGCATAACATAGCCATGCGCTATCTCATACTAGACTTGGGGGCTTGTGGACGTATGGTCCTGACCGCGGGGAATGGGTCGGGCGGCAGATGCGACCCACTCTCGCCTAAACCCTAATCCATCCCCTATATACATGACAAAGTTATCTCTAACCCTAACTAACTTGGATATGCTACATCGCATACTAACTTGACCGTCGGAGGTGGACCCCGGGGCTACGGCCTCGGGTCCACTCTTAACGGGTTCTCTTTGTTTACAGGTCTACTAGGGCTCGAGAAGACGACTAACGGCCAAGGAGAGTCGTTGAATCTAGTCCGTGCCAGATTATGCATCAACACTGTGAGCGAGTGAAGTGAGTGGGAGTGAATGTGAGTGTGTTTGTTGAGTGTGAAAGCTTGTGAGGAATTTGGCTAAGTGCTTAAGCTTTATATTGCCAAAACATGTTATGGATCTTTGTATATTTTATTAACATGCACCTAGGATTCATAAGGGAAAGTAGAAGAGAGTTTTGGAGCATGCTAAGGATCGGATACATTTAGGGAATCATGAAGGTTATGTCAACTCAAGTTTGACACAATACCTCTTGGTCAACAAAGTCAATGGGTCAAAGGAAATGCTTAGTGCATTATTAAATTAAATAGGGTGGCTTAGGAGGTGTGTTTGTCCCTTTGGTTGATGTCTCATGCAAAGAAAACAAAGAAATGGGATAGTCAAAGTGCAAGTTGAGAGTGTTATGTGTGTTTGAGTGAATTTTCAAAACAAAGAAACGTGTTACGTTTGTGTGTGAGCGATCAGGAACCAATACAAAACAACAAGTAACATTTACATTTGTTAAGCATGTGGATTAGGATTTGGCCTCAAAATAAAAACAAGTGTGTTTGGGTTGGACTGAATGAAAGGGAAAGGAAGGGGCCACGCCCAAATCACTTCGAGGGTGCTTTTGGTGTTCATTAAACGAGCCCAAGGAAAAACTATAAAGAACCCGTTTGGATTTGCAAGTCCAACAAGAGAAATATTTAAATAAAAACCTTTATTTAATAAATTAATTAAATAATTTAATATTATACGAAGTGTGGTAAATTTGATCAGGTCAAAATGATTCAAGTCGCGATTGCCATTTCTGAACTATGGTTCGTGTTACCTTTGCGAGAAGGTTTATGAAATTGATGTTCATAAAAAAAATTATAGTACCAAATATGGCATTAATTCGTTGTTACATTTGAAACACGACAATTTCTCGGGTGTTTACATTCGACTACAAGGACACATTCCTTGCCCTACTCCACTCCCCGAGTCCCCAACTCGAGAGTTCTTAAGCGCTATGTCAACAAGCTTCTTGTACCGGTGGAGAAGCCTCACAATGTCGCTTACACTTTTTATGGTACAAAGCTAAATATCGGGTTCTTTACATCAAGAACCAATCCAACACAACTACTATCACAAAGAAACACAATTAACACACCAACTTAACGAATACAATGTAATGTATCAAATACAACAACTCGGTGATCTTGTAGTGATGATGAAGCCTAGCAACTCTTTTCTTGAAGATTGGAAGAATCATATACAAAGAAGCGTGATCTCGTATTTTAATAAGAACCTTGAGAAACTCAAGAATATGGCTACTAGAATGAACCTTAGATCCGAGGTTAGAGAGATATAAGAATGAAAGAAGATATGTATAAGAATGGGTGAGAAATAAGGAAGAAATGGCTCACTTTTATAGGCAAAAAAATCCTCTAATCACATGGATCCGCGGATCCCTTGAAAAAGATTTGACCGTGTAAACCGTGGATCCAACAATTGGTTCGATCAGTCCGGATTTTGGGTTACAATTACGGGTTTTGGGTTATGGGTCATGGGGACCCAATCATGATGTCATGCATGATGCAATACATACTTTGGGTTATATGTTATGGACTTTAGGTTATGGGTCATGGACTTTGGGTCATGGGTCATGGATTTTACCAACTTGATGTCATGCGACATGCATGATATAATGCACATGGCCATGGGTTTTGGTCATGGGTTATGGGTTGAGAATTACCAAAGACATTTACTTACAATTATATTATTACAAACAAATACATAACAAATGTAAGTAAGTAGTAAAATAAGGGCTAATGGCACCATAATGTATCATACTTGTCACTTGCTCATTTTATATGTATCGAATAATTTTATTTGCTATTCTATTTACTAAACTTGATTTTATTGTATTTTTGTGTATTTTATAACCATTTTGTCCTTCATTTTTTGCTATTATATGTATCATAATTCTCATAAAGTAAACAAAAATACAATAAAATCAAGTTTAGTACATAGATTAACAAAAAAAATAAAGAATTAAAAAAATGTTCGATACATATAAAAGGTGCAAGTGACAAGTATGATTGCCTTTAGCCTTAAAAATAAATGTGATAACATGTAATCTTTAGATTTTTACTTGTGATACTTTTATGGTTGTCATCGACAAAACTTAAAGAGATCCGAAATATAAATAAATATTTTTACGGTTTATTTATATTAACACTTATTATTACAAACTTTGAAGAGTACACTAATTAATTAGTTAAAGATAAAAATGTCATTCTAGCCAAAGTAAGAGAGGAAAGCGAGAGTAATTATGTTTTATTAAATCGTGTGCTTTTTGTCCAAGGACAATAATTTTAGGATGGGGGAGTATTATGTTAGGAATTATTTAAACTATGTAATAGTTATTGGTTTCATGGATAGTTCTTGTTCTACGCCGGTACCTTTAGTGTTCCTGCCGATAGTTTATTCTCATGGATAGTATGAATCCATATTATTAGTAGTTTGTTTGACGAATGGATATGCATGAGTTATATTAGGAAGAGATAATGCATATCTTCTTCACGCTTTTCTTGTAATAAATTTGGATTAGGGTTTCTTGTAGTATAAAAGAAACTCACGCCATGAATATTGTACGACCTTAGAAGCAATTTCTAGTGATTAATATAGATCCATAGAGGATCAAAGTGTTTTTAGTATTTCGCCTTCTTTAAATCTTGTGTTTACTTTCCGCATAAACATAAGTTTATTAGAGATTCTCCTATAGTTTACTTGTGATTACATAAGTATTCTATCCATTTCAAAGGCTCAAAGATCTATCTAGGAATGATCCAACAAGTGGTATCGAGCCTGGTGAGAGTCTCGATCGAAGAACACTCTCCATCTCTTAAAACCTCAAGCACTCTTACAATGTCGGAAGCATGAGATGATTCGATGTCCCTCGAGGAAAACTCGAAACAGACAAGTTCAACAAGTGGTCACCACCACTTGTCAAACAATAATTCAAGTTTCCTTACCTCGAAGGATGAGTATGAGATCCAGGCGATGAAGATGGAGAACCGGATCACAAATAGTGATTACAACCTCTAGAATGTCGCTACGAATGGTAACAACATAAAGAAAATTGGAAGAGACACTAAAGGCAACATAGTGACTCTTCCTCCTATTTATGCTAATGAACATATTGTTGTCCAAAGGGAGACCAAGGCAAGGACTATCTTGCTTCATTCACTCCCGGATGACCATATGGGTGATTTTCATTACCTTGATGATGCTAAGGAAATTTGGATGGCTATTAAAGCAAGATTTGGAGGTAATGATGACCCAAAAGATGAGAAAGACCATGTTAAGCGAGGAGTTCCAAGAGTTTAAGATCTCTCGAGAAGAAGGCTTACACAAAGGTTATGATAGGTTTCGGAAGATCTTGAGTCAACTCACTCGATTCTGATTAAAACCGGACAATGAAGACTGTAATACCAAGTTCTTAAGGGCATTGTCTTCTTCCCGTCACAAGTCCGCATCACTCTCAAGACAAAGGGTGGACTTGAGTACATGAGCTTTAATGACACATACAACAAGCTCATGACACTTGAGATTGACATCAAGGGACACTCAAGCTATTCTCCTACTCCAACTAATTCAACATTTTTAGTACTACGAGTAATAATAACAATATGTCATATCTTGATAGCCCAAGCTCATCATAAACATCAACCTTATACACCTCTTACGGACCAAGGACACACTCAAAGTCGGTAATGTTTTGGAATATGTTTTTATTCGTTTGTTCTTGAAAGTGAACAACAACAACAACTAGCTTATGAAGATTTTGAGCAAGTTGATAAGTTGAACTTGGAGGAATTGGATATTAAGTGGCGATGGCTATGCTTTCGGTGAAAATCAACGGGTTTGAAAAGAGGGTGGAAGAAAGATCCAATTCAAGAAGGGATGCAACAAGGTTTGATAAGAAGAAGGTTAGGTGTTACAAATGTAATCAATCGGGTCACTTTGCCGGGAATACATCGAAAAGAAGGCGATGACAAGAACATATACTCGCCTTCAAGATCAAAGAACATGAGGAACCTAAAGCCCTAGTATCTGTTGATTCAATGGTTGATTGAATTTGACATGAGCCTCTGATGAGGAAAGTAGTGCTTCTCATCGGTTTGGAATGCTTGTTAGATGTGAGACGAAGATGATCTTTGAGGAATTTGCTTTGATGGGGTATCTCATCTCGGGATAATCCTCATTCAATAAAGATTTAGGTATTGTAGATAGTGGATGTTCTAGAAGTATGGCAGAACAAAGAAAGGTTGCATGATTTTGTAACCATTCATGGAGGCACTTGTTACTTTGGAGGAGGATATGGCAAGATAAGCGGGAAAGGAACCATTAGGACTTCAAGTCGGATTTTGAAAATGTCTATTATGTGAAAGAGCTTAATCATTTCAACTTTGTTCTTTGTTTCACAAATTTGTGACAAGAAGAATAGTGTTCTCTTCATCGAAAATGAATGTCTTGTGCTTTCTAAAGACTTCAATGTACTGATGAAAGTCGTTGTGCTTAAGGTTCAAGAAGACACAATCTCTACACATTCAATTTAAATGATGTCCAACTGAAGGTGATCTCGCTTGTTTGGTGGCAAAAGCATCCTTGGATGAATCTAACAAATGGCATGAAGGATGGCACATGTGAATTTCAAAACCATCAACAAGCTAGCAAAACATGGATTGGTCCAAGGGCTTCCTTCCAAAGTCTTCACTAATGAGCATAAGCAGTGGCTCCTGCAATAAAGGAAAGCAACACAAAGCTTTCATTAGGAATTAGAAATTCCGGTATTAAAGAGTCGGTCACCTCAAGTATATGTAATCGTTAGAAAGCTCGTAGTCGTAGTTATTTTAAGTTAAGTAGTATTTAGTTAAGTAACACCGTGGAGGACAGACGGGTCCTTACCCACTGTATGCACGATCCACGACCGTTGTGTGGCGTTTTATTGTAAGACTATAAATACTCTCTACCTTCCAAGGTAGAGTTGAGCTCATAATAAGATTTTCTTTCTCTCACTAAAGTTCCCAAACCTCTAACTTTCTCTCTAAACATCATTTTATACGCCACCTTGTGTTCATGGTTTGATGTGTATGTGAAATCCAATAGCTTACAATTGGTATCGAGCCATGGTTAGATCATCTCTTACATATCTTTGGATTTCTAGTGGTTTTAGGTGGTTTTGAGTTTGAAAAAGTTTAGTGGTTTTGCATCATTTGGGTGATTTCTTGTGTTAAAGTTTGGATTTTGTTAGTACTTTTGTGTTTAGAATCATCACAAGTGTTTAGGTTTTGATTTGGTAAGCTTGAATCATCATGGTTGGATTGTTTTGGATTGAAAAGTGATGTTTGTGAGTTTTTCTAGCTAGCGACTTGACCCACGGAGTGTTTTTCTTGTTAGCGACTTGCTTTACAATTTGGTAGCGAGTTGCGGTTTGTGTTGCTAGCGATTTAGGCTTAGCGACTTGTCTAGTGAGACAAGCCGACAAACAAGACACATTAGTGGATTCTCCACTATGGGTAGCGACTTGGTGGACGTTAGCGACTTGTACTTTTGTTCGTTAGCGACTTGGTGTTAGCGATTTAGTGCATAGCGAGTTGCTATTTAGCGACTTGACATTTTAGCGACTTGGATCTTAGCGAATTCTTTCACAAAATTTTGCTAGCGACTTGAATCTTAGCGAGTTGTTATATAGCGACTTGACCGTGTGTTAGCGACTTGGGATTATAGCGACTTAGTAGTTAGCGACTTGGTTCAAGATTTCCTAGCGACTTGGGTGATTTTTAATACGGTTTTCTCTTGATTTAGTAAAATCCGTGAAAGAATCTATTTCCGGTTTAATCATAGAGTTATAAAATCCCGTTTAATTTGTCATCATGTCTACCAACGCTCCTACAATCATCTCCACTGCTGTCGAGGATGTTCAAGCGGTGGTTGGATACTCGTCCACCCATGCTTGATGTAATCGACTACGACTCTTGGGCTCAACGAATCGATTGTCTTGTCTTGGAAAGGAAAATGGGTCAACATTCTCAAATCCATTGATGAAGGACCATATCGGGTTGAGGCGACTAGAGACTTAATTGATACGGTGAAGATGGAACAATGATCTATGGAATTGATGGACCAAAGACATATGATGAGCTCGATGATAAGGAGAAAAGAGATTCGATCTTTGATATCGTGGCTTCTAACATCGTACTTCAAGGTCTTCCAAAAGATATCTACAAGTCGATCAATCACAACAATCAAGCAAAAGCGATTGGGGATAATGTCAAGATGCTTCTCTCGTGTTCAATTAACTATAGAAGACAGAGAATCACAACTCTATGATGAATTTGAACACTTCAAGATGAAACCGGATGAGAGTGTTTATGAGTACTATGTGAGATTCCACAAGCTTGTTAATGATATGAGGAACATCGAATGACTATGCCTAACATTCACCGAACTCAAAATTTGTGAACAACATGAATCCCGAATGGCACAAGTTTGTCACTACGTGAAGCTCACTAAAGGATTGAAGAATACAAACTATGAGCAACTCTATGCCTTCCTCCTCGAATGAGAGACATGCTATGTTTGAAAAATGATTCTTAATCGCTTCAAAACCAACCGAGGAGAGACAAGCTCATCGAATGATTCAAGCGCCTTCTACTCAAACATCGTAATCACAACCAAAGCCTCACAAGTCATACCCATGGGTAATGGTAATCACAAACTCATTCCCGATCCTATGTTCAAACAAGCCGATTCGATGCACACGTGGAAACTTCATTAATCAACTAGCTCTTCCGATTAGTCAAAACATGAACTCTTCCACACACCAACAACAATCTCATAACTGCTTCCAATCCACATAATCAAGCCACCGCCGAGATGGGAAGGTTATGGTGCAACAGCTTCAAGAACGACAATCACGAACAAGCAAGAGGTAGAGCTGGTAGAGGTTATGCCGCAAATCGAATAGAGGAAGGAATGGAAATCGTGGTCAAGCATAGCCAATCAAATGTTACAATTTTGGAGGTGAGGGACACATTGCAAGGAACCCACATCACCAAAACGCCTCGAATGCAGAGTACTTGAGGATAAGATGTTGCTTGTACAAGCTCGGGATAATGGGCGCTTTGGATGAAGAGGAGTTGTTGTTCTTGGTGAGGAAATGCTAAGACATATGATGCGAGATGTGGATGAGCAACCGCCTCGGAGATAGCCATAATCATCGAATGCCTTTCAAGTAGGCGATTGTGATGCATACGACTGATGTTGATGAAGAACCCACTGCACAAACCATCTTCATGGCTAGAATTTCTCCAATGGTCTCTCCTAAAGTCTCTTCATCTCCACAAGCTGGTCCATCCAAAGACAAACTCATTTACGAGGTATTAAAATTATCACGATGAAGTTGATGAGCAAAAGATACATAACGGTACAATCAATCGTAATTATTGAGTCGATATTGAAAATATGGGTAATATCAATGTTGTCCCATATGATCAATATGTGAAACAAAGTGAAAGTGAGATTGTACCAAGTAATGCATCTTCTGCGATCAACAATGATTATGTTTTGATGAATTCACCGCATGCGCCTCGATGATTCTGTCATCTCGAATCGAATGCCTATAAAGAACGTGTTGCTATTTATGAACAACGTGCAAATTTGAGTTGACCACCCGTGAGCGAGGAAATGGATGACCAAATGCGTATAACTATTAGAAAAAGTAGGTTTAAAGAAGAAGTATTAAAACAAGAGTTAAACTCCTTACAAGAAAAGCTTTCTAAAGCGCTAAGCAAAACAAGAACTTCAAGAAAATGTTAAGATGCTTAAGCAAGAATTCGGTGCTAAGGAATCAAAACTTTTGAATTATTTTCTAATCTAAAACCTTGAAAAACAAGCTTGAAAATAAGTTATACGTACAAGGAAATACCATTAGATCGCTTTCACTTAATCACTAAGCATAGAGTCTTAAGCGATAAGCATAACATTCCCTTGTTGAGGAACCAAATCCGAGGTCATTAAAAGGCTAGAAATTCTCATAAGGTTCTTTATGATGGCAATGAAATCTTTAAACCTAGACAGAAACCTAGTTGCGTTGAGTGCACCGAGGAAGATAAGAAATCGATGAAGTCACTAGGGAAAAGATGAACAAGAAATTAGATGATCCTAAATGTAAAGAGAAGAAAATAAAGATCACACCCCATGATTACAAGAAGGAGAATTGGATTTCTTTGAACATGTTCAAGCCTCGAAGTTGTTAACACCGAACAAGTGTTTTGGAAAAAGATTTAGATAAGCAAAAGCGTAAAATCTTGTTGTAACGAAACCTCCTTTAGGAAAATGCCTTCACGACCGTGTATCCTCCAAATACACCAATGCATTTAGTACCTAGGACTATTGCCACTAAAAGCAAGACCTTAATCACCAATATGTTATTTTTCAACTATTTGTTGATTTTGAGAAAACTTGTAAGAAAAGGATCACACCCACTGGTAAAATCAAGGGGAAAGGGTTTGAGCAAACAAAAGAATGTTATTTAATCAAGTCATGCCTTTCTTTAAACAACTAAAAGATCATTTTAGAAGTCTTAAAAGGGAATGAATTTAGACATTAAAGAAATGGAAAAGGAATTTGATGCAATGATAGTTGAAGTCAGTGACTATGAGCGAGCACTAAAATATAATGAGAATGAGAGGAAGAACTTGCATACATTAAATGAGACTCTTATTACTGAATGTGTTGCTCAAGATGTGTTTTTCACTGCTACAAATTGTTCTATTAATGCTTCTAAATTTCATGAATTATCTGTTGCCCTGAAAGTCTCCCATGATCGTGTCATTGAGCTTGAAAAGACTAATTCTAAACTAAATGAAAAAATTGAATTGGATGATCACGACAATTTGGTTAAACATTTTTCTAAATTAGAGGTCGAGCATTTTAATTTACAACTAAAATATCAACATCTTAAAGAAAATGTAAAACTTCAAATATCAAGACATCCTCGGATGCTCCGAGTTTGATGCGAGTTTTCAAATAAACAAACGTGATGAATGATTCATACTCATTGTAACACGATCGAAAAATTGAAAGCCCAAATCTCTCAATTAAAGAGTGAAAAGAACAATGTGACTGCTCCCAAATGCCTCCTCCTTTAGATTCTCGTAATTCTCAAACGTTTCATCTTCAAAACTTAGTAAATGCATTACAAAAGGAAAGCGAAAGTTTTCTAGAAGAAAATGAAAAGGTTAAACGTCATTTCAATGAGTTATTTGAATCAATAAAAGTCACTCGTAACAAAAACAACGAACAAATAGCTTCATTGCAAAAGGAAATTGAGAATCGAATAGCCGTGTAAAAGGAAAATGCCAATGACCAATGGGGAGAATGGTGTATCAAAGGTTCACTCTTGTAATAAATATGCTTTATCGTAAAATATGTCCCCTCATCTCGTGAATAACAAACTTGCTATTCAAACATATTTCTCATCCCTTAAGATTTGTCTAGAATGTCTCCGTGAGATTGTTGAAGAGGATAAGTTAGAGAAACCACTTGACAATGCAATTGGACATGCATGCTTATATGCCAAACGATCTCAAGAAATTCTAGAATGCTTAATCACAATATGCCCTAAGTCCTTAGGTGAGAGAGTTAATCCTTTGATTCCAAGTTCTATGCCTAGTGCCAAGTATGATATTCATTCGATGCCCGATGTTTTGAATATGAACCTTAGTGTGCCTTCAAGAAGTTCAGATTACAGATATGTTAATGCTAAGATTGCGAACTCATGTGTGCCTTCTAGAAGTACAAATCCCAAAGACTTCTAGTGTTAAGAAAGTGAATCTTAGTGTGCTGCATGTAGTTCGGATCCCAAAGACATCTAAAAGGAGAAGCAAAAGTAGCAAAACCAACTAATGTTCCCATTCCGCCTACAGAGTAATCAGTGACATTAAAGCAAGCGTGTCAAAGTCTCAAGACTATACAAGGAATGATAGGACCTCATAAGCTAAGAATGTGCATTGGAAAAGAGTAGAAGACCAACCTAGGAACTTTAATTTTGAGTCAATAAAGCGAATCGTGTTGATTCTAGTATTAGCCATAGGCGTCTTGTAATTAATTCAATTCGATACTTTTGCAAACCTTGTAATGACGCCGCTTGAATTACATTGCTAATCATGAATGTGGTATGAATACTACATCTAATATGTCAAATTCGATGAATCTTGTCAATGAAAATATCATGCTAAGAAGGCAAAAGGCAAAGGCGAAAGAAAGTTAGAAAACAATGAAACCCACAGGGAAGAACATTTAGTAAGATAGGCTATTATTGGATACATGTTGGTCATAAGACTAATCGAAAATGCCCACTAGAAAATGGATGCCCTCTTGGAAGAACTATTCCACTTAAGAAGAGCACACTTTGAATAGGGCTATCTGATTACTAATCTTGCATCTATTCATAATGATTCCATTGCCTTAATTTACGATATGAATGCTTCTATTTACGATGTGGTGTTCCAACCATTGTTACTAACCAAATGGAACCCATTCTTGCATGGGGATCCCAATTATCCGATTATCCACTCTTATGCGTGTTCAACTGCAGATCGTTCAAATCGCTTACGTGGTACACGGACTCAGTCGCTTCCAAGCATATATTTGGCGACCGGTCGCGACTCATGAACTTCGTGAGCAAATTCATCGGGACGATTAGGTTCGGAATGATCATTTCGTGCAATTATGGGTTATGGAGATTATGTTGTTGGTAAGAGTGTTATCTCCGGGGTATATTATGTAGAAGGTCTTGGTCATAACCTATTCTCTGTTGGTCAATTCGCGATTCGATCTTGAAGTAGCCTTCAGAAAACATACTTGTTTTGTTAGAGAACTTGATGGTAAGGAACTTTTGAGAGGTTCACGTGGTTCAAATCTATACACCATCTCTATCGAAGATATGATGAAGTCTTCTCAATTTGCTTGTTGTCAAAGGCCTCTAAAACAAAGTCATGGTTATGGCATCGCTCGTCTCAATCACTTGAACTTCGCACCATCAATGATCTCTCGAGAAAGGACTTAGTTGTAGGTCTACCTAGACTTAAGTATGAAAAGGATCATCTTTGTTCAAGATGCCAATTGGGAAAAAGCAAAAGTATGCCCATAAACCCAAACCTACTAACTCATCACGAAGTTCTTCATACAATTCACATGGACTTATGTGGACCCATGAGAGTACGAATATCTTTGGGAAGAAATATGTGTTAGTTGTGGTTGATGATTTCTCTAGATTCACCGGGTAAAATTCTTAAAGACAAAGGATGAAACTCAGGACATCATCATCAAACTCATCAAACAAATGCATGTTCGCCTTAATAAAGCGGTCGAATCATCCCAGCAGACAATGGAGCGGAGTTTGTTAACAAACAACTTAGTGAGTTTTATGAAAGTATTGGAATCACCATCAAAGAAGTGTTCCTCGAACTTCTCAACGTAGCGGTGTAGTTGAAAGACTAAATCGAACTCTTGTGGAAGCCGCAAGGACAATCTTTGATTACTCAAAGTTCAATGTTTCTCTAGGGTGAAGCCATCGCCATCGCATGCTACACCCAAATCGATCCCCGATTCACACCGCTCATGGAAAAACTCCATATGAACTTGTCCACAACAGAAAACCTAATATTTCATTCCTTCGTGTGTTCGGTGCATTGTGTTATTCAACTAATAAGGGCCAAGATTTAGGCAAACTTAAAGCTAAAGCGACATTGGAGTATTTGTAGGTTATGCATCAAGCAGAAAAGGATCTTGAATCTACAACAAGAGAACCCGAAATATCATGGAAACAATTCAAGTCACGTTTGATGGTCGACGTCAAATGGCTCTGGACAATCAAGTTCGGGACCCGCACTTCAAAATAGTCCCATTGGTTCATCCTTGTACCAAATTCCTCCACTATTTCATATGTACCTCCAATGAAGATGATCCGAAGAAATTGTTTGATCCGATGTTTGATGAACTCTATGAGCCAAGTGCTATTGAACCGACAATTCCCACAATGAGGTCGCTCATATCCACGAGAATGAAGTCAATCCTTCGGTCTCAATATCATTAAGTCAAGAAGCACCTGCTAGCGATAACTCGATCTCATCAACAAATCATCAATCTTGAATGTACATCATGGAACTGCTTCGCATCAATGATGAAGTTAATCCCTTTGCTACTCCCGAAGATGCTCCATTTGAAAACATATTTGCTCTCGAATCATCATCGAACCATCTTCTTGAGAGACATCGACTCTATACCTCGATCCCTCAACAATTTCCACATGAACACCTTAGAAAATAGACTCACGATCATCCCTTAGACAACATCATTGGAAATCCTCTCGCCTAGTATCCACACGGAAACAACTTGCAACCGATGCCTTATGGTGCTTCTTCAACTCAAGACTCTAAGTTCGAACCAAAAGATGTTAAACCGCCATGAATGAAGATAGTGGTTCAATGCCATGCAAGAAGAAATTCATGAGTTTGATCGACTTAATGTATGGGAGTTAGTACCGCTCCAAATTGTGCTATGATTATTGCTCTAAAATGGATCTTCAAAGTAAAACTTGATGAGCATGGTGATGTGTTGAAGAACAAGGCTCGATTAGTTGCTAAAGGATACCGTCAAGAGGAGGGTATTGACTTTGAAGAATCTTTACTCCTGTTGCTCGAATCGAGGCAATCGTAATCTTTTGGCTAATCTTGCTAGTAAGAACATGGTAGTCTATCAAATGGATGTAAAGACGGCATTTCGAACGGAGATCTTAAAAAGTCGCTCACGTCAACCTCAAGGATTTGTGAATCAAGAGCATCCTCTCACGTTTATCGTTTGAAGAAGGCTCTTTATGGTTTAAAGCAAGCTCCAGGGCATGGTATGATACACTATCAAAGTTTCTTCTATCTACGGATTTAGCAAAGGAGCAATTGATCCAACATTGTTCACCGTGAAGTCGAGCAAACATTTAATTCATGTTCAAATTTATGTTGATGATATCATTTTGCCTCGATGACCCCAATGAGTGTGACCATTTTCAAATGAAATGGGTTCAAAATTTCAAATGTCAATGATGGGACAAATGTCATTTTCTTGGGATTACAAATTTCACAAAGTCCGGAGGCATCTTCATAAATCAATCTAAATATGCAAATGAAATGTTAAAGAAATTTGGATTTGATTCAAGTGACCACGACACTCCCATGATTGAACGAACTAAACTAGATGAGGACCACTCGGGGATCATGGTAGACCAAACAAAATATCGTAGTATGATTGGATCACGATGTACCTCACGGCTAGTAGACCGTACATCTTGTTCATTGTTTGCATGTGTGCTAGATACCGAGCTAAGCCTACTAAAAGCACCTTGAAGCGGTTAAGCGGGTCTTCGGTATCTCCAAGGATCCATCAATATGGGACTTTGGTACCAAGGACACCGGTATGTCACTAACGACCTATGCGTGATGCGGGATGTCAAGATACTCGTCGAAATGCGTGCGGAGGTGCTCGGTTTTGGGTGATAAGCTTGTGAGTGGTCTTTAAAGAAGCAAATGAGTACTTCTATTTCCTCTACAGAGGCAGAATACATAGCCATGTCATCTTGTTGTGCTCAAATCCTTTGGATGAGATCTCAATTAATCGACTATGGCTTTGTATTCAACAAAATCCTCTGTCTTGTGATAATAAAAGTGCTATTGCTCTTTCATGCAATAACGTTCAACACTCAAGAGCTAAGCATATCGACATTCGACATCATTTCATCGAGGAACAAGTGGAAAAAGGTGTGGTGGAACTCTATTTTGTGAGGTCGAATACCGCTTAGCGTACATCTTCACCAAAGCTCTTCCAAGAGAACGTTTTGAGTTTATTCTTCCACGTCTTGGCTTGAAAAGCCTTCAACCAGAAACACTCAAACGTCTTCAGGAAGAAGACGAGGAGTAAAGGTCTATCTTCATCTATCTCTTGTAAATATTTATTCGAAAAAAAAAAAATCTTCAAAAAATATTGTCAATTTGTCATGTTTTTCTCAGTTCGATAATATCTACGGTCTTTGTGCTGTCATTCAAAGAATGACACGGGACTTTAGATGTTGTTCGAATTTTCATATAAAAAAAAAAAAAAAAAAATTGAGAGAAAGAGAAACTATGGTTTATTGTCATTTCAGGCAGTAACCCGCTTTTCAAAGAAAGAACAGAGCCATGCGTTATCATGTTGTCAAATTCCATGCTCGATTCTATAAACATTTTTCTCACCGAAAACTAAACCGCTCGTAAAATAACTCGAACTCTATTTTTGATAATCATCTGGACTTATTTGTCAAAATATCTATCTCTCAATCAACAACCTATGTCATTGATTGAGGGGAGAATGATTTCAATTAAATTAAAAAGTTATTTGTCATTCAATTGTTTTCAAAAGATATTTATGCATATTTAATCAATGGAGTTTAAAGTCTTAAAATCCGATCCTTATCGAGTTAAAACGCTTTCATAATCAAGTCACAATTCTCCTTAAAGCTTTCAAAATCAATTTAAATCTATAAGAGATCACAAATCTCAAAGGATTTGATAATTGTGATCGGGGAGAATTTGTGATTTAAATTGGATTTAAACGATAATTAGGTAAATGGTTTTATAAGGATGTACAAGCTCTCCTTCCCACATGTGCCAAACGATTTCAAATTTTCCATGCACATGTTGAGGGGAGCATCTATCTTAAACCACAATGATTTGAAATGTGATCATTTATCTCAATGTGCGAGTTCCTCTAGTATGTGCAAAACTCTTTTCAAACCTTGAGGCACATATTGAGGGGAGCAAACTTTGAAACCTCATCCTTCCCCAAAATGCTTTATCTACTTGATTTGATTAGGGAAGTGATGTTGATATCTTTAGAAAATGGAATTCAAAGAAGTTAACTCTTTCTCTTGCCTCCATGTGCAAAACGATTTCAAACACTTGATGCACATGTTGAGGGGAGCTCTTGTTCTAAAATATCAAAACAATTCATGTACAAAATGCTTTGATAATATATCATAAGTATCCGGATAGATTTTCAAATGGTTTTCAATTGGTTCCAATGGCGGATGAACAATACCAAATAGACCGACCAACTTTACTTTATGTATGGTGATATAAGGATGATAAGGTTAGGTATTTGTTCCCATGATCCGCCGAACCGGAGGGATCTACCAGGGACAATCCACTAGTTAGTGTAGAAGTCCTTAGGTATATTGAAAAAAGGAGAAAATGAGATATGGGAAGAGTGCGGATCGAGGCGAGCTAGTACTAGAATAAACCCAACAAGGTTCTAGCTATGAAGTCTCGGTAAGCTTCGAAAGGGTTGAAGAATTAAAAAGAATTGAATGAGAAAGGGTGAAAACAAATAGCCTCCAATTATTCAACCTTAGGGCGTAAACCGGTTCAATTATGTACTCTTGGTGGTTACCAAGGTAACATCGGTATTGAAGACAAGACGTCATGGACCCAAAGGACGCATCGCACTTCAACTTCCCAAACCACTCAAGTTCCTCTTAAAAGGACTTGTTTCATCCTCACGGGAACCTACATAATCTATTGACTTTCTCTTAGAGTTTGTTGATATTGAAGAAGGAGACCTCTCCCTAGTCTCCGACACAGAACCAAATATGCACAAAATTGAGTCTAGAGCCACGAGATCATCATAAATCTCATTAGGACACATTCAATAAAGACTCTCGTTTCACACAATGTGGAAAGAGATTATATCTTGAGTCCCACGCATTATCCTTGTGGTATTGCGAGAACATCCGAGTGATATGTAAAAAATATTCACAATGAAGATGGAAAGCCCTCGGAGCCAACATCAAACAAGCTCACGGTGGGTGGCATGTGAGATCTATTCAATAAATAAACCATGTGACAACCGAGCGAAACAATGGGGCGATTCAATCTTTTGAATCAATCACAGTTCGTGTTATGGATTGACGGATACCTTTGAAAAACCGGTCGTTGTGCTTAAAACTCTTTTCTTTAGCACATCGACCGTGTTCGAATATTTCAAATCAAAAGGTGTTTTATGATTGATAATTGATTTTCATTAAAACCTTCGTTGTATTGCAAAACAATTTCTATTAAGCAATACACGATTGTTTTCAAATCTCTTTTCATCAATCGGTGAACTTCTATTCATTTGGTTCACTCACTCCGTGTTGTCTTCTTTGAGACGTTCGGTTTGAGAACAACTAGAGCATTGCGAAACCTCATCAAGGAAATTCTTGAATTATACCGATCACAGGCGATGCTTGTACTTGATCAACGGGGAACCGTGGGCCGTGTACCTCAATTCAACGAAGTGATCAAAGACACTTTGTACGCTTTATTGCTAAATGTTGTATGCAGGTACACCAAGTTTGGTGATCGTAATGAAGCGGTCAATCCATAGCCGCATGCTCACACAATACATTCATTTCTCAAGAAATCATGATAAGTGCATCAATGACTCGATATTTTCACCCCATGCTTCGCTACGCTCATCGCCAATATCATGAATCAACGAAAGCTTCACTACTCGATGTGAAGATATCATGATCCGTAATGTGAGCATGTCGGTCCAAAAGTCACAACATCACATAATACCAACACCACAATGGATGTCTCGAGATTTTATTAGTGATGATCTCAAAAGTCGGCTCAAAATTATTATCACGTGGATCAAGAAAAGACCTCCACTTGGATTAACCAAACATGCAATGAGAAGAATCAATGACTACGAGCTTGAGCAAAGTACTACATCAAGAATGCAAGAACAATTGTTAATGTAATATCTGCTTGTATTCAATGTATTTTTAGTATATGTTTGAGGTGACCTCCCTTAGGGAGATTGTTAGGAATTAGAAATTCCGGTATTAAAGAGTCGGTCACCTCAAGTATATGTAATCGTTAAAGCTCGTAGTCGTAGTTATTTTAAGCTAAGTAGTATTTAGTTAAGTAACACCGTGGAGGACGGACGGGTCTTTACCCATGCGATGCCCGATCCACACTGTGTGACGTTTTATTGTAAGACTATAAATACTCTCTACCTTCCAAGGTAGAGAGTTGGAGCTCATAATAAGATTTTTCTTTCTCTCACTAAAGTTCCCAAACCTCTAACTTTCTCTAAACATCATTTTATACACCACCTTGTGTTCATGGTTTGATGTGTATGTGAAATCCAATAGCTTACAGCTTCTTACAAGGCCATTACTGCATTGAGCACCATTTCAGAACCTCTTCAGTTACTTCATATGGATCTTTTTGGTCCTACTTCTATCAGAAGTATTGATCACAAGTACTTTTGCACGTGGTTCTTGATGACTATAGCAGGTTTTGTTGGGTATTCTTTTTGGGATCTAAGGATGAAACTTTTGATTCTTAAAGACTTTATTGCCCTTATTGAAAACCAACTAAACAAAAGGATAAAGCTATAAGGTGTGACAATGGGACGAGTTTAAAAATGCAAAATTAATAGAACTTTGTGGATCTAAGGGGACTAAAAAGGACTATAGCAATGCCAGGACCCCACAACAAAATGAGGTTGATGAAAGAAAGAATAGAACCCTTATAGAAGCAACAAGATCTATGCTTGTTGACTCTAAGTTACCTACCATGTTTTGGACTGAAGCAGTCAGCACTGCTTGTTATGTTTTGAACAAGGTATTGATTACTTGACCTCACAACAAAACACCTTATGAACTTTTGTTTGGGAAGGTTCCTACCATTAGATACTTTAAACCTTTTGGATGTCATGTGACTATTTTGAATACCAGTGATCATTTGGGTAAATTTGAAGGGAAAGGTGATGAGGGGTATATTGTTGGTTATTCTGCTCATAGTAAGGCTTATAGGGTTTATATTTATCTACCAAAAGGATAAAAGAAACACTCAATCAGAGATTTCTTGAGGATAACCTAATGTTCAGAGGGCAGGTCATGAATGGTATTTTGACCTTGACTATTTAACTGATCACCTAGGTTATACTCGTTTCAAAGCTAATCAATCTACAGGTACACAAGATTCACAAACTAACATTGCAGGTACCTCAGATGATGATTCATACTCAGTGTGATGAACAACTTATTGTTGTTCCTTCTTTTCCTACTAACTACTTTTCAGGTACTGAGCCTAAAGACTCTTCTGGTGTGACTGAAAGTGATTCAAGTTATGCAGAAGACCTTAATAAGCTTCAAAGACAAGAGCATGATGCAAAGGAAGCAGCTAAAAAGTTTGGTTTTGAATTCTCCAAAGACACAGAGGAACTATTGAGACAAACAGTTATTGAAGCACGCAGGAACATTGATCTTTCGGTAGTGGTTCTGCTTTCTCTCGGCAAAGGTTCCAGCTCCTACTTGGTCGATTCTATTGATGATGCCAATTCTGCCGGTAGTGTTTCCTTTTCTCACGGTGGTGATGTTGTTCCTCTGCTCCCACTTCTACTTCATCTATTGACTCATTGGGTTTCAATGAACCTCCCATACGATTTCCAAGTCCATCGATCTAGGGAATTCCCAATCTTCAAGTTACGAGTTGGAAGGTATTCATCATCAATCAAGCACATGCATCTTCGGTTCCTCTTCATATGATGATGACTTTGGACCTACTATCAATAACCTACCAACTTCAATTGATGTTAGTCCTATTGTTACTAAAAGGATCAACACTGCTCATCCACAATCCTTGATTATTGGTGATCATACTTCATCCGCTCGTATAAGAAATAAGGTGAAGAAGACAAAGTTTGGTGAAACTTGCATTTGTGAGTTACATTCAGATCAACAAAGGAACAACCACATAGAATATCACAATTGTCTCTTTGCTTGTTTCCCCGCCTCAAGTTGAACCAACCAGTAGCCCAAGCTCTTGCGATTTGATTGGGTTCTTTATGCAAGAAGAAATGCAACAATTCTTTTATCAAAATGTCTGGAAACTTGTGCCGTTTCACGATGGAAAATATGCAATTGGGATAAAATGGATCCTAAAGTGCAAAAGGGATGCAAGGGGATTGTGGTAAGAAATAAAGCAAGATTGGTAGCTCAAGGTCACAGGCAAGAATAAGGTATTGATTATGATGAAGTGTTTGCTTAAGTAGCAAGAGTTGAAGCCATTAGACTCTTCTTAGCCTTTGCCTCGTATATGGGGTTCATGGTTTAGCGATGGATGTAAAAGTGCCTTTCTTTATGTAGAGATTGAAGAAGAGGTTTGTGTGACTCATTGAAGGTTTTGTGGACCCACGAATCCTAACTTGGTTTACAAAGTTGTTAAAGCACTCTATGGGCTTCATCACACCAAGAGCATAGTATGCTAGATTGTCTTCATTTCATGAAACATGGTTACGGAGAGGTGCTATAGATAAGACACTTTTCATCAAGAAAACTCCTGATATCATCTTAGTCCAAGTTTATGTTGATGATATCATCTTTGGCTCCACTAAGAAGGCTTGGTGTAGGGAATTTAAAGAATTGATGAAGAGTGAGTTTGAGATGAATGCTATGGGTGAGCTTACATTCTTCTTGGGCCTACAAGTCAAGCAAAAGCCAAATGGTATTTTTATCAGCCAAGAAAATTATGTGCAAGACATCCTCAGGAAGTTTGATTTCGAAAGTGTGAGGACTGCAACTATTCCATATGAAGCTCCAAAGCTAAAATCCAATAATGAACCAGATGATGTTGTTAATGTTCATCTCTACAGATCAATGATAAGTTCTCTTATGTATTGAACAGCTTTACGACCTGATATTATGTTTGCAGTCAGTGCTTGTTCACGGCATCAAGTTACACCATTGACTTCCCACTTAAATGCAGTCAAGAAAATCTTTAAGTATCTCAAAGGCCAACCTAAGTTGGGTCTTTGGTATCCTAGAGATTCTCCTTTTGTGTTGGAAGCCTATAGTGATAGTGATTATGCTGGTGCTAATCTTGATAGAAAGTCTACTACTGGTGGTTGTCAGTTTCTGGGTAGGATATTGATCTTTTGGCAATGCAAGAAGCAGACCATTGTGGCTACATCTTCCACTGAAGCAGAGTATGTTGCTGCTGCTAGTTGTTATGGTCAGGTACTCTGGATACAAAATCAACTTCTAGACTATGGGTTCAATTTTATGAACATAAAAATCTTTATTGATAACCAAAGTACCATTTGCATTGTTAAAAACCCAATTTTTCATCAAAGAACAAAGCATATAGAAATTAGGCACCACTTTATAAGAGATGCAAATGAAAAACATCTTATTCAAGTGCTTAAAATTCATACTGATGAAAATGTGGCTGATTTTTTAACCAAAGCTTTTGATGGCCCTAGGTTTCAATACTTAGTAGTCCATATTGGGATGATCAATCCCTGATTATTCTGTTTGAGGGGAGGAATAAGCCTAAGGGGATGCTTATTGTTTAAGGGGAGGATTAGTGTTGTACATGTTGTATAATTTTGTATATTATGTATTCTTTGTCCACTAACAATTTTGGAGATTTTAAAGTCAAACACACACAATCAGGAGCAAAGGAATGAAAATAAAAAAAAGTGAAAGTCTATTTATTAAAGGTTGCATTCAAGAATGCAGATTACAAAAGAAGATTTCACTACATCAACACATCAAAGACAAACACCTACACCATCTAGCCCATAGCCCTCTTTCCTTTTCCACCGACGTCGGGCATGCTTTGCTTTCCTCTTCCCAATCACCTCCCAAGCACGCCGACCGGAAGGCCTAGCACTGCTCCTCTTCTCCGGTGTTGGGTTGGGAGATTTGGCCTTGTGCGAGCTAGCTACCACCAAAGATTTAGATCTCCCTACCGCTTCCTCATCATCGGTGTCATCATAGCCGGAGACATACTTGGGCATGGACTTCACTCATAATCCGAGCTTGTGTCCTCCACATATGGTGGAGGTGTAGGCAGTTCATCAAATGGAACACCCCACCGGTGTTAGATTTAGGTTCATGAAGGTTAATGTGTTGTGAAGAGGAGGAAAATACTTCCTCCATCCATGGTTGGACGACGAACTCGATGAGGAATCATAGGAAATTTCAATAATGTCAGGATTGCTCATGGTGATGTTACTTATGGTGGAGGGTTGTAGGTAATCGAGAACTTGAAAGGTATGTGATGAGTTTGGTTTTTGGCTGGAAGCCTCTTTTATAGATGAAGTCAACAAGTAAACTACCCTCCAGAAGAATTAATGCAAGTAATGTTTAGGTTGGTGGAGGAGTAAATAAGGGGTTGACCATAAGATAATATTTTACAGAGGATTTTCTCAGTCAAAAGCAACTTTCATTCCTACTGGTTGACTGTCGTTTCTTCTGATGGGTTGTTGTTTCTGCTGGTAGCGTTGGTATATTGACCATGGTCAAACGAAGTTTGGGATTCTGTTGATTGACCAAGTCTTCCTGCTGTTTGACTTGTGGTTGCTGCTGGTAGTGTGGAATTGGGTATTTTATTTTGGGATAAAATTGAAGTCAAAATTGGTCAAAGATTCTTTCCGAGATACTTGCCAATTAAGTTGCTAACTTGGGTAACTTCTTTAAATAACCTAACGTATATATCCCACACCCAAAATAACCAATTCCCTCTCATCAATCAATCAAACCCATTTCATAACTCCTCATTATCACAATCCAATCCTAAATCTTTGCAATGGCGACTCTCAGTTTCAAAGGCGATCACAACAAAGTTGCATTCTTAGGGAAAACTAAAGGGAGTGATGTGTTTGATCCAATGGTTGATTTTCACAACGTTCCGAGCTCGGATATACTTTGGCACATTGCCTCCTATTGTTTATGACTCGTTAGTCGAAATTCAGGCCACACCTTGAAAGATCTCTTGAGGGTCAACCCAAAGAGATTGTGGCCACGATTGATGGTAGGGAATATGTGATCACGAGTCCTCTGTAAGGACTCAACTTCAATTAGATGATGAAGGTGGGTGTTTGAGAATGACAAGGAGATTCTTCTTGGTTTGGCCAATCTTGGCTACCAACTGATATTGGGAAATTTATCCGGTACAAAATTTTTTTTTGTCCCAAATGGAGGTTTCTAGTTCACACCTCCTTCAAAGGCATCGGTCCCAAGACATGTGGTTGGGATCAATTTTCAAGTTCTATTGCTGTGGTGTCATTTGTCCGTCTGAGGGTAGAGTTTATAATATTTCTAGGTATATTTTTGAGGAAATTCTTAAGAACGTTAAGGATACCAAACATAAATTTTTGATGTATCCCAGGTTCTTACAAATGATTTTAGGCATTGAGACCTCCGACCATACACCTAGACTCACGGGGAAGCTAACTGCCAAAATTATTTGCCACCATGAGGACCAATTTTGCTGGGGAACATAAACCTTTAATGCCTGCTATGTTGCCTAATGGCAATGTGGATCTTGGTGCGGTGATCTTCTTGGTGGTAATTGCCACCTAACCATGATCTTCTTGGTGCCAATGCCTCGATTCAGACTAATATTGGGTCTTCGGATCTTTGTTGGTGCAAGTGCATCATCCACCATCCCCTGACCTCCCACACCACCATCCCCTAGACCTCTCACACCACCATCCCCTAGGCCTAATGATCCTGTTGAGCCAGTCCATTCTCCTTGTGCACAGGTCTAGATACCTGTTGAACCAGAGACTACTTCTTTTGCCAACCTCTTGAGTCACCCTTGAGTCCTCCTAGGCAGACCTTTGATGCTGACACCATGATGCAGGTTTTACTGACCAGGTTTTAATATTTATAAGTTCTCGTTATACCTATGGTCTACCCTAATGCACTAACGGGCAGTGTACCCATTCGTGTGTAGTGTAGTATTCGGTAAAACCGAGGTCATCCAAGAGCTATATGTGCGGATTAAAATTAAGTCTAGGTGTCACAGATTTTAATAGATTTTAAGGTTGAAATGATTAATTAACTAATAAAACAAGAAAATAAGAAAGCAAATAGAGGCGAGGGTTGTGATCAACAGGGGAAGTGTGGTAACCTAGTTATTCATCCTATCAAGCTAAGTTCATGTTGATTACTTCCAATTACTTCAAGTGGGGTCAAAGTCGCTAGGGCGACATTTGGTGGGTTGTCCTAACCTATCGAAAAGGGTTCCACCGGAGATGTCAGTGACCGTCGAAAGTCCAGCTTGTTCTTAGTCCCTAAGCCAAGTCATTAAGTACCGCTACATGCAAGATTTGTAACAATGAGTGCCCGGCGCTAGCATCTTAAACACTCATCCCCGACTTAAGTTCATCCAAACGGTAGGTGATCGGTTGGTCAAATCGCACAAGCGCAGGAGGTCGTCAATTGGTCATATCTTACCCTTCCCACTTAGTCTACCTACTTAGGGTCAGTTGGTCATATCTCCTAAGTAACTAGCCACTACCGTCATTCAAAACTACCGAAATAAGGGTACCTACCAACAAACTATGCATGCATACACAAGAAATAATTATACGGAAGCAATGTAAATATAAACAAAGCAATTAAGGAATCATAACTAGGCTAGCACCAGAGGTGCTTAGCCGCTCATATTAACTAAAACAATCGATTCAATGTTTAACATTACGAAATACATGAATTGAAAGTAAAGAAAAGATAAAATGCTAATGCTTATCGTGAAGAGAGTGATTTCTCCTTGGAGATGGCTCCGTATGCTCCTTAGATCTCCTTCAACCTTCTACTCACGCTCACCGATGTTGTGTGTTAAATGGGATGATTAGAAATGCCGTAAATCGAGTGGTATTTATAGGCGGATCCGTTATTTGCGTAACTTAAGTTGAGAGTTACGCCTTAACACCTTATCTTCGTAATTTGCACTGAAAATGTTGGTTACAACGTAACATTTGGAAAGAGTTACGCATATCTTCAATAAATCTTTGTTACGCCGTAGTTAAGACAATAGTTACGGCGTAACTTGCAGCGGCACGGAACCTCATTTGACCTAGTTAGTTACGTCGTAATCTTTGGAAAGAGTTACGCCGTAATCTTCTGTTGAGTTGGTTTTCTTAGCCACGCTTCTGTTACGGTGTAATGTGAGAGGGGAGTTACGCCGTAACATCTTCAAAATGAGCATACTATTATATATCTTCAATAAACTATCCAAATCCGCTTCTCTTTAGCTCCAATGCTCGTAATTTACCTGAAAGTGAAATATAGAGGAAAACAAGTGTAAATACATATAAATTATATAAAATACGAGCATTATCGGGAAATTGACACTTAATATTCGGGACTATTTGATGTTATCACACCACCATTGGTGCATTTTTTATAATTCTTCTACCAGTCCAATGAAGCTCCTAATACATCAGTCAACTGATGGTAGAGCCGAGGATCTGATTCTCTCATGAATATGTCCAAATTGCTTGCTGGTATGTGCAAAAGTTGATGATTTGGAAGCGAGCTCAAGGATACTAAAAGACTCTTGGAGGAGTCAGACTTCAACTACTTGAGAGGGTTACTCATTTAGAAGCTCAATTAAAGAAGAAGAAAAGCCATGGAGTGGTTTCTAATTCGATGATGAACAGGTTGGGAACAAGGATGATTTTGCTTTTGATGCACTCCATGTGTTGGCTCTCGCCTCATTGGCTAATGCCACCATAGAGGAAGCTGATGTTTCTATGCCTAATGATGAACCTGTTCTCACTACCAAGTTCCAAGTTTTCAAAAGGAGAAGGACAAAGAGGCATTCAGAGGTACCAGTCTTTGAAAAGGCTCAGTCGCATGTTGCTGCTGGTAGTTCTCTGGTTGCTGCTACTAGTGACACCATTCCTGCTACCAAGAATGATGTTGCTACCCAGGGTGATGTTGATGTTGGCAGTATACCTGTTTCTACTGATAATGCTTCTACTGAGCTTCCTCCTGATGTTATCACTGGTCCAACATCTGATCCTGCTGCTACTACACCTTTTTCTTCTGCACATCTGGATAAGGGTAAAGCACCCATGGTAGAAGAGGATCTTGAATCGACCAAGCAAAATCGAACAAGCTAGACTTCTCAAACGTCTAGAAATTGAAATGAGGATAAAGAATTGGCGAGAGCGGATGCAAGCGAGTTAGATGCGATTTTGTAAACTCAATCACCGTGTCTCTCAACCTTAACTCCTTAGAGACAAAGAGAGCTAGATGTCGCCTCTACATTTTATTGAAGCTCATTGGGATACCATTCGAGCGAGTTACATCAAATACATCTCTTGCTTAGACAATTTTAGGAGATGCTTTTAATGAAGATGATTATGATGTAAGGATGGTTGAATTTGCTAACCAAAGAAAGAGAGCGATCTTTGAGAGGAGGGCAAAGCAAAGAGGGATAAACCCATGACCCAAGCACAACAAAGGGAGTTCATGAGAACATTTGTCAAGAGTCAAAGTTCGCTATCTATAGTCTTGGGTGGACCATGACTTATGTCAAGAAGTTCTCGATGCTCGCTTAAGGGAAGAATATGATAGAATTCAAAAGCATTGGAAAGATCTATAATTCACCCTTTAAGCCTTTGACGAGAGCTCAACCCGCTTGGAAGAACCATGTATAAGAGATTAAAGTCATTGATCATGATGGTTCCTCCAATGATATCTCTGCTTTTCCAAGGTCTACCTAAGGAGGTATCTATTCTCGTTGAGGAGATCCCCACATCTAAGGACACCATCCCTAAGGACTCGCACCTATGGACACCCCAAAGGAGTCATCCATTCTCCGATTCTACAGTGCCATTCCATCGATGATGTTCCATCCTCTGTACCAACTTCGATGTTGCTTCGATGTCACTAGAAAGTAGCTCTCCCACGTGGCTATGTCTAGTGTTTCTTCTCCTTTTCTACTTCTAGAAAAGGCGTAAGATCAAAGCTAAGAAGAGGGTCTCTAAGCATCTTGATCTACAGTGAGGATAATGCATTTATCAAGATTTACGAGGGTGATGATTTTGCCGATGAGGAACCTGTTCCATGGTCTTCTCTTGATAGATAGGAATTGACTTCTTCCGTCTAGGGCTTGTGAATACTATTTATAGAAATGATGGGTCTTTTAAGCACTTTACTTTTCTTAGTGGAATTTTACATCTAGTGGATAGACAAGATCTCGTCAAGTTATATGGAATGGTGACTGAGTATTTTGAAACTCATACATCGCAATCTTTGGGTCTATTATTGCTGGGTGATCTTCATGTGCTTTTTGATTCAGTTTATCAAGATGGTAAAGGTTTCAGTGTTTAGGAAGGTCAAGAAAACTGGAAGGTTTGTCATTAGGAGTTCTACCCTCTATCCAATGTCCATGTGTTGGGAACTCTTTCTGGCACCTATGTGTACATGTTTTCAGATGTCAAGTATCCTCTCTGTGAAGGTTATGGAGCAGATGCCTAAACATCGCTTGGTGATTCCTACCGATATTGTGGGGAGTGATATGATCGATAACGCCACACGCCGTTCGGGGTCAAAGGAACTTCCTTTTCGTCGAGCAAAGTTTTTCAACACCCTAGGCAAAGAACCTAATCGTTGTAGTGTAGTATTAGGGTAAGCCACGGGTATTGATATCGCTCTCTAGGGAATAGGAATGCTAGTGAGAAGTTACTACGCTAAGGTTGTGGTTGAGGAAGATTATTTTTATCTTTTATGTTTTTAGGAAATTGAAAAGTACGAATCTCGGGTATTGGATTTGGGGGTTGGTATTTCTACCGATTACTCTACTATTATCTAATTATCTAAACTAAGGTGGTGGTAGTCTATGTCTAATTAATGTGTGCTCGTATGATAGTTTAAAGATGTGTTTACTTAGGTTTTACTACTCCTTAATTATCTCCTATTGATGGTTGAGTTGTCACGCCCTTATTCTTAGTTGCATTGTGTGTCTAAGGTTGTAGGGTATGCGTTTCTCCCAACTCTTTGAACTTACCAAAGGGTCTCGTTTACAAAACCCACTAGGGATAATAAACTCTTACTCTAAGGCACTCTTTGGATGGTTTAGCTTACAACTACTCGTAATTATATTCTAAGGTTCACAAAGATGAATCAAGCATTAAGTACACAACGAATGACCTATCGCATTACTAGATCATTAATCAACTAAGATAAGAAACAACCAATCAATATTTAATAATTAAGTTTCATATTCCTAAGCAAACACACAAATAAATTAGCCGGACATGGAGAACATGCAAGCATACACACAAATAATCAAAGACATAATTGAATTGATGAAGTAAATACTTATCTTGATGTAAGATAGGGTTTGAAACCCTAAAATCTGTACAAGACACCCTTGGTTCGGTTTTAGGTTTTACTCCAAAAGACTCTCCTAAACCTGAAAAATTCGGATTCTATATATATATTACATATGCGACGCGCCACCTTATGTTTTGTGACGCCGTGTCGCCGCTATTAGGGTTTCATCTTGGCCATGTTAACCTTGGCGACGGCGTCACCTTATGTCCGTGACGCCGTCTCTTCGACTTCGACGTCGTTTGTCGCATCTAGGCCGCCCGAGTAGCAACGGCCTACTCTTTTAAAGCCCGACGTCGTCACTTGAAAATAGGGTTTTGGCTTCGTATCGTCACAAAATCCTCCGACGCGCCGCACTAACACCGACGCCGCCTTACATTTCGGTAGCTTTGAGTGTCTCGATTATGACTTTGGCCATTTTCTTCAGATATTCGCGCTTTTCGTCCAAATAAGTGCCATTCCAAAGATTTTGCCTTCAAGAGACCTAAAAGTGAAAAGGAACGATATTAAGCAATAACGGATACAAAGTGATCAAATAAGGACTTAAACGACCCCTCAAAATGGTACCTTTTAAAACCTTATCAATGACCAATGCAGAGCAGCTGATTAGGCTTATCAAGGATATAATTATTGCTGCCAAAACTGCCTCTCAATGACCATGGTACTCTGTAACATTCTTGTTGTATACTTTTTCTCTCTTTTATTAGTAATAAATAAAAATAAAGTTTATATGTATATGTTGCTTGTGTACTAACTTGTATGTTTGAGTATCTTGTCTTGTGTTTTGTGTGTTGGTTTCTTACCACACAACAAATGGTAATCAACTCACCATGTCTTAGACAAGAAAGAGTTGACTCACCATGAGGGTACGGCTTTGGTGTGATCATCAAACCGTTAACGATTCTTGGTTTACTCAAAATCGAGGGTTCTCGGTGTACCTTGGTCTAACCCACCAAAACATTGGCTACTCCATGAGCAAACGGCTCGTAAATAGATATCAAACCGTTGAAGGTGATAATTTGCCAAAATTTTATGGTGCTCAACTCACCATGTCTTCACCGATAAAGAGTTGGCTAGCCCACAAGATCATGGCTTGTGGTAAAGGCAATGGAATCCCATGGCTAGTCCTGAGTTAACGGCTACAGGTAAAGACATTCCAAATCCGTTTATGGCTGTGATGGTTTACCAAAAATCATTAGGGTTTTCCAACACACCATTGATTCATGTTCTAAGTGTTGGACTGATTACTAGTTCACCAGGGTGATGCCATGGTTTCACTGAAGGACTAGCTAGCCCAAGAGTGAGTAGCTACTTGGTAAAGGCTCATCAAATCTACTCAGTTGCTCTTGGTTCCTTCTGTCACGATATAAGAGTTGTTGTTGGATCCTTGTCCTTCAAAGATGGTTACTTGTTGTCGCTAATTCATTTTTATTTTTGCTAGTTACCTTACATTGCTGCAGATGCACAAGTCTCAATCCTCATGTTATGGATGTTAAAGATCTATCTAGAAACTTGAAGTTAACCCAGTCAAATTCAAGTTTAGGGGAGGATTGTTAGGAATTATTTAAAGTATGTAATAGTTATTGGTTTCTGTGAATAGCTCTTGTTCCTGCTGGTACCTTTAGTGGTTCCTGCTGATAGTTCATTCCTGCGGATATTATGAATATGTATTATTAGTAGTTTGTTAGACGAATGGATATGCATGAGTTATATTAGGAAGAGATAATGCATATCTTCGCCACACGCTTTGTTGTAATGGGTTGGATTAGGGTTTCTTGTAGTATAAAAGAAACTCACGGCCATGAAAATTGTACGACCTTAGAAACAATTGCTAGTGATTAATATAGATCCATAGAGGATCAAAGTGTTTATTAGTATTTCGTCTTCTTTAACTCTTGTGTTTACTTTTCGCATAAACATAAGTTTATTAGAGATTCTCCTATAGTTTTCTTGTGATTACATAAGTATTCTATCCATTTCCAAATGCTCAAAGATCTATCTAGGACTGATCCAACATATTAGTTACTTGGAAAAGAAATGACCGGCTCAACAGGTAACAGATTAAGAAATTAGTGATAATGTGACACATTTGAAAGTTTGATGGGTTATGTGTTAATAAAAGAGTAAGGGGTTGTTTGGTTGACAACTATTTGAAGATTTTGGGTGGTTTTGAATTTTAAATTCACTCCTTCAACATGTTTAGTTCAAAAAAAGAGGAAGATTTTAAATTATAAATACATCAAATACGGGTTTTTTTAACTCGTCGGATAGGGAGTAGATTTAAATGTTGTAGGGCCATGCTAGTAATATCGGTACAAAACATTAAATGTTGTGGGCCATGCATATATTCTTGTGTGAATTAAACGTGGAGTAGTGAGGTTATGCTAGTAATAATGATACAAAAATACATTAAATGTTGTGGGGTCATACATACATATTTGTGTCAACCAAACGTGGTGTATAGTTGTAAAAACGAGTATTTGAAACCTCTCAAGCTTTGAAATACTCCAAAGTTTAAAAACCAATGAATTCAAATTAGTGAACCAAACACCCCCTAAGTGTTTCAAGTCGGTATATATATTTGAAAGTAGCTTGGTATTTTATGGCTTTTACCCATTTTTTTAACATTGGAGTTTTTCTTGCATTTATAAACACTTTTTTTACTTATATTTCACATGTACGTGGGACAAATATAAACAAAAGGTTGTTGACGATAATAGCATGATACATAATAGTTACTTTAAAAGATGTATATTTGTAACATATTGGATTTCACAAACACACTAAACCATGATCACAAGAGGCGTGTACAATAAGGTTTTTAGAGAGAGAAATAGTTAGAGGTTTGGGAACTTAGTAAGAGAAAATGAAAGTATTATTATGAGCTCCAACTCTCTACCTTGGGAGGTAAAGAGTATTTATAGCCTTACATAAAACGCCACCTACTGGCTGTGGATCAGGCATACAGTGGGTAATGACCCGTCCGTCCTCCACGGTGTTACTTAACTAAATACTACTTAACAGTAAATAACTACGACTACGAGCTTTCTAACGATTACATATACTTGAGGTGACCGACACTTTAATAAATGGATTTACTAAATCCTAACAATCTCCCCCTAAGGAGGTCACCTCAAATTACAATGAATACAAAGATATTACATTAGATTGTTCTTGGATTCTTGATTAAGTTCTTTGCTTAGTAGCTCGTAGTCTTTGATTCTTCATGTTCCGCATGTTTTGATAATTCTAGTGGAGGTCTTTAAGCGATCCACGTGATCATGAGTTTTGAGCCAGCTTTGAGATCATCAGCTACCATAAATCTCTAACTCATCCATTGTTGTATTGCCATCATGTGAAGTAGTGACTTTTGGACCGACATGCTCACATTCGGATCATGATTTCTTCTTATCGAGTAGCGTGCTTTAGGTGATTCATGATATTTGCGGCAGTAGCGTAAGCATGGAGTGAAAAATATCGAGTCATTGATGCACTAATCATGATTTCTTTAGAAATGAATGTGTTGTGTGAGCATGCGGCTATGGATTGACCTCTCCATTATGATCACCGCAAGCGTTGGGGTGTACCGCATAAAACAGTTAGCAATAAAGCGCATTTGAAAGTTTCTTTGATCACTTTCGTTGAATTGAGGTACACGCCCACGGTTCCCGTTGATCAAGACAAGCACTTGCTGTGATCGGTATAATTCAAGAATCTCCTTGACGGGTTTCGCAATTGCTCTAGCCGTTCTCAAACCGGAACGTCTCAAGGAAGACAACACGTGAGTGAATCAATAATTTTGAGATTCACCGATTGATGAAAAAGATTTGAAAAACAATCGTGTCTTGCTCAAGTTAAAGTGTTTTTGCAATACAATGAAGGTTTTAAAGAAAATCAATTATCAATCATAAACTCCTTTATTTTTGAAATATTAGTACCGATCGATGTGCTAAAGAAAAGAATTTTTTAAGCACAATGACCGGTTTTTCAAAGGTATCCGTCAATCCATAACCTGAACCAGGGTTGATTCATAAGTTTGAATCGCCCCATTGTTTCTATTCAGTTGTTACATGGTTGGTCTATTGGATAGATCTCACATGCCACCTACCAATAGCTTGTTTGATGTTGGCTCTAGAAGGCTTTCCATCTTCATTGTGAATATGTTTTCACATCACTCAGATGTTCTGGCAATACCACAAGGATAATCGTGGGACTCTAAAGGTATATTCTCTCTTCCACATTGTGTGAAACAGAGTCTTCATTGATGTTGTCCTAATGAGATTTAATTGATGATCTCGTGGCTCTAGACTCAATTGTGCATATTTTGATTCTGTCTTGGGAGACTAGGGAGAGGTCTCCTTCTTCAATATCAACTATCTCTAAGAGAAAGTCGATAGATTATGTCGGTTCCCGTAAGAATGAAACAAGCTGTAGAAAACTAGAAGGGGTTGAATAGTTTACCAATTAAAACTTTGTTTTGAAACTTATTGAAAGATCAATTGATATTGATCTTAGATATGTTAGTGAAATATGCAAGCAATATGTAAAGAGTAAATAAGGAAAGAATTGATCAAACCACAACAAGTTGTTTATAGTGGTTTGGTCTACAAGGACTCTTTTTCCTTGCCCTACTCCACTCCCCGAGTCTCACACTCGAGGGTTTAATCTTCACTAGTCAACAAGCTCCTTTCACCGGCGGAGAAACCTTTACACTTCGCTTACACTATTTCCAACACTAAGCTAGATGTCGAGTTCTTTCCAAGGGTACAACCACTTCCACACACAATGTATTTTGAGGACTAAAATACTAACCACTAACACTCACAAGATTATGATGGTTTAATACAACAATGAAGTATGAATCAACACAAGATCATACAACACTAAACAAACAAGACTTCCAACTTCTCGTTTGAAGCTTGAATGTGACTTGATCTTCTTTGCTACAAAAGAGATCACTAATATGATATGAAACTGAGTTAGAAAGGTTAGAGAGAAGATATGTAAGAGAGTATGATAGAAAGGGATGAAAAACTACTTGGTTTGGCTTTGCTATTTATAGCCAAAACCATCGCTAGCACTCACGGACGGCGGACCCCTTGAAAGGGTTCCGTCAGTTATATATTTTGGTGCCGCCGGGGTCTGACAACAAAATATGAAGATCTTGCCAAAGTCAACTATATCTATGCAAGATTGTGTAAGATATGAAGAGTACAAATCTACACAAAATATCTAATGAAATCTTCCAATGATTTTCATAATGCATCACATGATGTCATGTGTTGTTTATCTATTTTTAGAAATATGCAAATACATAAGTAATGTTTAGTTTTTAAGAAACTAAAACATTCTAAAAACTACTATCATATATTATGCTTAGACTCATATTAAGATATGATTAGTCACAATGTAAATGCTTAAATGATGAAGATATTGTTTGAAAAAGCTTGTTTTAATATCTATTAAACTTGACAAGCTTTAAGCTTTATGAAAATTAAATTTACTTTTGTCGTTAACAAAACTTAGGTAAAGATCAAAAATATAAATAACGTTTAATGACGATATTTGTATTAACAATCTCCCTTTTGTTGAGGACAAAATATAAATTTTATTTTTATAAAAGATACAAAGATTGTGCAAGAGTTATAAAATATTAGTTTTAGAACTTGAAAAGGAAATGATAATGCAAGTGATGATGTTTGACTTTCTCGTAAAGTCAAAGTATTCATTAGTTGATGCATGTGTTGACTTTTTCGGAAAGTCAGTATGCAGATTGACTTTTTCGGAAAAGTCAAGTATTACCAACAGTATCATGTTTGACTTTTCGGAAAGTCAATGTATGCGCTTGACTTTTTCGGAAAAGTCAAATATAACAAATATAAACAAGTTCTATATTTTCTCCCCTTTTGTCTCAACAAAAGAAGAGGCAATGCGAAATGTAATGAGCGAGCCATTATCTCCCTTGATCAAAGCTTCCCCAAATTGGGTGCTTAATGGGAAGATACATGGATTGTGAAAAAAAAGCTACAAAAAAATTGTTAGTAATAATGATCATTCACAAGTATTTCCAAATACTATGTAAAGGCACCAACAATATAGAAAACACCATTCATTAGTTAAAAATTTTCATAAATAAGAATCATGAAAAGAGAACACAATGATGTGTTTTAGTATAAGAAAAAAATAATCCTAAGAAAAGAAAAAAAAAACTTAGAAATGCTAATCTATGACCATTCTAATGAGATGGTGGATGAGAAAGAGCGTTGAGGCGCTTAAAGATGTGATTGAGGATGAACCTCATTTCCTCTTGAAGTCATGGACCATAACCCGGTCCGATCAATGGTTTAGGCGGTTTGCTCACAAGTTGAGCAACCATGCCTAGGGGGTAGTATGTTTGGTGAGGTTGTGGTGGTGGAATGGTAGATGTGTTGGTGTTGGTGGTGATGTTTGGGGTGGTCATGATGGAGGCTAGCAAAGCACTTTGCATTTGCATAGTCTCACTTAGGTGAGAATCCACCATATTTAAGAATTGGTGGAGATGTTGGAGTTCGGCATGAATTTCCTCTCTTGTGGGATGATCTTCCCACATGGACTCCTCAATGTCCTCTATGTGAGGGACATTGATGTAGGAGTGGTTGATCCCATACAAAGGACCCGGATGTCTTTGTGGATGGGGTAGAAGAAGAGGTCTAGGCCTACCGGGCATTTGGGTCAAAGGATGGTCTAGGTGATTCATGAGCAATCCGCTCAATTGTGCCAAAGGATGGTAACGGTGGTGGATGATTTGGCCTAGGAGGCAAGTCTTCCAAGTCCTCCAAGAAAGGATTTGGAGAAGTGGGTGGTGTGGAAAATAATTCCAAAGGAATGAGAGTTGGAGACTTTTGTGGTGAGGTGTTTTGGATGTTTGGATGGGTGCGGTGGTGGTGAAGTTGGTGTTTTTGTAGGTGGTGGAGTGGTGATCACAATGGGTGATTGATTAGGAGTAGCCAAGGTTAGGCTAGTATCATCTCGTCACGGGATGAGATTGTGAGTAGAAGACTCGGATGAGGAGCTCAAGTTCTGAAGCAACAAGGCCTCACGCTAATTCTAGCGGTTTTCTTGCAAGGTTTAGGAGAGGATTTTGTCATTTTGACTTGTGTTTTCTTTGCTAGATGATAGTAAGAATGAAGAAGGTGTGAGGATGATCATGGTAAAACCTCTCAATTTATAAAAGTGAAAAATTATGGAGAAATGTGTTTGATTTGATGTTAAACCATAGAAGGGATGAGGTTCCTAATGATTTGGAAGTAGGTTAAATGCTAGTCATATCACCCAAGTCTAGCCATTCAAGAGAGATGGAGTGAAGATGCAAAGACTTGCAATAAATGTGTTCTAATGAGTGGAATTTCCTAACAATCAGATTACCCACGGATTTCAAGGTACCAAAAATTTGGTTCCTTCCTTTATGCCAAAGGGCTCCTTGGGTGAATTTTTCAAAATTTTGAATTTTGGTGGGAAATGGATTTCTTATATGCCTAAGTGAATTATACTAGTTCTAATAAGGGTATAAACTAGTTAAGATTGACCTACAAGCAATGGATGGTAATTTGGAATGACGAAAGAATCGAATTGAGAAAGTTACCGGAGGATCCACGGCACCAAAATTTTACACGGACGGACCCTAAAAGGGTGTCGTCTGGTCCGCTGTCATGTGCACGGCGGTACCATTTCTTATAACAGACGGAACCAAATCGTTGGTGCCGTCGATCCGTCTGATCTGAGAAAAGTTCACGAGTGCATTTTAAGGTGTCGGGGACTTTTACGAAACACGAAATTTTCTCAAAACATGTGACACTAAACATTTCTAGTTAAGAAAAGTAAATAACACACGTACAAACATAATGGAGCATAGATTTTGAGCAAGGCCAAGTGATTTTCACATTATAGTGAAAATGGGTAAAATTTGATAGCATACTTGTGCTATCTCCCCATAAGATTGTTAGCATACATCATTGTTTGAGTTATATTATCATCCTACAAGATAAAAAAATCAAATTGTATCAAACATTAGAGATAATGTATTGTTCCAAACGCCCTTAAAACGATTCTCACTTATCCAACTTCTTGTAGATCTTGGTCATCATTCTACCAAGGCACTTGAACATCCCCTTGGTTTTCTTGAACTCCGCTAATTCATTCTCAATCTCGGGAAGAGATGCATAATACTCATGAGGTGGAAGGCGAGAGTTTGGAAGACCATCATCGGAGCTATTTGATGATGATGATGATGGAGTTGGAGGTTTTGCTTTCTTGCCTTTTGTCTTAGCAACTCGTGCATCACTCAAAGGTACAAAGATGTGAGGGATGAGCTCATAGTGAAGGTGCATCCCTTTTGGGCTTGATGGAATTGGTGCAAAGGATCTATAAAGACGGTTGAGAAGCATCCTGTATGGGAGAGCAACCGATCCTTGTGTTTGGAATATCAATCATTCTCCTAGCAATATAGTAGGCTAAATTGAATGGTTGACGGGTGGACAAGTTGTAGAGCATATGGCAAAGACAAGCATTGATGTGATCCCTATTTCCTATGGTGCTAATGACGTTGGCTCTAAGTAGTTCTTCCCATTTCCTAAATTCAGGCTTAAGTTCATTTAGCTCCATTCCATATGGATCTCGGTTCACTTCTTTTCCTTTTCGGGTGACTCGGGTTGTATCTCCCCTTGGGATAAATAGGTGCTCACGGATGACATCCTTATTTGCTAGAGGTGTTTGGTAGGGAGAAGTGCGGTCATTGATTGCATCAAGAGTGGTGAGTGACCACTTATCCGAGTAGACACATGTCCCTCGGTTGGGAATTCCTAGCAATTGAGCAAAGTTGGTTAAGGTGATGGTGTAGTCGTTTTGATTGATTTTAAACCTAAGACAAAACTCATCATCATCTTCATCACTAAAGTCGGTCACACTAGCATAGAACTCTAACACAAACCTAGGACAAATTGGTTCATCGATGTCAAGAAGACAATCGAAATGAATGGCGGCTAGTTCTTCACGGAGATTGGTATTTTCAATGAAAGATGGGTGAATGGTTCTACCCTCATGGAAATACCTTGATTCTAGACTCTTAAAGATTTCTACTTGTTCCTTGGAAAGTCCTTTGGTTTTGTGATGTTTGGGAATGTAGCAAAGGGTGTCCTTGTGATCATAGAATCTTGCGGCTACCATGGTTATTCCTAGGAGCAAGAATTAATATGTTAAAAATGAGAATAAACTTTAACGTTTTAGTTCTAGTGTGTGCCTATATGAAAATGATTTGGAGTTGCGGTTATCTTGACTCATTTTATACATAAAAATGGTTTTAGTGTGGTGTTTGGCAAATACCATGAGATAACCCAAATGCTCCTAATTCAATGTGGCTTCATTTGAATATACCCAAGAATGCATATTAGTTATGCAATACCTTTAGTATTCAAGAGCATGCAAGTGATGAAAGTCTAACGTTTCTATTTGTATTAACAATGAAAAATTGTTTTCCTACAAGTGAGAAGCTTTTCAAATTTTTTGACATGGGGTGTTTGGTTATTTGAATAAGGCCTTATATTCATTATCTATTGATTAGTGGGAAGCATGATTTGTTTATGCAATATGATAATGTAGTGCCTAATTTCAATGACTAGTTATGCAATTTGCCAATTGAATTCATATTTAGTACAAAAGCATACATAAACCCCATGTAATGATTTGTAATGGTTTTGTTCATAAACAAAAATCCTAGACTCAGAATTAAGAGATAAAATGTAGTTAGGATACTTACAATGATGTTATCTCCAGTGATTAGTGAGTGGGAAGGTGTCAATAATGAGCTTGGTTTAATGTTTACACGCTTTAGTAAAGTGGGTTTTGAGGAAGAAGATGTTTTGTAGGTAGCAGTTTTGTACAGAGACACCACGGACCAAACGGTACCAAATGTTTGGTTCCGTCCGTGTTGTCGTTTGGTGCGTATTTCTGATAATATATACAAAATAAAATTGTTTTGTTTTGACTATTCTAATGTTTTGGGCTATGTTAATCCTACATGTTTGGTTCCATTAACCTAAACCAAGTCTAAGGAGATTAAAGGTTCTCGCTTAAGAGGCTTAGTTAAGATGTCGGCAATGTTGTCTTGGAGGATACTTTCGATTGAGATGTTTCCTTTTGAACATTGTCGCAAGAAAGTGATGACGGATTTCAATATGCTTTATACGGGCATGTTGAACGGGATTCTTCTTCGAGATCGATGGCTCCTTTGTTGTCGCAAAGTATATCAATATCGTTGAGATGAATTCCGTAATCTCGAGCTTGCTTCATCCAAAGAGCTTGTTGACATGTTTTTCTCGGTGAGACGTACTCGGCTTCATGAGTTGAGATGGCTAAAGCCATTTGCTTCTTTGCAAACCATGAGGTGAGACAATGTCCAACAAAAGTGCAAATACCACTTGTACTTTTTCTATCGACATAGTCACCGGCATGATCCGAGTCGGCATACACTATGGTTTCTACACCGCCCTTTGGGATACCATAATCCTAAACACGTTGTTCCTTAATGTATCTAAAAATCCTTTTAAGGCTTCTACGTGTGATGCCTTTGGGTTTTCTTGAAAGCGAGCACATAGACTAACACTAAACATAATGTCGGGTCTACTAGCCGTAAGATAGAGTAGGCTACCAATCATTCCTCTATATTTAGTGTTATCTACGGATTCACCTTCCTCGTCTTTAGTGAGTTTAGTGTCCGAGGACATGGGTGTTTTAGTTGGTGTGGAATCTTCAAGACCAAATTTCTTAAACATGTCTTTTATATATTTAGATTGGTTAAAAAATATGCCATCTTCTAGTTTTTTAATTTGAAGTCCTAGAAAGAAATTTAATTCACCCATCATACTCATTTCAAACTCGTCGTGCATGATTTTAGAGAAATCATCACATAGCTCTTGACAAGTTGATCCGAATATGATGTCATCAACGTATATTTGAACAATGATAATATGTGATTCCTTTTTCTTGGTAAAAATAGTATTATCTACTAATCCCATAGTGTATTTGTTAATAATAAGAAAAGTATTAAGTCGGTCGTACCAAGCTTTCGGTGCTTGCTTAAGACCGTATAATGCTTTCTTGAGTTTGAAGACATGATGTGGTTTCTCAAATTCGGTAAAACCGGAGGTTGAGCAACATACACTTCTTCGTTAATAAGCCCATTAAGAAATGCACTTTAACATCCATTTGAAATAATTTAAAGTCATAAGCACATGCATAAGCAAGTAATATTCTAATAGATTCGAGTCTAGCTACCGAGCATAAGTTTCATCATAGTCAATCCCTCTTGTTGATTATAACCTTATGCAACAAGCCTAGCTTTGTTTCTAGATACTACACCATTTTCATCCATTTTATTTGAAAAACCCATTTCGCTCCAATTATAGTTTGATCTTTGGGTTTTGGAACTAATTTTCAAACATCATTTCTAACGAATTGGTTTAACTCTTCTTGCATGGAAATTACCCATGATTCATCTTTTATTGCTTCATTTATGTTTTTCGGTTCAATGGTGGATACAAAACAAAAATAATTACTTTGATTTTGGGCTTGTGACCTTAAGGTTCTTTGATTAAGTTGTCCTATGACCTTTTCTAAAGGACGACTTTTAGATTCTTTGATGTTTACAATTTCTTTATTTAATGGTTCATCTTCCTTGTTATTATTAATTATTTCTTGACTTTCTATCATTTGACTTTCAACTAAGTCATCATCTACCAAAGGTGATGTCTTAGAGGAGGTGGATTTTAAATCGAATGTTATGTTCAACGATTCCTCGACTATCATTGTTTCTTTGTTTAGGACAATGTAAGCTTTACTAGTTTGAGAATAACCAAGAAATACACCTTCATAAGACTTTGGGTCAAACTTGGTGAGATAATCTTTATTATTAAGAATGAAGCATTTACAACCAAAGACTCTAAAATATCCTAAAGTTGGCTTTTTACCTTTATAAAGCTCATATGGTGTTTTGTTTAGGAAAGGACGAATTAAGACTCTATTTAAAATACATGTAGAAGTGTCAACCGCGTTACACCAAAACTTTTGAGGAATGTTTTGTTCATTAAGTATTGTTCTACTCATTTTTTGAATTGTTCTATTTTTATGTTCTACTACTCCATTTGATTGAGGTGTTCGTGGAGCCAAAAAGTTATGTGTTATACCATTTGTATCACAAAAGTTTCCAAATTAAGTTTCGTTGTCAAATTCACGACCATGATCCGTTCGGATCGACACAATTTTAACGCCTAGTTGATTTTGAATTTTCTTGCTAAGAATTTTAAATTTATCAAAAGCTTCATTTTTAGTTTTCAAAGACAACGTCCAAGTAAACCTTTAGTAATCATCTACTATGACCAAAGTGTATAAGTTGCCTCCGTAGCTTCTTATAGCGGATGGACCAAACAAGTCCATATGCAATAATTCTAGACACTTAGATGTGGACACCATATTTTTAGATTTATGACTACTATGGGTTTGTTTACCAATTTTGCAAGCGTCGCAAAAGTGTTGGTCATATTTTAGTTTTGGTAAATTCTAACAAGCTCTTTTGAAGATAGGTTTTGTATAAGTCTCATATTAGCGTGACCTAAGCGTCTATGCCAAAGAGATGAGCTATCATCTAACGTTGTTAGGCAAAGTTTGTCATTAGATGTTTTATCTATTTTCATGACGTATATGTTATTTTTCCTAACTCCTTTAGCTATGGTGATACCATCTTTTAGTAATTCTGTGACAACTCGTACTTTCAGGTCATTTCTCAAATTTACTATTCATCTCGGGAATTTACTATTCACCGGTTACTATTCAAAAATTTACAATTCACCGTTTTTGGAGTCAAAGTAATATTTTGAGAACATATTTCAAAATTTACTATTCACGAAACACTATTCATTCCCGGAGAAAATTTCTACTTATGCTTCGTTATTTCATCATTTATCGTAAACTAGGTTTACGAGTATCAAATTCGCGTAACCTTAGTGGTTTAGCTGTGAATTCATGAACTTATCATCAAGGACATTTCATATATACTAGGTTTAGTCTACATATCATTAGCATCATTATCATCATATTAGTTCATGCATGGTTTTGCATATTACATTAAACATATAATTTTATTAAATAAACGCTATTATGTAAATAATTATTTTGAACAATTGATCCGATACTTCCAAAAATTATCCCGATATATTTTCATACTTATATTAAGATTATAAAATAATATTATGAGTTTACCCAGTGTTTTAAATTTATTTTGTATATAAATTGTTATATTTATATAATTACGACGGTTTTCTTAAATACTACACGATAATTATTATTTCACTTAAATTTTGCAAGAAATGTATTTTTATAATTTTTATGACTTCAATATGTTTTATTTTGACCCGTTAAAATTTATTTTTTAGCTAACGCTACCCTAAATACTCAAATGTGTATACAAATTATCACTTATCTTCAATTAACTTTACAAAATATTACATTATACATAATAATAAAAAAAATATATATATATTATCAATGACTAATACCCCCTTGTCGACACAAGGGGGGTGAGTCATTTAGTTTGCTAAATATCTCTTACTAGTGTAATGTATTATACTAAATATCTAAACACATACAACACAATTATTTGCAAAGTAAAAGATCAAAACCATTTCTCTCTTCCTCTCTTGCAAGAACCGGCAACCACAAGGATCAAGAAGGAGTTCACAAAATATTTTCTAGACAAGTTATTTACACTCTAGTATCACTCTTGATTAAGGTTGTGAAATAAAAACCTTGGGTGATTAGGATAAAACCTTTGATCATAAACCTCATCAAGTTAGCTAGTAAGCATTTCATATACATCATCATCTTTCATATTTATTTTATATTCATTACATCATATTTGAGTAAAACATGCAAGACTTATGGATGTTTATACCACTTTTACATTGTTTTTAAGAATTATAAATATATATATGTCATCCTATAATTATTCCTTGTAATATATCACTCTTGGTGATGTCTAGGAACCCATGACACCCTAAGAAGGTGTATGGTAGGATTAGAATAGCTTCGGAGTTGTTTTGAATGGGTTAGAATAGGTTTGGCGCGAGAAAAACTCATTTCGACAAGTTTTCTAAAGGGTCTGTCCTTATTTTCAAATCTGAAATCTCGACAGTAAATAAAAATTTTGGCCTAGATATTTAGAAAATACACTTTAAAACGAAAATGTGGCCGCTTGAACGGATTAAACGGAGCTATAACGAAGAAGTTATGAATTTTCAAGTTAGGCGACGAAAACTATAAATTCGAAAATTTCAAAGATGTTACGTCTACTTGTACGAGTCAAAAATGAGGCTTAGGCGTTATAAATTATTTCGATTTATCAAAAATATATTAGTATACTTTGATACGAAGCTAAGGACATATAAAGCGTGAAAACGGACTTGTAACGATTAAATTATACACGTTTACACAAAGTTGCCGTAACTTTATTATATAAGAAAAACTATTATATTTCTAATAGACAAGTATTACGGCAATCAAGTGAACATTGAAGGTCGTTTTTAACATTGATGTAGAACTTTTTATAAAGTGATGTCTTCTAGTAAAAGTAAGTTCACCAAGCATATTCTCCAAAATGTCCGACCGTTTGTCTAGCGGAGTTGTAATGAATTAAATACGGTCACTCAAACTTGGCCGAAAACCACCCTTAAACGATATTTTGGACTAAAGTACCATACTTAACCTATATTTTTCTTTGTGATCGAGACCTCTAGTATGGAAACTTAAACACTAAAACTTTTAGATAATGATACGAGCTTCCTAAAACCGTTGAGTTTGTTTCCTAACGCCGACGTGCACCATTTTACGACTAGCTTTTAGAGGCCGTTTTAGTCACTTTTATGGAAATTTCAACGACATTATTTTACGACGAAAGTTATAATCTCTTAATAAATCACTAAATGATTATCGTCGGATATCATTTCAACATAAATACATGTAAGGTAATTTAAAATGGTCAAGACGTTAAAAGATTATTTTTTCGATGAAAGGTATTATTTTCAAAATTCATAAGTGGTATAAATATCATCCGAATTGCATGCATAACATTACATCATAACTTATTACATATCATATCATTCATAATAGGTCAAGGTTAGAGATTCACGCTACATTTCGTGTATTCACTTTTGTCTTCGCATCAATTCATCAAGTGAGTTTTCATAGCCCGTTGTACATGTTTATACTTATTTTCAAACCTACGGGAGAATACATTGCACATCATTTTATTACGATACCAAGTATATCAAATTCATTTACATTGCTTAAGTAACCTCATGCCAATTGAATGTCCCCATTATATAACATGAACCGTTAATTTCATATAGCGAGGGTGAGTGGATAGATCTATCGAGTGACTCCTCCATCCGGGTTGGTGGATTCCAATCGGTTAAGCGGATGCATTTCATTTAATATCATTATTTGAGTTGTTTGGCAAACACTACTAGGCTAACATCATGATCATCTAGTTTCGGTGTCATGGACTTATAGCAATTGTAACATTTTTATGTGGCATGATTGTCATACATGGTCTATACTTGTGTAGTCGTATCAATCATTTTCATAAACCTATGATTTCTCACCAACATTATTGTTGACCGTTTAGCAATGTATTTTCGGTAACTAAGACATTCGCATCATGGCACGAATAAGGAACCCTCATAGAGTCGCGGGTCGACGTCTCATTGTATATTATGGTTTTCTTTCAAAACATCGTTTGACTTGTAATGAATATTTCCGCAAACTTTATCAACTTTTGGGACCTATCTTGTAACTCGAATGTTTTAAATAAATATCAAACGATGTGTTTTTAAACGACACTTTAGGTCGTTCAATATAACTATGATTGTGATGCTATGACATCAATCCCGAATTCAATTCACGCAAAAACAGTAATTTGGGGTGTGACAATTTTACTACCATTTTCATCAAATAGTACTTTATACTTTTATCACATAATTGGCTAATACTAAGTAGATTAAATCCTAACCTATCTACATGAGCAAAATTTCAATAGTTAGGGAGTTATGAGCGATCGTACCTTTGCCAATGATTTTTCTTTTGAGATTGCTACAAAAGTGACATTACCTCCGTCATACTCTTGGTATGATGAGAAGAGACTTTGTTGCCTGTCATGTGCCGTGAGCATCCACTATCTTTTATCCATTCATCGGTTCCAATCCAACTTTCAAGCATACCTAAGAAGCAAATAACTCAAGCATTTGGTCCCCGATATCTCATGGGTCCGTTTGGGTTAAACATACCATTTATTTGATTCATGTATGGAAACGATGGGTAAGAGTTCCATGACATGTAACTGGAGTTTGATATGGTCTAGGAAAGTTTTGATTCCAACCGTTGTGTTGGTAGTTGGGTTGTACGTTGGTTGCTCTTAGGAAAGGCGTTTGGCAAAGGTGTTTTATATCGTTGTTGAGTAGTTTTGATCTAAATTCATTTTAGCAAGTCCTATTCACGATGTAACGGTGGTTTTAGTTTAACACTATCCTTGGTTTTCTTTGTTACTTTGACAAAATTAGTACGGTCAGACATAAACATTACATCTGTTTGAAGTACCCACGGCACCATTTTGTTCAACAGACGGAACCCTTATTTTGGTTCCGTCTGTCCGTCTGCATCTTCAAATAGCTTTTGATGATTGTTCGTCCTTTTCACCATTTTGTTTTGACTCTTTGGAATTAATACCTCATTAAATCCTAGCCCATTCATGTCTTCGGTGTTTTATGAATTTTAACTATTTCATCGGCAAGAGCGATGTTTTGTTAAACCTTTTAAATTTAGAATTATGTTCGATTAGAACATCTTGTGTAACTTTAGTTTTCTATTTCAAGATTAAGCTCTTGACATGATGTACAACCATCGTCATTTGCTTTTCCCTTTTCAAGTCGTTTTGCTTTTCTTTTAACTCATAAACTTCATTTTCCAAAATTCCTTTTGGTTTTAAGAATTTATTTTAGTTATGATTTTTAGACTTAGCTCTCACAATTGATTATATTGTTTTTGCAAAGTGTCATCATCAATAGAAGAATAAGAAGAGTCGGAAAGTACCTCGTTTGACTCATGTGCCATTAGAGTGATCTCTTCCTTGCTTGATTCTTCATCATCTTCACTATCACTCCAAGCACCACTTACAAAAGCTCGTTGAGTTTTGCTTTTAGGTGGCTTGGACATTCTCCTATGAGATGACTTGCATCACCACATCTAAAACACTTTCTTTCACCTTTACCCTTTTGTCATCTCGATCTTTTGAATGTCTTCTTTTCTTCTCGAGGTTGTCTTACAAACTTTCCTCTTCTTCTAAAGAACTTCTTAAAGTCTCTAACGGCCATGGCATACTCCTCATCTTCACTACTAGAGCAAGATTCGTCATCATCACTTGATTCCGCCTTTGCTTTTAGAGTAACGGTTTGATCTTCTCCTTCTTCCTTTGATGATCTCGAATCTTTCTCCATCACCATTTCGTGTACTTTGAGGTTACCGATTAACTTGTCAAGTGACATTTTGAGATATCTTTTGATTCTTCAATAGCGGTCACTTTAGCTCTCATTTGGGATGGAGTGCTCTAAGAAATTTCGACAAAGTTCTTACTACTAAAAGATTCATCAAGTGCTTTAAGTGATGTAATATTAGTATTAAAGCGAGCAAAGCCACAATCAATGGTTTCATCTTGAGGGATAACAAATTGTTCATATTGTTGAACAAGAAGGTTAATTTTGTTATCATTGACTTGTGAATTACCTTGATGTGTAACAATCAAAGATTCCCAAATATCTTTGGCGGTTTCACACATAAAATTCTTTCATATTCTTTTCTAGTTAAAGCATTATAAAGCATCATTTTAGCTTCATTATTTTTAGCAACTAATTTCTTTTGTTCATCAACATAAATATCCTTTGTTGTAGAACTAAAATCCCTTTAACAATAACAAACCAAAGATCTATATCTTTGATTTTACATATGTTTCAAAGCGGTTTTCCAATAGATAAATCCATTGGTTTCAAAGAGTGGTGGTCTTTGCATAGATTGCCCTTCTTTAAAGTTTTCGAATCCATGGATCGTTTCAAGTTTATAAAATACAAATTATTTTAGAAATTCTTGAGCAACGAGGCTCGATACCAATTGTAGAAAACTAGAAGGGGTTGAATAGTTTACCAATTAAAAACTTTATTTTGAAACTTATTGAAAGATCAATTGATATTGATCTTAGATATGTTAATGAAATATGCAAGCAATATGTAAAGAGTAAATAAGGAAAGAAATGATCAAACCACAACAAGTTGTTTATAGTGGTTGGTCTACAAGGACTCTTTTTCCTTGCCTACTCCACTCCCGAGTCTCACACTCGAGAGTTTAATCTTCACTAGTCAACAAGCTCCTTTCACCGTGGAGAAACCTTTACACTTCGCTACACTATTTCCCGACACTAAGCTAGATGTCGAGTTCTTTCAAGGGTACAACCACTCCCACACACAATGTATTTTGAGGACTAAAATACTAACCACTCACACTCACAAGATTATGATGGTTTAATACAACAATGAAGTATGAATCAACACAAGATCATACTACACTAAACAAACAAGACTTCCAACTTCTCGTTTGAAGCTTGAATGTGACTTGATCTTCTTTGCTACAAAAGAGATCACCGATATGATATGAAACCGAGTTAGAAAGGTTAGAGAGAAGATATGTAAGAGAGTATGATAGAAAGGGATGAAAAACTACTTGGTTTGGCTTTGCTATTTATAGCTAAAACCATCAATAGCACCACGGACGACGAGACCCTTTGAAAGGGTTCCATCCGTTATATATTTTGGTGTCACGGGTCCGAAACGACAAGATATCAAGATCTTACCAAAGTCAACTATATCTATGCAAGATTGTGTAAGATATGAAGAGTACAGATCTACAAAAATATCTAATGAAATCTTCCAATGATTTCCATGATGCATCACATGATGTCATGTGTTGTTTATCTATTTTAGAAATATGCAAATACATAAGTAATGTTTAGTTTTAAGAAACTAAAATATTCTAAAACTACTATCATACATTATGCTTAGACTCATATTAAGATATGATTAGTCACAATGTAAATGCTTAAATGATGAAGATATTGTTTGAAAAAGCTTGTTTTAATATCTATTAAACTTGACAAGCTTTAAGCTTTATGAAAATTAAATTAACTTTTGTCGTTAACAAAACTTAGGTAAAGATCAAAAATATAAATAACGTTTAATGACGATATTTGTATTAACAAAGCCCTTTTAAGAGGAACTTGAGTAGCTTGGGAAGTTTAGTGCGGTCGTCATTGGGTCCATGACGTCTTGTCTTCAATACTAGTGTTACCTTGGTAACAACCAAGAGATATGTATTGAACCCGGTTTACGCCTAAGGTTGAATTATTGAAGGGCTATTTCTTTTCACCCTTTTCTCATTTCATTTCTTTTCATTCTTCAACCCTTCATTGCTTACCAAGACTTCATTACTAGAACCTTGTTGGGTTTGTTCGGTTCCACTCTATCTCATCCGCACTCTTCCCATATCTCACTTTTCTTTTTTTCATCATACCTAAGGACTCTACACTATCTAGTGGATTGTCCTCGGTAGATCCCTCCGGTTCGGCGGATCATGGGAACTAATACCTAACCTTATCATCCTTATATCACCATACATAAAGTAAATTTGGTCGGTCTATTTGGTATTGTTCATCTGCCATCGGAACCAATTGAAAACTATTTTGAAAATCAATTTCGATACTTGCGATATATTATCAAAGCATTTTGTACCTGAATTGTTTTTTATATTTTTAGAAACAGCTCCCCCTCAACATGTGCATCAAGTATTTAAAATCGTTTTGGCACACAGAGGCAAGAGGAAGAATTAACTTCTTTGATTACCATTTTATAAAAGATATCAACATCACTTCCCAGATCAAATCAAGTAGATAAAGCATATTGGGAAGGATGAGGTTTCATAAGTTTGCTCCCCTTGAATATGTGCATCGAGATTTGAAAGAGTTTTGCACATATTAGAAGAACCCGCACTTAGAGACAAATCAATCACATTTCAACTTTTGTGGTATAAAAGATGCTCCCTCAACATGTGCATGAAAAATTTGAAATCGTTTGGCACATGTGGGAGGAAAGCTTACAAAACACTTATGAAACCATTTATCGAATTATCGGTTTAAATCCAATTTAAATCACAAATTCTCCCCGATCACAATTTTCAAATCATTTAAGATTTGTGATCTCAGTAGATTTAAATTGATTTTGAAAGCTTTGAGGGAGATGTGATTTGATTATGAGAAACATTTAACCGATAAGGATCAAGTTTGAGACTTTAGACTCCAAAGATTAAACATGCTTGAGTATCTTTTGAAAACATAATAATAACAAAGGTCTTGTACCAATTGTATAAAATATTGTAAAACATTGTTCTTTTTGATTATTCAAGAGTAGACCTTTCTCGATTACATGCCAATTGTTTTGAAAAATACACTTTTTGATTGAAATCATTCTCCCCCTCAATCAATGACATATGTTGTTGATTGAAAGATAGAGATTTTGACAACTGAAAAACCCGGATGATTTTCAAAAATAGAGTCCGATGTATTTTCAAAGCAATTTTGTTTTCATAAGATGACAAATATTTTTCAGAAGAATCATTTGAAGGAAAAATATTTGAACGGAAACATTTGTCCTTTTATCGACAAACATTTGTTTTTAGAATCAGAGCATGACGTTTGAAGATGTAAGATAAAGCATGGCTCTGTTCTTTCTTTGAAAAACGGGTTATAGACTGAAATGACTATAAACCTTAGTTTCATTTTCTCTTTAATTTTTTTTTTTAACATTCAATCAACATCTAAAGACCCGTGTCATTCTTTGAATGACAATACAAAGACCGTAGATATTATCGAATCGAGAAAAACATGACAAAATGACAATTTTTTTTTGAAAATTCTCGGGATATTCAAATTTTATGGATTTTTGAAAGTTTTATATTTTTCTATTTGCTTTTGTGGGCTTTGTAATTTTGTATTTTGTTTTAGAATAAATATTTAAAAAATATGGATGAAGAAATACTTTTACCTCGTCTTCCTCTTGAAGACATTTGAGTGTTTTCGGTTGTAGACTCTTTAGACCAAGTCGTGGAAGGATAAACTCAAACGTTCTCTAGGAAGAGCTTTGGTGAAGATGTACGCTAATTGGTATTCGGTTCTCACAAAATAGAGTTCCACCACACCATTCTCCACTTGCTCCACGATGAAATGATGTCGAATGTCGATGTGCTTTGCTCTTGAGTGTTGAGCGTTGTTGCATGAGAGAGCAATAGAACTTTATTATCACGATGACGGAGGGATTTTATTGAATTCAAAACCATAGTCGATAATTGAGATCTCATCCATAGGATTGGAGCACAACAAGATGAAATGGCTATGTATTCACCTCTGTAGAGGATATAAGTACTCATTTGTTTCTTTGAAGACCACTCACAAGCTTATCGCCCAAAAATCCAGCACCTCAAGACGCGTGCTTGACGTGTATCTTGACATCTGCATGATCGGATCTCATAGGTCGTTAGTGACATACCGGTGTCCTTGGTACCAAAGTCCCATATTGATGGTTCTTGGAGATACCAAAAGACCATTTAATCGCTTCAAGGTGCTTTTGGTGAAGCAGCGATATCAGCATACATGCAAACAATGAATGAATGTCCGGTCATCGCTTTGGTGAGGTACATCGGGATCCAATCATACTACGATATTTCGTTTGGTCTACCATGATCCCAGAGTGGTCCTCATCCGTTTAGTCGCTCTATCATGGGAGTGTCAGCAGGTCACAAGAATCAAATCCAGTTTCTTTAAAATCTCAATTGCATATTTAGATTGATTTATAAAATGCCTCCGGACTTTGTGAAATTTGTAATCCCAAGAAAATGACATTTGTCCCATCATTGACATTTGAAATTTAGAACCCATTTCATTTGAAAACGGTCACATTCATTGGGTTCAATCGAGGCAAAAACAATATCATCATCATAGATTTGAACGTGAATTAAGTGTTTGCCTAACTTTCTGGTGAACAATGACGGATCAACTGCTCCTTTGCTAAATCCAAGAGATAGAAGAAACTTTGATAGCGTATCATACCATGCCCTTGGAGCTTGCTTCAAACCGTAAAGAGCCTTCTTCAAATGATAGACGTGAGTAGGATGCTCGGATTCACAAAGCCTTCAGGTTGGGCGGCGTATCGACTTCTTTAAGGTCACCGTTAAGAAAATCCGTCCTTTACATCCATCGATAGACTACCATGTTCTTACTTGCGGCATTAGCCAAGAAGATTACGATTGCCTCGACACGAGCAACAGAGCTAATGATTCTTCAAAGTCAATACCTCCTCTTGACGATATCCTTTTGCAACCAATCGAGCCTTGTTCTTTAAAACATCACCATGCTCATCAAGTTTTACTTTAAAGATCCACTTTAGAGCAATGATCATAGCACAGTCAGGAGCAGATACCAATTCCCATACATCTAGTTGATCAAACTCATGAATTTCTTCTTGCATGGCATTGAACCAGCTGTCTTCATTCATGGCGGTTTTAACATCTTTTGGTTTGACCTTAGAGAGTATGGAGTTGAAGAAGCACCATAAGGAATCGGTTGCAAGTTGTTTCCGTATGGATACTGGATGAGAGGGGTTTCCAATGATGTTGTCCAATTTATGATCATGTGTCCATTTTCTAAGATGTTCATGTGGTTGTTGTTGAGGAACTAAAGTAGCAGAGTCGATATCTCCTGATGATGATTCAGAGCAAATATATTTTAAAGGGCATCTTCGGAGTAGCAAAGGATTATCTCCATCATTGGAGCGAAACAATTCCATGATGTACACGCGATGATTGACGATTTGTTGATGAGACAGTGATCAAGAAGCGCGCTTCTGACTTAATGACATAGAAATCGAAGGTTAACCGTTGAAAGGGATAGGAACACCTCTGTTGATGGAATTGACATATCATTAGCACTTGGCTCATAGTGTTCATCAAACATTGGATCAAACAATTTCTTCAAATCATCTTCAAGGAGGTACATAGGGAGTTCTTTGGTGAGGAATTTTGTACAAGGAAGAACTAATGGGACTATTTTGAATTGCGGGTCCGGCTGGATTGTCCGGGAGCCATTTGACCGGTCACCATCAAACGTAACGTGAATTGTTTCCATGATATTTCGAGTTCTCTTGTTGTAGATTCGGTATCCTTTTACATTTGGTGCATATCCTACAAATACTCCAATGTCCGCTTTAGCTTTGGTTTACCTAAATCTTGACCGTCATTGGTTGGGTAACATAAAGCACCAAACACACGTAGGTATGATAGATCAGGTTTCGATTGTGGACAAGTTCATATGGAGTCTTTCCATGAGTTGTGTGAATTAGGATCGATTTTGAGTGTAGCATGCATGGCAATAGCTTGACCCATAGAAACATTGGAACCTTTAAGTAAATCGGCATTGTTCTTGCGGCTTCCACAAGAGTTTGATTTTGTCTTTCAACTACACCGTTTTGTTGAGGAGTTCATGGAACACTTCTTTGAGGACTGATTCCAACACTTTCATAAAATTCATTGAGTTCTTTATTAACAAACTCAGTTCCATTGTCTGTTCGGACGATTCTAACCGTTTTGTTAAGTCGGACCTGCAGTTGTTTAATAAGTTTAATGATGACATCTGGAGTTTCATCCTTTGTTCTAAAAAACTTAACCCAAGTGAATCGGGAGAAGTCATCAAACACAACTAACACATATCTCTTCCCATTAATAGTTTGCACTCTCATGGGTCCACATAAATCCATGTGAAATGTATGTAGAACTTCCATAACTGAATTTGTAGGTTTGGGTTCATGGGCATACTTCTTGTTTTTCCCCAATTGACATGCTGAAAAAAGATGATCCTTTTCATACTTAAGTCTAGGTAGTCCTCTTACTAAGTCCTTTCTGGAAAGATTGTTTATGGTACCAAAGTTCAAATGATTGAGACGACGATGCCATAGCCATGACTTAGTTTTAGAAGCCTTGACAATGAGCGGATGGGTGAAGATTTCATCATGTCTTCGATAGAGATGGTATAGGTTTGAACCACGAGTTCCTCAAGAAGTTCCACACCATCAAGTTCTCTAACAAAGCAAGTATGTTTTCAATGCCACTTCTAAGCCGAGTCACGTAATTGTCCAACGAAAATAGATTATGGCCACGACCTTCAACATAATATACCTCAGAAATCACACTATCTCCAACCACGTAATCTCCATAACCCATAATAGAACCAAAATGATCGTTTCCGAATCTCACAGCTCGATGAATTTACTCATGAAGTTCATGAGCCGCGACCGTCTCCAAATATATGCTTGGAACGACTCGAGTCCAAGTACCATAGAACGATTTGAACGACTGCAGTTGAACACAGACAAGAATGGATAATTGGATAATTGGGATCCCCATGCAAGAATGGGTTCCATTTGGTTAGTAGCAGTGATTGGAACACTCACATCAGAAGTAGAATCAATGGAATTATTATGGATAGATGCAATACTATTGTGTTCGAAAGACCTATTCAAGGTATTTTCACTTCTTAAAGGAATAGTTCTACTAGTAGGCATCCATTTCATAATAGGCATCGACCTAGACAATTTAGGGCACATGTTATTAAGACTAAATATGCGACCAGTAGGTATCCACTGATAACCTACATTGCTAAATTTTCTTCCTGTGGGTTTCCACTGTTTTCTAACCTTCTTTCTCCATTGCTTTCTACCCTTCTTAAAATATTTGGATGCACTAACACTTTTAACAGGGGATTTAACAGAATTATTCAAAACATTCACACCACATTCATAATTAGTATCAGAAACCAAGCAATCATCATTACATGTTTTGCCAAAAGTAGTAGAATTCGAATTAATTACAGCACGCTTATAGCTAATACTAGAATCAACACGATTCATTTTATTCAGCTCAAACTTAGTGTTCCTAGGGTAGTCTTCTACTATCTTCCAATGCACATTCTTAGCTCGCGAGGTCCTATCTTGCTTTGTATTGCCTGGAGGCTTTGACCCGCTTGCTTTTATGTCACTGATTACTCCTGTAGAGGGAATTATAGGAACATTAGTTGGTTTTGCTACTTTTTGCATTCCTGAACTAGAAGTGCAGGGATCTGAACTATTTGAAGGCACTCTAGAGTTTACTTGCTTAATACTGGGCATAGAATGAGTTGCATACTTATCATTTAGGATACGTTGCTCTTAAACATTCTAACAGCTCTTGAGATCGTTTGGCCTGAATGCACGCAAACCTAATTTCTCTATCAAGTGGCTTATTTATGAAATCCTCTTCTAGAATCTCTCTGAGACATTCTAGACTATCCTTAAGGTAAGCGAAATAGTTATGAAATGCAAGTTCGTTATTTCTAAGATGAGGAGGAATGTATTTGTGATCACAAGATCTTTGCATGCGAGATGACTTTGATGCAACATTCTCATTAAAGACAAGTGGCATTTTCCCTTTTCCCGACTCCTCGATTCTCAATTTCCTTTTGTAAAGATGTTATTTTTCATTGTTCTTGTCACGAGTGACTTTCATTGAATCATATAACTCTTTAAAGTATCGTTTAACCTTTTCATTTTCTTCTAGAAAACTCTCATTTTCCTTTTGTAAAACATTAACCAAGTTTTGAAGATGAAAAGTTTGAGAAGACTGAGAATCTAAAGGTGGAGGCATTTGGAAGCCATTTGCATTGTTTCTTTCTCCTTTCAATTGTGAGATTTGTGCTCTCATTTTTCTGATCGTGTTGCAATGAGCTCGAATTTCTTCATCACGTTTGTTTATTTCAAAAACTGCATCAAAGTCAGGAGCATCAGAGGATGTCTTGATATTTGAGGTTTTAACATTTTCCTTTAGATGTTGATATTTTAATTACAAATCAAGATATTCAACTTCCAATTTAGAGTAATGTTTTGCAGTTATCATGATCATCCTGCTCAATTTTCTCATGCAATTTAGAATTAGTTTTTTCAAGCTCAATGACACGATCATGGGAGACTTTCGAGCAACAGATAATTCATGAAATTGAGAAGCATTAATGGAACAATTAAAAGCGATGTAAAACACATCTTGAGTAATACATTCGTAAATAAGATTCTCATTCAAGGTATGCAAGTTCTTCCTCTCAATCTCATTATATTTTAGTTCTCGCTCATAGTCACTAACCTCAACTATCATTGCATCAAATTCCTTTTCCATTTCTTTAATATCCGAATCCATTCCCTTTTAAGACTCTCAAATTGACCTTTTAATTGTTTAAAGAAAGGCATGACCTCGGTTAAATAACATTCTTTGGTTTGCTCAAACCCTTTCCCTTCAGCTTATCCCGATGGGTGTGATCCTTTTCTTACAGGTTTATCAAAATCAACAAATAATTGAAAAATTACATATTGACCGATTAAGGTCTTGCTATTAGTGGGAATAGATCTAGGAACTAAATGCATTGGGGGTATTGGGGGATAAACAAGGCGGGAAGCATTCTCCTACATGGGGATTCTTTTCAACAAACTCATCGCCTTTTTCATGTCCATATCCTTTTCCAAAACACGTGTTCGTGGGTCACCGTGTTTGAGGTCTAAACTTGTTAAAGGCAATCCAGTTTTCCTTAGCATAGTTGGGTGTTTATAACCGACTTTCTTTCTATGCATAAAGGGCTCTTAAGCTTTTCATCCAATTTCTTTCTAGTTACTTCTTCTAACTGTTTATCTTCCTCAGTATTCTCAGCACAACTAGGTTTTTGTGTAGGCTTAAGGATTTCATTGCCATCATAGATTACCTTCTGTGCTTCTCTAGCTTTAAGACACGCCTTAGGGTTTGGTTCATCAACTAATGCCACACTATGTTTGTCACTTAGAACTCTATGCTTAGTGATCATGTGAGCAGTCTGAATGGTGTTTCTTTGTACGTACAATTTGTTTTCAAGTTTGTTTTTTTAAAGTTTTTAGGTTGGAAAATTCATTTAAGAGTTTTGATTCCTTAGCATTAAATTCTTGTTTAAGCACTTTCACATTTTCTTGAAGTTCTTGTTTTTGCTTAGCCGTTTTGTTAAGCTTTTCTTTAAGGAATCTAGCTCTTGTTTAAGTACTTCTTCCTAAAATTACTTTTTCTAATAATTGCACATTTGGTCATCCATCTCCCCGCCACGGTAGTTAACTCAAACTTAGCACGTTGTTCATAAATGGCAACTTGTTCTTTATAGGCATTAAGTTCGAGATGGCGTAATCATTAGGAACACTAGCAAAGGTATTCATCAAAATATAGTCATCATTGATCGCATTAGATACATCACTTGGTTCAATCGCACTCACATTGGGTCACATATTGATCATATGGGACAATATTATCATTGCCCATATTAGCAATATCCGAGTCACCGGTTTCTGCGATTGAACTTTATCATGTATCTTTGGTCGATCAACATTATCATATAGTTTTAATACCTCGAGATGATTGATTCTTTGGATGGACCACTTGTCGTGGTGAGGGACTTTTGAGAGACCATTGGAGAAATGCTAGCCATGAAAATTGTCGTGCAATAGGTTCATCATCGACGCCGAGTCGATGCATCACGATCGGCGACTTGGAAGGCATTCGATGATTATGACCTATCTCACAATTGGTGCTCATCCACATCCGCATCATATGTCTTGGCATTCCTTCAAAGAAGAAACAACAACTCTACTTCATCCAAAGTTGCTCTATTATCCCGAGCTTGCACAAGCGACATCTTGTCTCAAGTATTCGCATTTTGTGGACGTTTTGGAGATGTGCAGTTCCTTGCAATATGTCCATCACCACCACAGTTGTAGCACTTAATTGGCTTTGCTTGAACTTGATTTCCATTCCTTCCCCGATACTGATTTGCAACATATCCTCCACCTACTCCACCTCTTCCCTGTTCATATTGCCTTCCTTGAACTGGTTGCACCATAACTTTTCCATCTCTGACAACAGCATGATTGTGTAGATTGGATGCAGTTCTGATCTCAATGTTAGTGTGAAGACTGTTGGTATGTGGATTGAGGGTCAAGTTTTGTTTAACCATAAGAGCCAGTTGATTAATGAAGTGTCCCATGACTGCATCAGCATCAGCTAGTTTGAACATTGGATCGGGAATGAGTTTGTGATTACCGTTATCCGTGGGTATAACTTGTGAAGCTTTGGTGGTAATTCCAACATTTGTGTAAAAAGTTGTTGAATCATTTGAAGAACTTGTTTCTCCCTGTTTAGATTTGAAATGTTCAAGAATCCTTCATTCAAACATAGCATGTCTCTCATTCTGAAGAAGGAATGCATACAGTTGCTCATAGTTGGTGTTCTTCAATCCTTTGGTTAGCTTCATAGATGTGACAAATTTATGCCATTCGGGATTTATGTTGTTCACAAACTTTGAATTCAGCTGAATATTTGGCATGGTCATTTTGATATTCCTCATATCATTCACAAGCTTGTGGAATCTCACGTAATACTCATAGACACTTCTTCCGGCTTCATCTTAAAGTGCTCAAATTCATCATACAAATGTGATTCTCTGTCTTCCTTAGTTAATTCGAACACGAGAGAAGCATTTGACATTATCCCAAACAACCTTGGCTTCAAGTTGTGATTGATAAGCTTGTAGATGTCTTTTGAAGACCACAAGTACAATATTTGAAGCCACGATATCAAAGATCGAATCTCTTTTCTCCTTGTCACCGAGCTCATCATACGCCTTTGGTCCGTCCAATCCAAAGATCATGGTTCCATTCTGCGCAGATCAATTATGTCTCTTGTAGTCTCAATTTGATAAGGTCCTTCATCGATTGACTTGAGAATGTTGACTCCATTTTCCTTTCCTAGACAAGACAACCTAATTCGTTGAGCCCATGAGTCATAGTCGGTTCACGCCAAGCATGGGAGGATGAGTGTCTGAACCAACCTTGAATGTCCTCGGCTACACTAGAGATGATTGTAGGCACGTTGGTAGACATGTTTACGATTTCACGGATTTTATAACTCTATGATTAAACCGGAAATAGATTCTTTCACGGATTTGACTAAATCAAGAGAAAACCGTATTAGAAACAAAAAATCAACCAAGTCGCTATAATCCTTGAACCAAGTCGCTAAGCACCAAGTCGCTAAGTAGCAACTCGCTAAACCTCAAGTCGCTGTGAATCAAGTCGCTAAGCACAAGTCGCTAAGACCTAAGTCGCTAAACACAAGTCGCTAAAGCACCAAATCGCTAAGCAGACAAGTCGCTAAAGAGCAACTCGCTAAGTATCCAAGTCGCTAAGAGTCAACTCGCTAAGAACAATAAGGACAAGTCGCTAGAAACAATTGAGACAAGTCGCTACCCCTCTAAGTCGCTAGCCGTAGTGGAGAATCCACTAACTTGTACTGTTTGTTGGCTTGTCTCAATAGACAAGTCGCTAAGCCCAAGTCGCTACGACTAACACTACAACTCGCTAGAAATTACTGAAGCAAGTCGCTACGAAGAAATTCACAACGAGACTCAAGTCGCTACCTTGAAAAACTTCAAAACACACTTTTCAATCCAAAACAAGCCCAACCACGTTGATTCAAGCTTTCCAAATCAAACCCAAGCACTTACAATGATTCTAAACACAAAAGTACACTCAAAATTCAAACTTTAACACAAGAAATGATCAAAATGATGCAAAAACCACTAAACCTTTTCAAACCCAAAAACCATATAAAACCACTAGAAATCCAAGGATATGTAAGAGAGATGATCAAACCATGGCTCTTGATACCATTTGTAACATATTGGATTTCACAAACACACTAAACCATGATCACAAGAGGCGTATACAATAAGGTTTTTAGAGAGAGAAATAGTTAGAGGTTTGGGAACTTAGTAAGAGAAAATGAAAGTATTATTATGAGCTGCAACTCTCTACCTTGGGAGGTAGAGAGTATTAATAGTGTTACATAAAACGCCACCTACGGGCTGTGGATCAGGCATACAGTGGGTAAAGACCCGTCCGTCCTCCACGGTGTTACTTAACTAAATACTACTTAAACAGTAAATAACTACGACTACGAGCTTTCTAACGATTACATATACTTGAGGTGACCGACACTTTAATAACTGGATTTACTAAATCCTAACAATATTTGTACATTAATTTATTAAGATGATGCAATCATTTTATTTAATTTAATATGGTGAAAACATTTATAAAATAAAATTACATATTTTTTTATTAGGGGGTGTAACTTTTTTTGCAGTATACAATGTAATTACGTTTATGACACCGTTTATAATACTTGAGAATATAAGCTATTATCAATCATTTTAACCTTATATCTTCATAATATTACTTACTATCGACTTTATATTACCGCAATTATGTAGGGGTATATCATATGAGATATATTGTCATGCTTAAAGGTATTTGTTTGTCACATGTAAAGCTATTGTGATGCAAAATAGGAAAATGATACTAAAATTCATGCCTAAAGATATGACTAACTATAATATGATGACACATGGCAAGATTAATAGTGAGGGATTATGAAAGAGAAAATATACATTCCACATGTCACATGATGAAGTGTTTAGGCATAAATTTAGTCATATGAGTTAGGTCTCCATATCATTACTCTGCAAAATATAACAAAAGTTCAATGCATAACAAAAAATATCTAAGGATTAAAGCGCTCCATCTCAGCCTTTGATTTATCTTTTCATCCTACAACCCTGATTAAACATCTGCATTTATTTTGAATTACCACAAGGGAAGTTTTGTAACTTAACTATATATACCCTTCTAATTACTCACCCACTCTCCTTTACACACTTTCCCTAATTCTCTCTCATAAACCATTTTCCCAATTTTCTCTCAAACCCTAACCCTCAAATTGATACTAATCACTGCTCGGTGGACATACGAAATGATTGGTCCATTGAAAAGCAACGAGTGAGCATGAGCATGAGCATTGGGTTAACTTATCAAATACTGCAGTCAAGCATGAGGTCATCATTCCATCAGCAACAACAATCAGTTTACGAGCAGTTTGGTCACTCATTTGTTTAGTCGAGTCAACAAATCATTGTTTCTTTTTGTTTGGTTCTTGTTCATGACTTATTTATGTGTTTAATAATAGTTTGACTATTCCAAAAGTAAAGTTTTGACACTTTCTATATCTAATTGTATCGAGGTTGTAAGCTTGGATGCTGGTTAATTGGTTTTAACATGTTGGTCTCAGTGTGTTCTTGAGTTTACTCGTAATTAGTATTCTGAAGTTGAGACAAATTAGAAGATAATATTAAGAGTAAACTACACCATTCGTCCTTGTGGTATACGTTGACCATCAAGTATCGTCCTTTGATCAAAAAAATTGCACCGTTGGTCCTTAACTGCGAAACGTTACTTAGCGTTGATCCCTCACCCTAACTGGTGTGAGTAACGGGTGTTAAGCCTATTTAAGTGGAGGGTATATGAGTCTTTTCCCACCCACACCACACCCTCAACATTGAATAAACCCTAATAAACACTAATCATTCAAACTATTCGCCAAATAAATCGGCAACTCAGTAGTAACCTCCCTAACCAACTGCATACACCCATCGAAATCCGTATCCAAACTCAAAACAAACTCACCGTTCGCAATAGGCTGAACCAACTGTGCCATGGAAATCTTATTCGCAGGAAGAAACACAATACTCGGAATACCCGCGACATGCGAATAAGTCGACAAAGCGTTAGCGATATCCTCGACACCAACTCAGTAACAGGCTTCCCATTTTACGCAACTCGTTAACTCGACAAACTAACACAGTCATACCCAAATCCTTAAACTCGCCAAGATGACTAATCCCACAATGCTTAACCCATAAATCATTCATACCCAAAACTGTTTCCCAAAACGCTTGATGTCGTCTTCGCACATCTAACACCGATCTTGACCAGACAACCGTCTAGGGAGTAAGACTCTTCGGCATTTGGGTCGAGTTGAATGGGACGATTTGCATGAAGGTGTTTGTGCAAGTGTCTTGGCGGTGGGCTTCGGGCGGATGGATTCGTCGGCAAGGCGGTGTTTGGATATGGGTGCGGGGTTGGTTGGGATGAGATTGTGCATTTGATGGTTGAGCTGGGTTTGAAAGTGTGGTGGGTTACTGTTTAGGGTGTGGTGGTGTGTTTTTTATATGGGTGGTAGGTGGGTGGGCTTGTGATGAGTAAAGATGAGAAGTCAATAATTGGTTCTATAAAAAACTATTGGGAATGGGGTAGATTATGTGTAGATTATGATGAATATGTAGATTGTAAAAGAAAAGTGGTAATGAATTTGGATTATGATGGTGGGTTTTTGTTGTGGTTTGTGTAAAAGAAAAGTGGTAATGAATTTGGTAAAGATGATATGTATAAAGAAAGAAGATGAAGTGTGAAATGACAAATATACCCTCGACTTAAATAGGCTTAACGCCCGTTACTCAAGCCAGTTAGGGTGAAGGACCAACGCTGAGTAACGTTTCGCAGTTAAGGACCAACGGTGCAATTTTTTTGGTCAAAGGACGATACAAGGACGAATGGTGTAGTTTACTCTAATATTAATGTATTTGTTCCTAGAAAATTTGTTTATATTCAATTAAGGACTTGTGATGTAAAGAAAGAGTAGTGACGAGCTTTGTTATTTGTCATGATAATTTAGGTGACATGGTTCTTTGTTACTCGTATATTTTTGTTTCTACACGAAGGACTTGCTATAAAAGACAACTTCTAGTATCTACAACACACAAAATAAGGTAAACAATAGTTATAAAGCTTAGTATAATGTAGTGTGACGGTTTATCTCTGGTATGTTATGAATGTGCAAATTACATGTGGTTTACCTCAATTTTTTTTTAAGGTGAATCACATGTGGTTTAAACACGAATCATATGTGATTTACACACGAATCACAACAAAAAAACTGAAACATGTGTGATTTACTCCTTTCTAGATTAAAACATAGTCACACGTGTTTCAGTTTATAAAGAAAAGAGTAAATCACACGTGATTTACATTTTTCCATAACAAAACATAAAAAACAGAATCATACGTGATTTACTTCTTTCTAGATTAAAACCGAATCACATGTGTTTCAATCTATAACAGAATATCGTAAAACACATCACACGTGATTTACATTTTTCCATTAAAAAATAAATAAATAAAATAATAATCACACGTGATTTCACAATTTTTTTTTATAAAAAGAAAGAATTAGTTGATTTGATATTGAAGATCACATGTGATTTATTATTTTAAATATCACATGTGACTTGTGAATTCACATGTGATATTTTAATATGTGATTTTATAAATTACACGTGATTTTTAGAAAACAAATCACACCGGCGAAAATTTAAAAAAAAAAAAAAAAAAAAAAAAAAAAAAAAAAAGTCGAAAATATTAAATGTGCATATCTATGAAAAGAGAATTTATTCTCGCCATATGAATGTATTTTTCAGAATAATATTTACTTTCTGCAAAATATGTTGTTTTAAAAAAAAGTTAGAAAATTGGTTTTTATATTAAATGAGTTAAAATTATGTTTTTGCCCTTGTTTGTTGTTTGTTTCACCGTTAGATGAAAGCAAGTTGTATGGCTGAGATCTTCTACTTCATTCTTTAGATAACATGTGATCTTCAAGGATCTCATCTGATTATTAAAAACATTGGTAGGTTGAAACATTGATAGTTAGAGACGTAGACTTTTCATTATATGCTATTGTGATGCAAAATGTATTTATTAAAAACATTGGTTGTTAGAAACATTGGTTGTTAGAGAACGTACACTTTTTATTTGTATCTATATACTATTTAGCGTACACAAGTTTTGCACAAGCAAAATGTGTTCACACTAAGACGCATTAAATGCTGTTCACACTAAGACGCATTAAACGTCAAGTTTCACAACTCTGAAAACAAGTCCCGAGATTCAAGATCGTTCTGCAGCAGCCTCGAAAGATTAATCGCTATCTTTAGAATTTGGCAAAAATAGTCCCTAAGGTCTAAGTGTCGCTGCAGTAAGTCCGTAGAATTAATAACTATCTATGAAATTTGGCAAAAATAGCGTAAGGTTTAAGTGTCGTTCAAAAGAAGTTCTTTGTAATGCCGAAAATAGTCCCTAAGGTTTTAATTGTATCCAAACAAATTTTCCGGTCATTCATCGCCCAAATTCACGCCTATTAAAACAATCCTACGTGATCGCGGGTTTCCAACACTCGTTACCACTATAAATGTGACGTTGACATTGACTTAATCAAGGTAGCTAGAGTGTATATAAATAATCGATATATACATGTTGGAAATCATACCTCTAACCCTTCAACTCTTTCATTCACTCATACTTGCACGATATTTGCTTGATCACTAGATCTGAAGCAAAGGTATAAATACTGTTGCACCATTCAACATGTCTACTTCAGGGACGAATCTTACTCAACCATGTCAAGATCTGCTTAATGGTAAATTCTGCAATCCGTTCTACTCTTTTGTTCCTTCACTGCAATTTTTACTACCTTCTGTTTTATGAAATTAAGGGCTTCATTTCTCTTAGGAATTCCACATGCAATGCACATGTATGCATGCAATAAAATTGAATCTTACTACTAAAAGATGCAATTGATTTCAGTTAATAATATTTTATAATATGTTAATTATAATTAATTGTTACTCTTTAATTACTCTTTAGAGAAAAGAATATTGCGTAACTTTTTGTTGGAACTACTAAACAGAAGCTGGAAAAGAAAATTACTTTAAATATGGTGCCCCTCTGTATGAAGCATCCATGCGAGGTGACTGGAAATCTGCTAAAGCCATTCTTGATAAGAAACCAGAGTTGGTAAAGTATAGTCTCACTGAAAATGGTGAAACAGCACTTCATGTTGCGGCGTCCGCAAATAGAAGCAAACAGGTGGTAAAGTTCGTCGAAAATCTTGTCGGTTTGATGGAAAAGGATAAGTATGAGTTGACACTTCAAAACAAAAATCACAACACCGCTCTCTATTTGGCAGCTGCATCAGGTAACCTTGAAACGGTTCAGATTATGCTGGAAAAAAACAAGACCTTGCACACAATCCCTGGTCATAAAGGAACAAGGTCGCCACTGTATGCGGCTGCCTTATTTGGAAGTAAGGATGTCGTGAAGCTTCTTTATAGCATTTCAAACTTAAGTGATGATCGTTGGAATGATTATAGTCGTAGTTACCTTCTTGAGAGATGTGTGGAGTGTGACATGTTCGGTAAGCATTCAAGCATCCACTTAATTCCACATACACATTTAATATATACATACACGCTAACTTCACGGTACCAATTGACCATAAAAACGATTTTTTATTTTTTATTTTTTTTCAACGATCTTTATTATTGTTGTTTTTTCTTCATTGTTTTATATTTTCATGTTTTTCTGAGCATTTATTTTATGAGACTTACCGTGATATTGATGATATTATGAAACGGTAATATTATAAAACCTACGGTGACATTAAACATTTTTTACATGTAAAAATGAAACATAATATTAAAAAACCATGATAGTTACTGTGATATTAAAAAATCTCAAAAAACCAATGATAGTTACTGTGATTTAAAAAAAAAAAAAGTTGTTGTACGTCTAAAAAGGAACTGTGATATTAATAATTTTATTAAAAAAATTATTTTGATATTAGTAAAAAACTTAATATCATTTTTGTATCACGATATTAAAAAAAGTTACAGTGATATTTAAAAAATTTAAAAAAAAAAATTGTGATACTGTGATATCAAGACCTGATCTTGTAGTTTTAAAGTTTAAATCAGACGTTAATATCACAATACCTTTAACTATGAAAATGATTTTTTTTTAAAATTTTTTTGACGATTCTTTAATAATTTATTATACTCTTCTTTTTTTTTTTCTTTTTTTTTTTCTCCGCATTTTTTGAATTGTTTTTTAAAAAACTACTGTGATATTATCCGCACTTCCCTACTTAAAATACAATCCTACTGGATCCCAACCCTATATATATATATATATATATATATATATATATATATATATATATATATATATATATATATATATATATATATATATATATGGGAGAGTTAATGAGATCAAACTTAAAATTTTAAAAATAAAATCTAGTCTAAAACCGCTAAAACATTTATAAATAACAATTCTAGTAATAATACACAAAAAAAAATAACATTTTAATACAAATTAACATTTTATAAACTAATAACCAAATGATACATGAGTTTAGATTAGTAATAACCAAGTGATACATGGGTCATAAGAAATCATAAAACCTATTGACTATTTGACCTACACATCTCAATATCTCACTGTCTTCTCTTTCAAATTGCCGCTGTAACATGTAACAAAGTGTTTCTTCATCTTCTTTCTTTGTTTTCGAACATTGGTAGATTAAGGTATGCACTCATAAATTTCATTTATTTTAGAGGATGCACTCATAAATATTTAGTGTATTTTGTCGTTACCTTTGAAAAATATCAGATTTTTTACACTAGCAGTAATTTACACAAGGTATGCACGTGCATACCCTGTTTCTAAGCTAGATCCGCCCTGATCCGGACGAAGAAAAATGGAAATCGTATTCCTTATTTCCATCTTCATCTTTATCCTCACTCTCCATCCTATAGAGACTTCAGTACTAAACTAAGGGGCTGTTTATTTTTTCTCTTCACTAAGGGATATATGGGTCTCACATCTCTTCCTTCCTCTTAATGGGGAGGAGTTCATAGTTTACACCCACTAGATATATATGAATTAGTGAAAATGAGTAGGCCCCAACGCAAAAAGAAATATTAAATTATATTTTGTGGGTCTAATCCCTTCGCTAACACAAAAAAACACAAAAAAGAAACAAGACCTAACTCATAAATAAACTATAATTAGAAGGAAAAAATAATAATAAATAACTTTCCACATTAACTATTCATATAAATGAAAAATCTTTATAGGGTTTTGCTTTTGTTTTAATTGTTCATTTTTGTTGTAACATTTTCTCTTTCAAACACTGTCATATCTTTTAGATATTGCACTCGACATAGTGGAAAAGCATCCAAGCATTGGTAGGACCAACAAACTACTCGGAGTTTTGGCACGAAAGCCTGAAGCATTTTCGAAATCAAAATCTAGTTTCATAAAGGGAACCGTGAATTCAGGTATGCTCTTTTCATGGTCCTTTCATGCTAATGCATGTGCCACGGAGACATTTATGAAGTATTATTAATTGGTATATATGTGAGTGAATATCTGTTTTTAGAGATAATCAATAAAAAAATATAGATAACAAATTTTTTAATACTCCGTAATTTTCAATCCCTGCATGTAGAAAAGTATATATGTATCCCATGGTACGAGTTAAACATGAATAAGATACAAAATTAAAATGGAGATTACTGTACATTTATACATTTACAAAAATTAATGCATTTAATTTTAAATTTTGTATATATTCTCAATATTCTTATTTTAGTTTTTATTTTCATTAAATCCATTCCCCCAATATGAAGTGAAAAATGTTAGACTATAATTTGTATGGGCCAAGGCCCAAGCCCAAAGCATCTTTGTTAGGGTTTGTAGGTTTGTTCCTATATATTACACGCCCGTGAGATGAATACGAAACACATTCTCTCTATTATTATCTATCAACATGGTATCGTGAGCCTAAACGATCCTATCCCAAAACCTTAAACTAAACATCGCTCACGCTTTCCTACCACGGCTTCACGGAGGTTCGGAGGGCTCCTTTTACACTTCAATCTCAATAAAGTTCTTCATTTAAAATAATCAAAGATGCTTTGGGCTTGGGCCTTGGCCCATACAAATTATAGTCACAAATTCAAATTAATTAAAAAGATTTCTATGTATTATTAAGTTGATATGCAAGTTTTGTTTAAAATCTATCTCCTTAAAAAAGGAGAGTATGTTTGTTAAAAGTACTTTGTAGTCATTTTTTATTGTCTTGCTTAGGGCATCAAAAAACTATCTCGCCTAAAACAGCAAATAACTCAGGACCGGCACTGTCCATTGGTTTAAAGGTGGGAGTTTTTGAAAAGGAAAGTCAAGCATTAAAATTACTAAGAACCCTATGGGAAGATATTGTGAAACTACCTAAGAAGGATATTGATGATATAATTAAAGGGCCACAGGATGAGATTGAACTAGATGAAGGATTGTTGGTCCTTCAAGTTATACAGCTCAAAAAACTCGTTTCTGAGCAACTTAAGGAGCTGGAAAACACTTACAAAGACGAAGATCGTATCCCAGAGCTAAAAGAACTTGTTTCTCGATATATGTTGAAAATGCTTACCGAAACCCAGAATATAATCAAGGATGAAAACAAGACGCATTCTTTTGAAGGAAAAAAAGCGCATGAACTACAAAAGAAAATTTCCAAAAATATTGTGGAATTGTTCAATGATTGTCAGAACTGCAGGGAGAGGCAAGCAACCGGAGTGAAATATCTGCATGGTCTCATTGCAAACCATATTCAGATAATGCGTAAAGCAAAACATTTCAACCCTTCTCAGGATAGATACTCTTCTCGGGTATTATTTATTGCTGCAGAAATGGGCAACACCAAGTTTATAGTTGAGCTAATTCGTAGATATCCTGATTTGATATGGAAGACTAATGATGACGGCTTTAGTATCTTTCACATAGCTGTCAGACATCGCCACGCGGATATCTATTGTCTATTGTATGAGATAGGCGCGATGAAGGATATGATAACCCCTCTCAAAGATATAAATGATAACAATATGTTACATTTAGTTGGAAAGACTGTGAATCGAAAGCAGCTCAAGAATGTTTCAGGAGCTTTTGAGATGCAAAGAGAACTTTTATGGTTCCAGGTACATATATAGTTACCACTATGAGCTTCATAGGATACATATATATAACCCCAATTGGTCTATAACTCTTTTAATTTGTTTGTGTTGCAGGAGGTAAAGTCAATAGTCCCTCCATCTTTAAGAGAACAGCGGAACAGTGATGGTCTAACACCACGTGAGTTGTTTACAAAGGAACACAAAGACATGGTCACACAAGGGGAAAAATGGATGAAAGAAATAGCTACTCAATGTATTGTCGTAGCTACACTTATCGCGACTATGGTATTTGCTGCTGCTTTTACGGTTCCGGGAGGGTATGACCAAAACAATGGTATCCCTATCTTTTATTCAAAAACAACCTTCAAAGTTTTCGTTGTGGCGGATGCCATTTCTCTGTTCTCATCTTCAGCATCAATCCTCTACATGTTCTTATCTGTCTTCACGGCTCGTTATGCCGAAGGTGATTTCTTGCAATCATTACCCCAAAAGTTGATAGTCGGTCTATCATTTCTTTTTCTATCTATTACATCCATGATAGTTGCTCTTAGTGTCAGCTTTTTTTTACTTTACAAGAAGGGTTTGTTATGGATCCCTATCCTTATTAGCGGATTTGCTCTGATTCCATTCGCCATATATGCTAACGTCCAATATGTTTTGTTTCGTGATGTGATTCGGTCGACATATGGTTCTAGGAACCTCTTTAAGCCCAAGAAACATGTACTTTACCATAAAAACCCCACGGTCTAAGTATTGTAATTTGTAATGGTTTTGTTTTGGGATGTACTCGTAAAACGGTTGTAAGTTGCATGTGGGTGATTTAGTATTTCATAGATGCATGTACTGTATTCCTCGGATTCTGAATAAATTGGAAGACAATGTTGTGTAAATATCATAAATTCATAACTGTTACTGAGAATAAAGCTCAGGTGTGATTGTTGGCTTATTTGATGGTTTGTATCAATGAAATAATTAACCAACATTGATGAATTATATAGACAACAATTGGTTGATCATGTATAATTGAGTACCTAGCACTTTAGGTGAGGTCACACGAATGCCATCCGCCAACAGGAATAATGTAAGCTACAAGATAAATGTGACTGGATATTTATATGGAATGTATTAACATGGATATGTTTTCATTGGTGATTACCAATTGCTGTTTTCTATTATATTGTAGTCTGTATTTTTTTTCCCTCTCTTAGCTAACGGATTGAGTTCACAAACTCATTTAACTTTATTTCTTATTTAAGTGGAACCCACTATTTATCTTAGTTAGTCTATATCCCTAAGACATGAATTTTAATGTCTTTCCCATTAAGTGGCTCATATAAACGTAGGACCTACATGATCCTTTAGCTAGAAAAGAAACACCGCCTTACTATACGTTCGGTAGCTAAACTGCCATGTTATTGACTAACTCAAAAAACCTTTGTTTAGAAATGAGTAAAGATCAGATAACAAATAAAAGTAAAATAAAAATGATGAAGAGTCACAATCGCATATTTCAGATGCATATATAAAAAGATATGTACCTTTCATTAAATTCTCTTTTTACATTTGAAATGTAGAGCAAGGATCATGTAACACCCCCGAGATCATAATGACAGCAGAAGACTAATCGGGGTGTTACTCAAATGGAGATCATAGTCAACAATTATAGAAAACGACTCGAAAGAGGCGTTTTATTAAAAGTAGTTATCATTCATCGAAAACTCATAGTTGTTACAAAACATTGTAAATTGTTCAAGTGTTTTCCCAAAATAAAGAGCAAGAGTTTGAAAGAAATGACAACTTTATGTTTACTTCATAAGAAGGTCTTGGTATGCCCCACTGCGCTCTTGGGCATAATCCTCACCGACACCGAGATAACATGCTTAAAAGGTCAACAATAATGTTGAGTGAAGTTCATAGGTTTAAATAATGATTGAACACAAGAATATGAGCATGATCATTGTAAACTAACAATATCATAAAGAAAATCACAGATTATTATGCGCTAAGCTTATGCAACTAAGACTCAACCGCATACATCAATTATCGTGTAATGAAGTTTGCCCCAAAGGAGGTAATAGCCAATTACCAATGCAATTCAAATATGGTCCACCTCGGTTATTTCTTTATAACCAAGACGGGGTCATATCTCCCCATAATACTATTCACTTATATCTACGCTCACTGCTGTGACTAATGGTTCATGATACATGGGACTTATGGCTAAATACTTAGGCAATACTAATAATCAAGAAGCTTAACATTTATGAAAAACCTTGTGTTCTAGTTTAGAGCATGTATCTCCTCAAGGGGTTTGCAAATAAAAGTAAAAGCGAGGCTATGAACTCACCTTGATAAAATGAACAAGCACAAACAGTAATGCAATAATGTAGCGTAGGTTCCAAACCGAAACCTAAAAATGATGAGATGGCTAGTCTCAGATTATGATAAATATTTTGGTTCATGATCAAAATAATAGTGCATTGAATATTCTTATTCAATAGATCATTGTCCAATTCAATAGGGTGTGTGCGTGCTTAACGCTTTTAAGCTAATTTACTTGCTACATTGCCTTAGTGGATATTTATTAATGATCCTCACTTACGATAAGTGAAATGTTCCCCTGCCAGATCTCGTAAAATGATAGTGTTGTTGAGTATTTTAGCTTGTTTAGATCCCACGCATGCTTTATCAATTATATATATAATTATAATATATATATATATATATATATATATATATATATATATATATATATATATATATATATATATATATATATATATATATATATATATATATATATATATATATATATTAGATTAAAGCAAATGGGCGGGCATGACTTATAATTTTGTTAACATATTTTTCTTTATTGTAAGATGGTTGTTATCACCAATTAGAGAAACCTTCACCCAATCCTTTTGAAAACAAAATTACCTCGTAATGTTGGTATTAGAAATTTCATCACGCTTAGAGCATAAATGAGTCAAAAACTATTGAAATAAATTAGATAAAGGAAGTAAATGTCTAGTTTTATTATAGTAACTCAAAGTCTATCTAAATGACTAACACCTCCGAAACCGTAATATTCAAAGTCTATCTTATAGTCATAATTTATAATCAAGCATCATTGATTTAAGAAGATTTGAAAAGTTATAGAAAGTGCTAGGCCAAATTTAATTTACAAAAACTGCTTGTGAGCCTACCCGCTAAACCATGAGTTGTTTTGGTTTGGACCCGCTTTTAATCCATACTTAATTCAACCCTAATCACCCATCTTGCCTATTGTAATAATACAAACTCAAATGGTTCATTAGAGATATTGCATCACATGGTTTGATTATTAGCCATTTTAGTTTGATATAAAAAATTCTAAAAAATAAAAATAGCAATTTCATTAGCTTGTGAAACTTTTCTCAAAAGGAAAAAAATCAACAAAATCCCTAGCTAGTGGGTGCTAGTAGCTCAAAGTTGGTGGTTTTGTCCTAAATAGTGGTTTTTCCTCGCTTAAGCCTAGCATTTTAATTCATTTTTAGTTGTTATAAAAGTTTTAAAAATAAAATAACAATTTCAATAGCTTGTTTAACTTCCCCTCAAAGAGGAAAAAATCAAAAATGTTTTGATTAGGCTGTTGTAGGTCTAAAGTTGCTCACTCTTCACCATTTGCTTAAAATGGGTACATTTAGCACAGATTTTTAGCCATTTTAATTTGATATAAAAAAAATTTAAAAACAAAAATAGCAATTTCATTAGCTTGTGAAGCTTTTCTCAAAAGGAAAAAAAAAATCCCTAGCTAGGGCTGCTAGTAGCTCAAAGTTGGTGGTTTTTTCCCAAATAGTGGTTTTCCTCGGTTTAAGCCTAACATTTTAATTCATTTTTGTTGTTATAAAAAATTAAAAAAATAAAAATAATAATATTAATAGCTTGTTTAACTTCAAAAAGGAAAAAAATCAAAAAATGTTTTGATTAGTCATCAGAGGTCTAAAGTTGCTCGCCTTAACCATTTGCTTAAAATGGGTACATTTAGCACATATTTTTAGCCATTTTAGTTTGATATAAAAAAATTTAAAAAATAAAAATAGCAATTTCATTAGTTTGTGAAGCTTTTCTCAAAAGAAAAAAAATCAAAAAAAATCCCTAGCTAGGGCTGCTAGTAGCTCAAATTTGGTGGTTTTGTCTGAAATAGTGGTTTTCCCCAGTTTAAGCCTAGCATTTTAATTCATTTTTAGTTGTTATAAAGTTTTAAAAATAAACATAACAATTTCAATAGCTTTTTAACTTCCCTCAAAAGGAAAAAAAAAAATGTTTTGATTAGTCTTGTAGGTCTAAAGTTGTTACCTTGACCATTTGCTTCAAATGGGTCGTAACAATTTGTCTTAACCAAGTACTTTTAGCACAGCTTTTTAGCCATTTTAGTTTGATATAAAAAATTAAAATAAAAATAGCAATTTCATTAGCTTGTGAAGCTTTTATCAAAAGGAAAAATCAAAAATCCCTAGCTGGGTAATGCTAGTAGCTCAAAGTTTGTGGTTTTGTCCCAAATAGTGGTTTTTCCTCGCTTAACATAGCATTTTAATTCATTTTGGTTGTTATAAAAATTTAAAAATAAAAATAACAATTTCAATAGCTTTTTAACTTCCTCAAAAGGAAAAAATCAATTTTTTTTGATTAGGTCAGAGGTCTAAAGTTTCTCGCCTTGACCATTTGCTTCAAATGGGTCGTAACAATTAGTCTTAACCCAAAGATGCATTTTATCCATTTTAATTTGATATAAAAATTTTAAAAATAAAATAGCAATTTCATTAGCTAGTGAAGCTTTTCTCAAAAGGAAAAAATCCAGTAGCTAAGGTCGCTAGTTATTGCAAGAGATTCTCGAATTAAAATTCTTTAATATCAAATGACCCATTTCAAAGGCACATGCAAACACACCCACTAAGAACGCATATCGGTATTAATGATTATAATGAGTAGTGACCGAAAGAATGAGAAGTCTCTTACCAGTCCCAAATTTTCTATTTAGACATCCAATACCATCAAGAATAATCCTAATAGCTTTCAAAGAAACTAAGTGTTTCAATTCTTCATACCTAATGATGTATAACAGCTTATGGATACATAGAATGTAACCCTTCATACAATATATATATATATATATATATATATATATATATATATATATATATATATATATATATATATATATATATTGCTCTATAACCATCTAACTAATAACTACGAAACTTATATCATATCATTCCTCAACAATATAATACAATACATATGAAAAAAATGTATCTCCATGGTAAGAAAGCATCGAACTTGGTAATCTTTATAACCTTTAAGCTATAACATTTAAATCTAAAATGCTTTAAGGAAAAAGCGGTGAATACGTATATATTCTCGAAGAGTCGCAATAAGTGGAAGGATGACCACACAATCAAGCATGATGAATACGTATATTCCGTAAAGAGTCTGCAATTGATAGTATTATCCTATTGACTACATTGGCGTATCATACGATAATATCATAACATTACAAATCATAGGAGTTTAGACAAAGATATATCTCTTCTAATAATTGTGAATTAAAATCTATTGCCAACTGATTACTACTGCTCACTATCGTTAGCAAGGTGATTCACATCACCAATTACTATTTAAGTAACAACTAAAAATTTCAAACGCATACCTTAGTGATTTCGAGTCTTCAAAGAGATTGTCCGCGAACATCAATGATTCAATGTTTTCTGCAGCACTGTTTTCTAACGACCATAACTTTTTCGTGAACCGTTGGATCGGGCTACAATTTTTATTGGAGCTTCTCTATATACCCATCTAACTTTTCACCGGATGGATCATCGATTTGAGATTTTATGCGAAAGTTATTCAGTGTCGAATATGGTTGCAGAAGAAGGTTTTCAAATCCGAATCTGCAGCATTGTTTTCTAACGACCATAACTTTTTCGTGAACCGTTGGATTGGGCTACAATTTTTACTGGAGCTTCTCTATATACCCATCTAACTTTTCATTGGAGGGATTGTCGATTTGAGATCTTATGTGAAAGTTATTCAGTGTCGAATATGGCTGCAGAAGAAGGTTTTCAAATTTGAATTTTTAGGGTTTAAAGGTATTATTCTCTGATTTCTTTCTTCCTATGGATTACATCATTATGAAAGTCGTTTATACATTGTTTGGTTAATAATTTTTAAAAAAGATAATTACTTAATATAATTTTTGTAGATAAATTGGATTTAGTATAGGATTCCAATAAAATTATAGGCATTTATAGATTATATATAATATAGAGATATGTAATATATTTAACGATATCCAATAATAAAATACTTTGAGAACACTTATATGATCAAAATACTCATTTTTACGAAGTTACGTTAAGTTTATAAGTTTTTCTAAACTTTTCCCAAATTTACACTTTTTACCCTCAAGTTTCAAAATATATGAGTTTAGTCCCTCAAGTTTGAGTAATTAACACTTTTTACCCAAAACGTATTTTATATCAAAACTTTCTGAAATTGACAGTTTCAACCCTTGGTAAAACTGTTTTTACGAAAACATTCCTCCAAAATGTGTTTTTGACGCGTATAGCCCGAGAGTTTTCAAGTTTACATTTTTGACCTAAAGTTTATACTTATAACTAGTTTCTGTTTATTACAATAATGGTCCTTTTAGTTTTTATTCGCTCATATGCAAACGTATTTGACACCCTTTCACTTTCGAATGGAGCATGTCTAGTCCCTAGACTTTTCATGCAACTTTTATTTACGTTATATTAAACCTTTATCTTTTCGAAAAGTTCCAAAGTTTACCCAAGGTTTACACATTTTTCATGTTTAGTCCGAAAACTCGTTTTAGTTTACGAAAATTTTCCAAAAGCTTTCAAGCTTACTTCTAGCTTATTTGTTCGACTTATTATCTTATTTTATACTTATTGGACCGGGTATTGGGCTAGTTTGGCTCGGTTTGGGCATAATGGGCTTGTTTATTGGGCTTTAGGCCCAATTGGTCTCGCGTGTGTTTACTACTTCTTTCGAGGATTTACGGGTGTTAGAGGGGGTTTTACAACTCGTTTTTATTGAGTTTCACTAGTTGGCATGTTCACTAGTGAGTGAGAAATGTGTCTAGTGGTGGTATTTCCATTTTGTACGTAGAAATAAAAGAACCTAGGGTGCGTCTATGTTGTGAGGATTTACCAAGTGTGTGCATCTATGTGCTTGGAATTTGCTTATAATGAGGATGGAGGGCATGGCCTCATGGTTTTGATATTATTTAATCTTCCAAGTTTCAAGGATAGGTAAGGTTGGGGTATGTTTGCTTGTGGCATGCTTGTCCTTATGGCAACCGATTATAGGGTGTCGAATCAACATTAGGCATGGGGAACACTTGATCCAAGGGTTAAAGAAATCAAGGGTGGGTCAAAGTAGTTTAGGGTTTATTTATATTAGTTTAGGGGGAGGGCTAGGCTTAGTTTTTGTCTCTCCTTTAACACACTTACACGCATAACACTTAGTGACCAAGTAAAGTGTATGCAACATTGTTTTAAAATCCTTGCTTGATGCGTTTTGGAACATGTTCGACCGGGTATAAAATATTACCAAGAAAGTGTTTCAAGTTTTCATGTTTGGGTACAATGGGCTTAGATATAACCGGTTAGCCCAAGGAAATAATTTAGGGAGGTTGGTTTGGGCTTACTCTTGTCGTGGGCCAAAATAAAAAGAAAGGGAGGTTGGGCTCTGCATGGCAACGAGGCCCAATAGTGCTAGGTGGTGAATTGGGTCCAAGCCGAGGCCCAATAAAAATTTAGGCCCGATTTGATATATTTAAATTTTTATTTCCATTTATTTCGTATTTTATAAATTTATATATATATATATATATATATATATATATATATATATATATATATATATATATATATATATATATATATTATGTATTTTAAGAATATCGGGATCGTGGGAATTTCATTCGATCATAACGGTATTTTTATGAACGCTGTCGCGTTGATCATGCATATGACAAATGATATGCAAATGCGAGGATTAGAAAATTTCATGATGATGTAAATCGTGCTTTATTTCGGATTAAAGTCTTAAGTACAATGAAATTTTCGAGGGAGCTTACAAGACCTACCCCTTAAGAGAACTGCGGCCCCGCGGTTTAACTCAGAGGTTGTCATGAGTGGTTAGATGAACAGTGGGATACTTGAACGACATCCTCGCGCTCCCTGTGAACTCGCACCTCGTTTATGATTCCATCGAACTTTAACGACATGAATGCGGCTTTGCTTAAGCCTCTTGACTTCCTCTCCATGATCTCAACGGGTTCTTCAATGGCTAAGTTTGTCATTGAGTCAGTATGTCCTTTAAGGTACGACTAGGGTTTCATCCGATAGACACTTTTTAAGATTCAAACATGGAAAGTGTCATGTACTGACTAAGCTCTTCGGAAGTTCGCTTATATGCCATCGGACCAATTCTTTTCAGAATTTTGAACGGTCCTACGTATCATGATTTGAGTTTTCCTCTCTTTCCAAACCTGACCATTCCTTTCCAGGGTGATACTTTGAGCATTACTCGATCTTCGACTTGGAATTCCATCGGTTTTCTCCTGATGTCTGCGTAGCTCTTTTGTCTATCTCGAGCTGCATGTAGTCGTTGCCTGATTTGCATCATCTTTTCAGTTGTCTCCTGGACAATCTCAGGGCCTGTGGGTTGTACTTCTCCAACTTCCGCCCAGCAAATAGGTGATTGGCATTTTCTTCCGTAAAGCACTTTAAAAGGAGCGGCTTTAATGCTGGCGTGGTAACTATTATTGTAGGAGAATTCTGCCAGGGGTAAGTGCTTATCCCATCCTTTTTTGAAATCGATCACACATGCTCTCAGCATGTCTTCCGTAGTTTGGATCGTTCTTTCACTTTGTCCATATGTTCGAGGATGGTATGCGTGACTATATCCAATTTGGTACCCATGGCGCTTTGGAGTGTTTGCCAAAATCTCGAGGTGAATCGGCTATCTCGATCGATATGATAGAGATCGGACAATCGTGATGAGAAAAAATCTCTTTGATGTACAGTCTAGCGAGTGTAATCATCTAGTCATTCTCCTTGATAGGCAGAAAATGAGCGGGTTTCGTGAGACGGTGTACAATGACCCAAATGGTATCAAAACCATTAGAAGTTCTCGGTAACTTTGTGATGAAATCCATTGTGATCCTTTCCCATTTCCATACGGGAAGTTCCGGTTGGGTTAACAATCCTAACAGCTTTTGATGCTCTTCTTTGACTCTCAAACATGTCAAGCATTTACTGGCATATTCGACCATATCAGCCTTCATGTTTGGCCACCAGTATAAACATTTTAGATCTTGATATATCTTGTTGGGACCAGGATGTATGGAATACTTCGATTTATGTGATTCATGCATGATGAGTTCTCGGATACCTCCGTAAAGTGGAATCCAACTTCGATATTTGAAACATAACGTCCCGTCCGATCTTTTCATAAATCCATTTTCGTTCTCCGGCATGCCATAAATCTTCTCATTCGGCCTGTTTTCTTCTTTAAGAGTTTCAATATGAGCTTCAAGAATTTTCGATGGTAGAGGTAAATTGATTACCATTCCCAATGATCTCACTCTAAGTGGCTTAGGGCGATGTTTTTTACTCAAGGTGTCGGCAAAAACGTTCGCCTTTCCAGGATGGTAACGAATCTCGCAGTCATAATCACTGAGCAATTCTAGCCAGCGGCGTTGACTCATATTTAGTTCCTTTTGATCTAAGACGAGTTGAAGACTTTTGTAATCAGTGTACACTATACCCTTGGTTCCGTATAAATAATGTCTCCATAACTTAAGTGCAAATACCACAACGCCGAGTTCTAGATCGTGAGTAGTATAGTTCTTCTCATGAGTTTGAGTTGATGTGATGCGTAAGCAATCACTTTGTTCCTTTGCATAAGAACATCGCCTAAACCCATATGTGAAGCATCACAATATACTACCAAATCTTCTACTCCTTCGGTAGTGCCAAGATGGGCTTCAAAGCTTGTTCTTAAGGAGTTGAAAGTCGATTCTTGATCGCCTCCCATTCAAATTTCTTCGCTCGGGTTAACCTACCAATGGTTTAGCTATCTTTGAAAACCTTCGTTGAATCTCCGGTAATAACCGCAAGTCCTAAGAATTGACGAATCTCGGGGGTTGGTTGGTACAGCACCGCCTTCTTTACGACCGATCTTTGCGGGATCTACGGATTCCTTTATCATCGATCACATGACCAAGAAATTGACCGTCTCGATCCAAAATTCGCAGTTGGAAACTTTGCGTACAATTATTCATCCTTGAGTAACTTCAGGACAGTTCTCAGATGTTCAGCATGTTCTTCTTTATCACGAGAGTAGATAAGAATATCGTCAATGAACACAATGACGAATTTATCCAGGTATGGTTTACAGACTCTATTCATGAGGTCCATAAATACACTGGGTGCATTGGTTAAACCGAATGGCATTACTTGGAATTCATAATGACTATATCGAGTTCTAAATGCGGTCTTGGGTATATCTTCCTTTACCCTTAACTCGATGTTATCCGATCTTAAATCAATCTTGAGTATACACTCAACCTTGTAACCCATCAAACAGATCATCAATTCTTGGTAAGGGATAGCGGTTTTTGATTGTGAGCTTGTTCAATTCTCGGTAATCGATACACATCCGAAATGATTCATCTTTCTTCTTAACGAATAAAACCGGTGCTCCCCATGGTGAGGAACTTGGTCTAATGAATCCTTTGTCAGATAGCTCTTCTAGTTTTTTAGACAATTCTTGCATTTTCGAGGGTGCTAAACGGTATGGTGCTCGTGCTACGGGAGTAGCTCCGGGAATAAGATCGATTTGAAATTTTACTTGTCGAGCAGGTGGGAGTCCAGGCAAATCTTCTAGAAATACTTCAGGGAATTCTCTAACTACAGGTACATCCTCTAGTCGTTTCTCTTCCGACTTCTTTTCCGTTACCTGAGCTAAGGAGGCATAACATCCTCTCTCCTTGTACTTTATCGACTTCGCACAGGATATGATACTTAAGTACTTTCTACTTTGATCTCCTTGAATAACTAAGGTTTCACAGTTGATTGGGATATGAACAGTTTTCTCGTCGCAAACAATCCTAGCACGGTATTTAGACAACCAATCCATGCCAAGTACGACGTCAAAACTACTAAGTTTGATTGAAAAAAGATCTATAAGGAATGAGTGGTCTTGTAACAGAATAGGGAAATTACGGATTATGGTGTTGGTTCCTATTATCTTCCAAATGCTAGTTCTATCTCATAAGTTGTATCTAAGGCAATTGGGGAAATTTCAAGTAATGGTGCAAAGGTAGTAGATACAAAGCTCTTATCGGCCCGAGTCAAACAAGATTTTGCGAGAATGATTGTTAAGAGAATACGTAGCCGCCACAATGAAGGTTCAACGGCACGTCTTCATCTCCTAGCACGTACGCCCTTGCACGCGCATTGTTCAATTGAGCTACATTCATCTTTGGGCATGGACTCTTGAAATGACTCTTCTCTCCACATCCATAACAACTCATATTTGCCATAGTGTTTCCACCTCCAGGGTTTTAGCAATGCTTACCTTGATGACCTATCTTGTTGCACTTGTCACACTTCACAAAGGTATGCTCCGTAATGGTACATCAAACATCTATTACATCGGGATGTGGTCCGCATACCCTTTCCGGCGATGGGTGTAGCATAAGCCCTTGCGCTTCTTGTCTTTGGTTTTGTCGATTGTGATGCTTGGTTTCGCTTGTGGTGATACTGGTTGTTGTTGGACTGGTGGTGGTTGGAATTTGAGATTTTCCGATCATCAAGCTTTCTTTTGTTGTCACTTGAGCCTTGTGCATTTTCAAGCTTCAATATCGGCTCCATAAGGCGGTGGGATACAATGACAACTTCCTCAACAGTCTTTGGATTAGAAGCGATGACATCTCCTTCAACGCTCCAAGGTAGACCTCCGATCAAAGCTTCCAAAAGATTTTCATTGGTAGGGAACATATGAGGACACAGAGCTCTCAGCTTAGGGAATATCTTGCAGTATTTCTTGAGATCATTACCTTTGGCGACCAAATGGTAATACTCATCTTCTAGATTCTTTATCTCAGTTTTTGGGCAGTACTGTTTCATCAACAGTTGTTTCAGATCTGACCATGAAATACTACAAGCTTCTTCCATTCTGATTGGTTAGGCATGGGCTTTCCACCAAGATAACACATCTTCTAGCAAAGTTCCAGTTGCAAACTTGACCTTGCAATCATCCGTGCAGTCACTTAGTAGAAATACAGTCTCGCTTCTCTCAAAATAATGAAGTAGACCAATAGCACCTTCTGTGCCCTTGAAGAATGTTGGCTTGCAGTTCATGAATTCCTTGTAGCTACACTTACGAGCTACGGAAGACTCACTTTGATTTGTTGGAGTGTTGGTTTCATTTGGGTCTGTGGCAGGACACGAGTTACTTGACAAGACGAGCACCTCGGCTTCACGTCTTTGCTTGGGCAACACGCCCGGTTTGACTTCTCGAGCAATCTCCGCTTCTGAAATCTCGCTCTCGCAATCTCGAACCTCTTGCAATCTCGGCTTCTTGTGGCGACTTCACATTTCTCTTGGGCAATTCGTTCACCTTCAAGAATGCGTTCAACTGCTCTAGCGGTGTCGGTGACATGCTTAGCTATAGCGGCTTAACGCTTTCGGCGACCATTTTCTGGACAACAATTGAGTGATGGTGGATTTATAGCTTTCTTCGACCATTTTCTAAAATTTCCAAGAAATAAACACCAAGATTAAGAATCACCGACGATAATAAAAGTGATTACATATTATAAATATCATAATATTCAAGATCATCACTTTAAATCAATGAGATGATATCGTTATGAACAAGAATAAGTGAATCATGATTTATCTCAACAAAATCATAACATATATAAGGACATAATGATCGGTTCGGCATATATGACCGACGAATAATATCACAACACATATCTATAGAAATACAACTATAGATATAATAGAATAAATCGATACATAGTAATTGTTCACAACCATATGTTACAACATCAATATTCTTGTTCCATAGTTACAAACCAAAAGGATACAAGCCTTAATGCCTCATATGGCGGCTTTATGATACATACTACAATAAAGATGACTAGAACCTATGCATCTCCCGATGCGTCATCATGACAACGGCGAATCTCCTCAACCATGGCTGTCAAATCTCGGATCTGCTGCTCACATGATCGATCTCTAGGCTCGAGGTCATCAATCCTCTGCTCTAGTATAGCGGTGTGAGCATGAGCAGATGCAAGCTCGTGATGTAAGGCTCTCTCTAGGTGTAATACCCTAAAATCCGTCTTCCTGAATTCCTATATAATTTGAATTTTCCTTATGTACTATGAACATTATTAAGTATGTAAGACCATATGTTATGTGATAGTTAAATTAATATGACCTATAACCTAAGTTTCTAAAACAATTAACAATATGTCTATAGATTTTGCGAATATATACATAAATCAAAACTTAAATTTTGGTCATGCTAAATGGGTTGAACCTAAATGATGATAATCGTATACATTTGATCTCTCTAAGCTTTTACACATTGATTGTCCCCTATGATTAAACTACTATCCTAAATAGTATATATGAATTAGTAACCTATCTTATTTATAATTCCTATCACACGTTTAAAATAGTTGCATGACCGATTTAAAAACCTGTGCACAAATGCACTTTGAAAATAAAATTAAGGAAACTTTCTCTTGTGATAACTACTCTATCAATCACCTTTAAATTCGACACTAATCACCTCAATCCTCCCATATGTTTCGGCAATCACCTCCCTTAAACTACTCCTAAACTTCGACTAATCACTCAATCATCACATTATGTGTCGGCACTAAATCACCTCCCTATCACCCAATCAATCAATTATCAATAAAGGTGTCTCCTGATTTGAACTCCTCTCCATCTCAATTATTCTTAAACGTATGATAACATTTTGAACAATGCGGTTGTTTATGACCTTGGTGAGCTCTAATAATTTATATACGAGAGAGAAACAACATATCATCTTCCTAGAAATTCCAGTTTTATCATGCTAATAAATATTAAACCCTACACATTTTAATGCTTAACGAGTTCGGGAACGGGTCGCAGCGAAGTGGTTCGAGTTGCAACGAGAAAGGGTTGGCTTGATCTTTGGTGCGAGATCAAGACATGTCGATCAGGTTGGAATGAACAAAAGGGTTATGTTTGAGTAGTCCATTTTGGTTTTAGTCGCTAATGGTATATCGCTTGTGACATGGTATAATTCTGAGGCCACGTTTTGGTTACGGGTTTGCAACACGTAGGGTATAAGAGAAACTGAAACCAATACGCTGTATGAACGTGTTTACTTATTGAAATCAAGATGTAAATATGGGTTTTAGTAGCTAACTGTAACTAAGAAACTTATGAAGAGGGTTGGGTTGTGATTTTACGTGTGGTCGTTTTCGCATGATAAACTGAGGGTGTGATCGCGAGATACTCCGGGTTGTAGGTTCGATCGTGTGTCTAGTTGTATCTTCGTGTTCATGTCCTTGTTTCGGGTTCGACCTCAAGCTTGGCCTATTCTCGTTTCGGCTTGGAGGGTAATATATTATTCGTGAATCATATCCATCATTATATCTTGTGATACCTTAACTCTACAAAATATATAAGTTAAATAATGAAGACATAAAATTTGATCATGCGTACAAACATAACATGAAATAAGGATGGTAACTTTCGAATATGGTGTAGTATGCATTTAACAAAAGCTGGTCCTGTACAGTAGTTTATGTCATAGTCGTTTCGGTCCATTACTAAAAATGAGAATACGCTTAATAACTCTAAAAATATTAATACGATTCAGACAAGAAATAAATCCGTCATGACTTAAATGAGCTAATGAGTATTATACGAAACGTAATCCTTGTAGATTCGTTGAAGAAGACGTGACGTTATTTCTTCGTGCTCACATTTCCATTTGCTTCCATTTGCTAAGGTACAGATTTTCTATCCCTTTTCAGTAGGGATTTCTCGTAACCCTTCGATCCTTGACTTTGCTTCACTTATGATATTCCTTTGCTATGATTTCCTTATGATATGATCCTTTTGATATGATTCCGACATAATCTATTGATATGACTCTGTTCGCTATGATATTCGTTGGTTATGATTCTGAACTTTGATATGAACTTTGATATGAGCTTTGATATGAACTTTGATATGAACTCTGATATGAATTCTGATATGAACTTTGATATGAACTTTGATATAAACCCTTATTATATGATATGATTATGCTTTGACCCTTCAGTTTGATTACCCGAGCCAAATATGTGTTCCTAGTCAGGAAGGTAACCTGACCGTGTCATTGATGCACCAATGGCATGACTCAGCAGTGCACGAGTGATGTTGCACACCGTCCCCATTTTGATATGATTATGAGCTCACTATATGTATATGATTTGGCCATTATATGTTTTGGGGGCGATGGATGCATCCTAGATTTGATATGTTTGAGGATTTGATCCGATTGGAGCTTTATCCGGTGAATGATGTCGGTGCAATCCGCGTCTTCACAATTCGTGGAGTTAGCTACTCCATTTGTTACCGAGGTCTCCCTCCTATTATGTATGGTATTCGAGGTCACCCTCCGAATACAATGGCTACTTATGATATGATATGATATGTTTCGGGCTCTGCAGATTTCGATAACCTTTACACTTTTGATAACCTATATTGTACCTTTCGTATTCCCCAACGCATCCATAATCAGACATTGTTCATTACTCAAGACTTTATATGATTCACTTTACCAAGATATAGATACTCCATTTCATTGATCTCATCACACTTTAATTCCGTTATTTCGCACTATGGTTCCATTCACGCATCGGGTTATTATATGTTATTGGATTTGATTATGATATTCATGTTTATATGACTACCGATTACTCTGTATGATATGTATGTATGCGATATAAGATTTACCTTGTCATCGACAATATGCTATCTTATCGTTATGTGATCCTTTAAATTGTCCGTAACCGTACTTGTGTGATATCGATTGTTGATCCGCTTATCTTTTCTACTTCGCTCGTTAATCTCGTGACTATGGCCACCGTGGCGCCCTTATCCGCTTGTGGTTGACCGCCATGTTTGCATTGCTTATGCTACCGCTTGATTTGGCCGATGTTCGACTTATGACGTCTAGCTTGTTAACTTGTTTAATTGCCTCGCTATGTTTTTAGTTCATTTAATTATAGTGTTCATACTGTATTCCTACTTGTTACTTGTGACTGCCATGTTTTGATTTCCGTTATGATACTGGTTATGTCTTCAACCGAGGGTTTTGACCGTGTGAATTGCCATGCTCACTTATTATTAATTGCTTCCGCTTTCAGAGACCTTTGATTGGCTTGTTTGTCTCCCTCGATTTCTAATTGATTGTATGACTTATACGCTGTGTGGATGCTATGCCCGCTATGTTTGTTTATGTTTCAGCTTGTATGTCCGGTTTGTATGGTGCTTGTTTATATGTCTTGATGCTTTGCTTCACTTCGCCTCTCTTGTTATCTGTTCGCTTTGGATATTCAGATAATGTGTTCTGCAGATCCTCTTTGACTCATTTCTCTCATTTCGCTTTACTTTGTTATCCGTTCCTTTGTTTCATTTGCATTTCGATTTTATTTAGCTTTAGCTTTGTTATATCATTCCATGGGCTTTTAAGCTCGTACATTTCTTTCTGCGGCGGTGTTAGGTTGAAGATGGGCTTTGATGGGGTGAGAGTTGATTATTTGAGTGGACCAACCCCAGATACCTTATTTTGGATTTATTGGGGGCTATTGTTTGAGATTTCATTTTATTTTAGACTTATTGAATTACAGATTTTTTCTTGTAAGTCATTAGTCTATATGACTTGGTACTTTATTCTTAAGGCTTTCGCTTGTAAAATTTTATTTGTATGTTATGATATGACACCAGAATGTGACACTTCTACCCTTGTCGGGTTGGGGTGTTACACTAGGCCTAGGGTAGTGTCTCTCAAAGTACTGGAATCTCGAACTGTAACACCCCAACCCGACAAGGGTCCGAATGTCACATTATGGAGTCATATCAGAATATAATAATAAAAATTTGCAAGCGGAAGTCTTATTAAATAAAATACCAAGTCATATAAATGAATGACTTACGAAGGGAAAAATACATAATTCAACAAGTCTAAAAGATACGAAATATCAAAAAAAATGTTCTTCCAAATGATTCCAAAATAATAAGGGAAACTAGGGTCGGGTCACTCAAAAGCTCCTACTCTCACTCACAAATCTCAGATCCCACTTGGTACCGCCGATGGAAAGAAATGCGATTGAGCTTAAAAAGCCCAAAGAATGATATAACAAAACAAAAGCTAAACATAATCCATTACAGAATGAAACAAAGGAGACTGATAACAAAGTCGCAACGAATGAGTACAATGAGTCTATGAGTCAATGAGGAACCTGCAGAACACAATATTAACAGATATCCAGAAGGAACAGAAATCAAAGAAAACCAAAGCAAAGCAAAGCAGCGAATCATTGAACAAATATAAGCACATATAAATAACCAAACATACAAGTGTCGAAACATAATCCGATGGGAGTTGATGAACAGTATCATAATCAAAACAAGAAACCAAACAATGTACAAGCAAATCAGTCGGCGAATCACTAAACATGAATATGGCAAAACAAACAAATCAGATAATCAGACATACATAAGCTAAGCAGAATTCTATAATCAGGAGAATCAACTGAATAGAATGTAAGAATGTCAATCATACATGTCAAACATTCAACAATAAATAAGCATAATAAATATCATAACAAGCTGGGATACTATTAAAAGTATAAGCATGTCAGTCACAAGTATAGGTAGGAAATACTGAACGAACGTCATAACTAAACGAAGTAGTTGAACAAGAATATAGCATGGCAAATTAAACAAATCAGCTAGACAAATAACATAAGGTATACCATATTCCTTCATCAACCCGTAACATGAACAGATGTGTAAACATGGAAATCATAATTTGCAGGTAGATTACTAAATAATAGATATAGCCCTCGACATAACTGAACGAAGTATAACATGATCAACGGATAAATCAAATGATTACATACTAGCATGGCAACCGATTTAATCAAATAGTCACATAACAAAGATGGTAAGCGGATAATCGATATTAGCATGATAACAGTGAATCGTGTAACCACATACTAACACAAGAGATGAGAAATCATGAAATCATAATCAAGATGGTAAACAGATGGACCAATTAATCATATAATAGCATATTAAACACTTGAATCCAATAATCATATAATAGCTCTAACGGTGAAGTGGTAATCAAGTATAAGCTTGGCAACCAACCAAATAAAGTGAAATCATAGTAAATCAAATGAATCAAGACCGAGTATAATAACCAAATGAATCAAGCATGAGTCCGATAGTCAAACGAATCACATAAGAATACTGAGTGAATAGGTAGTCAAATGAATGACTGAATAGGCATAGTAAATGAATGAATCAGAATATCAGATAGTCAAATAACCAAAATCAGAATGTTGCCACGAGCACCTAATACTAAAGGAGATACTCCAATAGCCAAATCTACCAAATCACATATCATAAACCATATCTGCCAAATCATATCAAATTCGTCAAATCATATCAAAGTGTACATGGGTAGCTAGCCCAAATGTACCAAACTGTGAGGGGGTGTATTGCACACACAAACCACATCACCAAAACTGAACTGAGTACCTAGGATGCATCCAACGCTCCCTGCAAAACAAATCATATATGCATATGCCAGTTCGAGACTGTACATACGTATTCATAATGGCCAAGTGATCACATATATCATATCATATCATAAAGGGAACACCTGGGACTAATCACACCGTCCCAGATAGTTTCATGCCATTGGTGCGTCAATGACATGGCCATAGTACCTCCATGGCTAGTTAGCTCGGGCAACAGAACATAACGAATCATATCAAAGCATATCCCTAATCATATCATATCCAAACCAATCATATGAGCAGAACTGAATCATGCAATAGCAAACGGATATCACAACAGATCTCATAACAAAACGGATAGCAGATCAAATATCATAACGGATGAAATCATATCAAAGGAATCATAGCAAAGGGAATCATATCACATATAAGGAATCAAAGTCAAGGATCGAGAAGTCATGAGAATAAACCCTTAATAAGAAAGGGTAGAATATTTGTACCTTAGCAAATAAAATGAGAGCAAAAGGAAAGAGCGCAGGAGGAACAACGTCACGTATTCTTCAACGAATCTACACGGATTACGGTTCGTATAATACTTATTAGCTCATTTAACGTTATAACGGATTTATTTATTAAGCGTATTCTTATTTTTAGCAATGGACTGAATTAAAATACTTTAGGGTAATAATCATTAATTAGCCAAACTTAGAGGTTACAAATGATAAATGATAAACTTAAAAGTTTTAATATAATAATTATCCTATTTGAGGGTTTTATATGCCAACTTATAAATTTCAGGGTTTGCATGCGATATTTATCAAAAGTTAAGATTTAAAAAGGTAAATTCTTAAAATATAACTTATCATAACAAATGTGGATTTCATGCACTGTTAAAGATTACATTTACTGAATTGTAAAGCCATTGATAAAAAAAAGAGACTTTAGGGTGAAATTACATTTTTTTATCACATGTTTTGGCTGCATGCGTATGGTATAGATCATATACACAGATCAAAGATGTCGGGTATGCACATTGTCATGGGTCTAGCATTAACTGATTGTTCAAAAGGAAAGCTACAGATTCAATAAAAATGTTAAGGTTCACCATTTATATCACATCCCGACACACATTTTTACCCTCGATCGTGGCTTATAGGACACATAATTACGACATCGTGAACATTTAATATGACAACCACCCGACTCAATTTTCTCGACCCGGTTTTAAAATATCAAACTACCCAATCGTTGGTCCCTCGGTTAGCTTCGAACTTACCCCACAAGACATATCACCTACATATACAATATTTGATTTATGACTCTTGTACTGCTTTAATATCACACGCCCATGCACAAACCAACATGTTCTAAACTATATATTAACTTCTTTATTGTTTAAACAATCAATGTCATGTTTATGTTTATATTCTGAGATTCCTAGTTTAGCCTAAAAATATAATACATGCATATATGCGGATTTGTGTCGTCGATATTGCTACATAAAAAACAAGTTTAAAAAATGAAGCTCATAACTGTACGTATGGAAGCTCACATATGCATGGCCAACATGAATCACTTTGAACCTTATTAAAATGACTTTCGATTTGGGTTTGTATCATTTTATTAGTCGTATAACAAATCCATTTTAAGCCTATTAATTCAGCCATATATGTACATATGAATAACAAGTTTTTCATATAGGATGTCATGAGTACTAGCGATGTATAGCTCAAGAATTACCTTCGGGCTAAACGAGTACGATCGAAACCAAAGCCAAGAACACGAACATAACACTGATAGATTTAGGTTAATCCCCTTAATGTCATTCAACTATACCAATCGGTATATATAAAATACAAGTAACCGACCTAAGCAAACCCATAATGGGCTGAACATATAACATATCATAATGGGCTAGCATCACAAATAATAATATCGGCTAATACACCCCCACAGTTGGAGCGGGAGGCCTTCGAACGTTCAAACTGGAGCGAAAATCCAGAAACAATGCAGCCGGGAGTCCCTTGGTAAAAATATCAGCATACTGAAAACGGGATGGGACATGAAGCACACGAACCTGTCCTGAAGCAACATAGTCACGGACAAAATGAATATCAATCTCAATGTGTTTCGTACGTTGATGCTGAACGGGATTCGTCGATAAATATACGACACTGACATTGTCACAATAGACAATAGTAGCAGTAGATAAAGGGTGATGAAGCTCACGCAGCAAATTACGAATCCAAGCTGTCTCAGCTACTACGTTAGCAACACCACGATACTCGGCCTCAACACTGGACCGAGATAACGTCACCTGTCGTTTAGCAGACCACGATAACAAGTTATCACCAAGAAAGACACAATAACCTGAAGTAGACCAGCGAGTGACCGGACAACCTGCCCAATCCGCATCTGTGTAAGCAATAAGCTAAGCAATAGAGGAAACATGCAACTGAAGACCATGATCAAGAGTACCCCGAAGATAGCGTAATATACGCCTAAAGCATGAAAATGTGTATCCCGAGGGTCATGCATAAATAAACAAACTCGCCGAACCGCTGTATGAAATATCCGGCGTGTAAAGGTAAGATCATCAAGTGCTCAAATAAGCTCCGATATAAGGTTGGATCATCAAAGGTGTACCATCGTGCCCAAGTTTGGACTCGGTATCAATAGGAGTGTGGCACGGATTACACTTCGCATATGAGCTCTCTCAAGAATTTCCTCGGCAAACTTAGACTGTGATAAAAACATACCAGAGGTGGTGCGCGTAGCAGAAACACCAAGAAAATAATTAAGAGAGCCAAGATCCGTCATCGCAAACTCACTATGAAGAGCAGTGATAATACGCTGTAAAAATGTAGTAGAAGAAGCAGTCAAGATAATATCATCCACATACAGTAACAATTAGGCCATGTCAGATCCACGATGGAACACAAAGAGTGACGATCGCTTTGCTATCTTTGAAACCAATGCGTGTAACAAATCTCGCAAACCGAAACTAAGCTCTGGGGCTTGCTTAAGCCCATACAATGATCGCTGCAAATGACAAACATAATCAGGGTGAGCAGGATCAACAAACCCTGGCGGCTGATGCATGTAAACTGTCTCTGATAAGTAGCCGTGAAGAAAAGCATTCTTCACGTCAAGCTGATGAATAGGCCAATCACGAGACACTGCTAGACTGAGTACTGTGCGAATAGTAGCTGGTTTGACCATGGGACTAAAAGTCTCATCACAATCAATCCCCTGCTGCTGACTACGACCATTAGCAACAAGGCGCGCCTTATGCCTGCTTAAAGTACCATCTGCATTAAACTTATGCCTGAAAAGCCACATAGAACGAACAATATTCACATTAGCTGGACGGGGCACAAGTACCCACGTTCCGTTAGTAATTAAAGCATTATATTCATCCAACATAGCTTGCTTCCAAAGAGGATCACGAAGAGCATGAATATGAGAACGCGGTAGTGGAGACACAGTAGTGACATGACAATTCATACGCTCAAGAGGTTTAGAAATGCCGGCTTTAGCACGTGTGACCATAGGGTGAGTATTGGTGGTATTGGGCGGCTGAATGGGTAGTATCGGAGTGGGCAATGGTGTTTAAGGATCGGGTGAGGAGTGGGTATGGGTTGTGTGGGGGGCGAAGTGGGTGTGTGGTGGATAGGCGGTGGAGTGGTAGCGGCAATGGGTTATGAGTTTGCGGATTAGTTATGGGTGGCTCATTGTTCACAGCAGATAATGGGACGAATGGGTAAGGAGATAGTGGTTGGAGTGGTTAAGAAATCATAATGTGGAGAGGTGTATTGGTGTAGGATGCAAAGGGAAATACATCCTCATCAAAGCGAACATGACGAGAAGTATTATTTTGTTGGAGGAGAGGTCAAGACACCTAAAACCTCGGTGATTGGCGGGTACCCAAGAAACACACAAGCAAAGTGGGCGTGGTTGAAGTTTATGTGCAACAAGAATATATGGATAACAGAGGCACCGAATACACGTAAATTGTCATAAGATGGGGAACGGTTATAAAGTTTAGTAAATGGTACCTCATTATTGATGGCAATGGATGGAAGGATGTTTAAGAGATAATGGCCATGTTAAGTGCTTCCACCCAAAAGGAGGGCGGTATGCTAGCTTGAAAATGCAAAGTGCGTATAAGGTTGTTGAGAGTGCGCAACATGCGTTCAGATTTGCCACTTTGCTGGGATGTATGCGGGCAAGAAAACCTAAATTGAATGCCGGTTTTGCGAAATAAATCATGAAAGCGGGTGTTGTCATATTCACCCCCATGATCACACTGTAAAGCCTTTATATCTACACCGAATTGTTTGTTTACATAAGCACGAAAAACGATAAAAATATCATACAAGTCAGACTTTCTATTCAAAGGATAAACCCAAACAAAATGCGAGAAATGATCCAAAAAAATAGCATAATATCTAATACCACTTTCACTCAGAATAGGGGATGTCCATACATCCGAGTGGACAATATCAAAAATAGATGCAACCTTCGACTCCGAAGTATAAAATGGAAGCTTTATTTGTTTTCCTAATTGACAAGCATGACACAAAGCAGACAAATTTGATTTATTACAAGAAATGAAATTACTAGACTCTAAACGACGAAGCACATCTTCACCGGGGTGCCCGAGGCGTCTGTGCCACGTAGTATGACTGAACGAAAGCAAAGCAAAAGGAGGATGCGTGGATGACGGTTGCGTGACCAGGTAAAGATCGCCTGTGCTATCACAACGGAGAAGAAGTCTGCCCGTCTGGTAATCCTTCACAGAAAAACCATAAGCGTCAAACTCAACGGAAATGTCATTATCACGCGTAAATTTACGAACAGAAATCAAATTTTTAATGATGTGTAGTGTGACAAGTATATGATTAAGGTGTAATGGTTTATGTGAAGTGGACAACAAGCTATGTCCAGTATGTGTGACCGGTATAGATGCGCCGTTTCCCACATACACAGACGGATAAATGCAATTATTACTAACAGATGTGAGGATACCTGTGTTGTCAGCCAAGTGAGAGGATGCGCCAGTATCCATATTCCAAGCGGGATCCGGAATAGTCATCGGCTGAGGAAGCATAGTAGCCTGAGTCAGAAAAACACCCGGAATCGTGTAGGCAAACTGCCCGGGTTAAAACATATTAGGCTGTGCCAAGGAATGGGCCTGATTACCCATTGGTAACTGTCCGGAATTGTGGGCCTGAGTATGTTGAACCGGGTATTGGGCCGGCTGGGGTGAATTGATGAACTGGGTGGCCAGGTGGGCCTGTTGTAGCTGCTGTGTTAGTGGACCGGTTGAGGTGACACCATGGCCCATATTACTAAGACCATTAACCGGATGTTTAAGGTTGGGATGTGGTATATTAAATCCAGTATTCATGCTAGGCTGACCAATGATATACGGGTTAACATAATGCATCCCACTCATACCAAAAAACGAGTGAGGAACAGCATTCGCAAATGGCAAAGTGTCAGACTTGGAAGAATGCTCACGAGTAGTTGTCTGAGATGCTCGAGTCGTTGTGGACCCAAGAGATTTATTAGTCGAGCTTGTACCACTATTTGTTGACTAAGACCGATTATCATGAGACCCGTGAATAAACTTGCAACGTGACCCATAGGTACACGATCCCCGCTGAAAATTATGGCAAAGTTCACCCCTTAACTCTTGCGTAGAACCAGCTTTGGGGTTGGTGTTGTTAGTAGCCACAAGCACCGTAGGCGAAGACGAGGTAATGTGAGCAGAAGAAAGTGCATGAGAAAGTTGTGCCATATCACTTTCTTCTAATAAAATCATAGACCTTACCTTATCAAACGTAGGAAGTGCTTCCCTATGACGAATGATGCGTGCGATATCCGGGAATTTAGCTCGAAGTCCGTTGATAGCGTATGTAACAAGGCTCGAATCACTTATCGGGGAGCCGAGATCAGCAAGACGATCGGCTTTCGACTTGATTTCTTGAAAATAATCATTAACGGATGATGTGCCGATCACCATATTACGGATCTCATTGTCGAGTTGAATGACTCGAGATGCTTTGTTGTCATGAAAAAGCTCCTTAAGCTTTTTCCACACCTCATGAGCCATGGTGCTATCATCAATAACCATCTCCACCAATTTAGGGGAGATCGTGGAATATATCCACATGATGACAATAGAGTCGTTAGTGTCATGGAGGGGATCGGGTTGAGCGGTACTAGTAGATGCGGGTGCTTCAAGGTGATTGTGAACATCGTACGTTTTGCAAAAACGCTTAAAAAGATTGCTCCAAGAGTTATAATTAAGTTTGTCTAGATCAAGGGGTGAGGGGATACACGCCTTGATACTAGCGATTGAATAAGCTTTATCAATCGGTTGCTTTGGGGTGATAGTGTCTCCCGTCATGATGCTATGACAAGGAAGCAAGGGCAGCAGCAAAGTAAACAAAAAAACAAAGCTAGCAATGCATGTAATGGAGTAGCAGAAGCTGTAAAAGATGCGACAATAATAGGCGTGAAATAAAAAATTAGGGTTTAGGAAGGGTAGGATCTTATGGCTTTGATACCAAGATAGATTTAGGTTAATCCCCTTAATGTCATTCAACTATACCAATCGGTATATATAAAATACAAGTAACCGACCTAAGCAAACCCATAATGGGCTGAACATATAACATATCATAATGGGCTAGCATCACAAATAATAATATCTTCTAATAAACACGAGCAAGACATCTCAACTCAAACACAAGATTCAACCATTCATGATCGAACCTACAACCAGGCGTACAAGAGACGAACCAGGACCTTTCGGATCAAAACTTTCCAACCCACGCGATCACCTAGCTCGAACACAAACCTTATTACAAGCCTTAGATAGCCCAAACGATCACTCACAGCTTCTGGTATCTCAATTCAAGAAGTGTATAAGCCGCCATTTGTGTTCTTGTTATTAGGGTTTTATGGAAGAGTGAATTGTGATGTTCGGTTTTGATAAGGAGAGATTATGGTTGTGATTACCAAATATTAAGGGATACATATTCTTTCAAATCCTTTTCAAAAACTAGTCATTCTTATCTTTTCTTCAAAAAAATGTGCAAAATATATATGGTCGTGACATGTACAGAGTTTTTAAATGTGATATTTATTTTTAATTGTGCATAGTTATATCACTAGCTCACTTGCTTAAAAACTTAGGTTAAATGTCACGTTAATTTAATTATCACATAACGTAAAGTCTTAATTATTCAATAGTGTTCATATACTTAGTGAAAAGTTCAAGTTATATGAAAATTTCAAAAAATGGATTTTAGGGTATTACACGAACATTATTCTCAAGCCTTTGGGTCAAGCTGGTCACGGCATCTCTCGCCTCCACAATCTGGGCGCTCATCATGTCAAATACAATCTCAATGGAACAACGACCTATCACGAGGTTTTTGACCTCTTCCTCCAAGCTCTCTATCCTAAGTAACGGAATCTCATCATAATGTGCCAGGAGCTCATTCAGCTGGTCCTCGTGTCTAACGAGTCTAGTTGCCAACAGAGGAATAGTGTGGTGTACAGGCTCACCGGTGATTGGCAGAACTGGAGCTGGTGTAGTAGTTGAGCTCTCCCCAAGCTCGAAAGGACTCGGTGCTCCCTCCTCGTCTCTCCAATGATGAAGTAGAGGTAACAAGAATGATCATCGTCTAGCGCCGGCCTTCTTCCTAGGTATAGACTGGACTTCCGCACGAGTAGGCATGTAAGGATCAATCAGTGACGGAGGATAGCATTTAATGCTAAGTGACAAAGGTGGCTAGCTGAAAGTATCCAATGGTGGTGATGCTACAGGTGGTGATGAAGCAGGAACAGTAGTGGTCTGATGGTAGGATACAGTAGGTGGAGATGGTGGTGAAGTAGTAGTAGGTGGAACTGTAGGTGAAACTGGTGATGACTGAGCAAGTGGTGACTGAGCTAATGGTGACTGAGCTGATGGTGTCACAGGAGTCATAGTGATGGATCGGACACGCTTCCTAGCCGTGTGTTTGAAGATGGTGCCCTTAGGATGCAGTCTGAAAGGCACTCTGAATGGCTCAAGCTCATAGGGCTTCAGGACACGCATCTTACGTCGGCGACGACGGATCGGTAAGGAAGATGATACAAAAGTGTCTGATGAGACAGAATCAGTGCTCTTGGATGACTTGGATGATCCATCATCCACAGCGACATCTGAAGCAGGTAGCCATTGCTATGACTCATAATACTGATCTAGTGTCATAGAAGCAAAAGCAGTACGCTCTTGAGAGCGAGCAATCATGACTGGAATGGTAGGAGTTCGGGCAACCTCGCCTTCCTCAAAAGGTTCGGTCCGTCATTTAAATAAAGGTCGGTATGATCGATCGGGATGAACAGTATACCGACAACGCGAGAGGATATAGTATCTTCCATCTCAATGTCTGAGGACAGAACAACTGGGTGGGAAGCAGACCGGATACTCTAACAACCCATAAAATAATCATGTAAGTAAAATGCCAAATAGTATGATTAACAAGATTTTAGTTAGTTGCGCACATCTGCCAACCAAATCTTCATGCCTAACTAAAATGAATGCAATTTACTTATGATCTAGCGATGCATCAATCCTAATGCATAGGCGGTCACGGAAGGGCATAGGCGTGGTGTAAAATAGTCTCGTTTAAAAGTGCGGTTATAGTCCAAATGTTTTGAAAACTCTTGGTTCTCTATAACCTTGGCTCGATGCGAATCTGTAACACCCCACGAGATCAAAATGACAGTGGAAGACTAATCGAGGTGTTACTTGAATAGAGATCATAGTTAACAATTATAGAAAACGACTCGAAAGAGGCGTTTTATTAAAAGTAGTTATCATTCATCGAAAACTCATAGTTGTTACAAAACATTGTAAATTGTTCAAGTGTTTTTCCAAAATAAAGAGCATGAGTTTGAAAGAAATGAAAACTTTATGTTTACACCACAAGAAAGATCTTGGTATGCCCCACTCCGTGCCTTGGACATAATCTTCACTGATTACATGAGATAACATGCTTAAAAAGGTCAACAATAATGTTGAGTGAAGTTCATAGGTTTAAATAATAGTTGAACTCAAGAATATAAGCATGATCATTGTAAACTAACAATATCATATAGAAAATCACAGATTATTATGCGCTAAGCTCGTGCGACTAAGACTCAACTGCATATAACGAATTACTGGTGTACGTAAGTTTTCCCCAAAGGAGGTAATAGCCAATTACCTAATGCAATTCAAATGTGGTGCACCTCAGTTATTTCTCTATAACCAAGACGGGGTCGTTACTCCCCATAGCACTATTCACGATATCTGCGTTCACTCACGGTGACTAATGGTTCATGATACAGGGGACTTAGGGCTAAATACTTAGGCAGTACCAATAATCAAGAAGCGAACATTTATGAAAAACCTTGTGTTCTAGTTTAGAGCATGTATCTCCCTTGAGGGGTTTGCAAATAAAAGTAAAAGCGAGGCTATGAACTCACCTTGATGAAAATGAACAAGCACAAACAGATCAAGCACAATGTAGCAGAGGTTCTAAACCGAAACCTAAAAATGATGAGATGGCGAGTCCAAAATAATAGAGCATTAAATATTCTTATTCAATAGATGGCTGAATTGTCCAATTCAATAGGGTGTGTGTGTGCTTAACGTTTTACGTTAATTTACTTGCTACATTGCCTTAGTGGATATTTATTAATGATCCTCACTTATAAGTGAAATGTTCCCTGATAAGGATTTAAAAGGTACACTTTTGAGGGGTCATTTAAGCCCTTAATCGACCACTTTTATATCCGCTATCGCTTAATTTCGCTCCTTTTCACTTTTAGGTCTCTTGAAGGCAAATTGTTTGGAATGACACTTATTCGCCAAAAGGCGTGAATATATGAAGAAAATGGCCAAGTCAAGATCAAGACACTCAAGTCATTGAAAAAGAAGGTGATGGTGTTAGAGATTGAAGGCGACGTCGTAACGTGCTCCAAATTTGTGACGACTCAAGAGTTTAAATTGTTATTTTACACCCGACGACGCCGTGTTTTAAAGAGTAGGTGTCACAAGTCGACGACCTAGATTCGCATCCGGACCACGCCGGTCGGGTCGAAAGCGTCACAACCATAAGGAGACGCCATCACAAGGTTGACGTGGTCAAGACGAAACCCTAATGGCGGTGACCCGACGGCGTCACATTTAAAGAGTGACGCCGTCGTATGTTGTAACTCTATATATAGAATTCGAATTTTCAGACTTTTAGAGAGGTAGTTTTGTGGAATAAAACCTAAAACCGAGTTTTGGCTGTCTTGGGCAGTATCTTAGGGTTCTCATACCCTATTTTACAACAAGATAAGTAATTTACTTCATTGATTCAATTATGTCTTCAATTGTTTGTGTGTATGCTTGCATGTTTTCCATGTCCGGCTAATTTACTTGTGTGTTTGCTTAGATCTATGAAACCTAGATATTAAATATTGATTGGTTGTCTCTTATATTAATTGTGATTGACCTAGTATTGCGATAGGTCATTCGTTGTGTTTTTAATGCTTGAGTAATCTTTGTGAATATTAGTTTATAATCACCTAGAGTTATTGTAGGCTAAACATCCAAAGATAACCTTAGAGTTAGTTTATGAATCCTAGAGATTTCGTGAGGCACAACCTTGAGGTAGTCTCAAAGAGTTAGGGAAAAAGGCATACCCTGCGACCTTAGAAGACACAACGCGTTAAGAATCAGGACGTGACAATTCAACTATCAATAGGAGATAACTAGGAAGTAATAGCATCTAGGTAAACACATATTTAATCATCATCGACACACATCAATTAGACATAGACTACCCTTAGCTTAGTCAATTAGAATAGATAATAGTAGTAATCGGTGAAATACCAACCCCCCAAATACAATACCCCGAGATTCGTAATTTCAGTTTTCTAATAAATAGAAAAAGATAAAAAATAATCTTCCTCAACCCCAACCTTAGCGTAGTAATTTCTCACTAGCATTCCTATTCCCCTAGAGAACGATATCAATACCCGAGGCTTACCCTAATACTACACTAAAACGATTAGGTTCACTACCTAGGGTGTTCAAAAACTTGCTCGACGAAAAGAAAGTTCCTTTGACCCCGAACGCGCGTTGTACGCGTATCATTCCCCCGTTTCTAGTAAAAATGATAGTGTTGTTGAGTATTTTAGCTTGTTTAGATCGCACGTACATTTCATCGGATTATATATAAAATTGTAATCTTATATATATATATATTTAACGATATCTGATAATAAAATACTTTGAGAACACTTATATGATCAAAATAATCGTTTTTACAAAGTTATGTTAAGTTTATAAGTTTTTCTAAACTTTTCCTGAATTTACACTTTTTACCCTCAAGTTTCAAAATATATGTGTTTAGTCCCTCAAGTTTGAGTAATTGACACTTTTTACCTAAAACGTATTTTATATCAAAACTTTATGAAATTGACAGTTTCAACCCTTGGTGAAACTGTTTTTACGAAAACATTCCTCCAAAATGTGTTTTTGAAGCGTATACCTGATACGCGTACAACGCGCGTTCGGGGTCAAAGGAACTTCCTTTTCGTCGAGCAAGTTTTTCAACACCCTAGGCAGTGAACCTCATCGTTGTAGTGTGGTATTAGGGTAAGCCTCAGGAATTGATATCGTTCTCAAGGGGAATAGGAATGCTAGTGAGAAATTACTACGCTAAGGTTGGGGTTGAGGAAGATTATTTTTTTTTAATCTTTTTTATGATTTTTTAGAAAATTGAAAGGTACGAATCTCGAGGTTTGGATTTGGGGGGTTGGTATTTCTACCGATTACTCCTTATCTAATTATCTAAACTAAGGTGAGTGTAGTCTATGTCTATTGTTGTGTGCTCTTATGATGATTAAAAATGTGTTTACTTAGTTTTTATTACTCCCTAGTTATCTCCTATTGATGGTTGAATTGTCACGTCCTTATTCTTAACGCGTTGTGTTTCTAAGGTCGTAGGGTATGCGTTTATCCCTAACTCTTTGAAGCTACCTAAGGTTAATGACTACGAAATCTCTAGGATTCATAAACTTAACACTAAGGTTATCTTTGGATATTTAGCCTACAATTCCACTAGTAAATATAAGCTAAGGTTCAACAAAGACTAATCAATAACACAATGAATGACCTATCGCAATACTAGGTCAATCAAAATTAAGATAAGAGACAATCAATTAATATTCAATACCTAGGTTTCATATATCTAAGCAAACACACAAGTAATTTAGTCGGACATGGAGAACATGCAAGCATACACACAAACAATTGATGACATGATTAAATAAATTAAGTAAAACACTTATCCTGTTGTAAAATATGGTATGAAACCCTAAGATACTGCCCAAGACAGCCTTGGTTCGGTTTAGGTTTTTACTCCACAAAACTACCTCCCTAAAAACTGGAACCCTAATATGCGATGGCGTCACTCTTTAATTGTGACGCCGTCGGGTCGCCGCCATTAGGGTTTCGTCTTGGCCACGTCAACTCTGCGACGGCATCACCTTATGCTTTTGACGCCGTCGGCTTCAACCTCTGACGCCGTCTGGATCCAAATCTAGACCGTCTGAGTTGCGACGCCTTACTCTTTTAAACCTGATGCTGTCACTTGTAAATTAGCAATTTGCTCTCTGAGTCATCTCAATATGTGTCGCGACGGTGTCGCAATTAAGCCGTGACGCCGTCCCCTTCAATTCCAGCACTTGAGTGTCTCGATTCTTGACTTTGGCCTTTTCTTCAGATGTTCGCGCCTTTTCGTCCGAATAAGTGTCATTTCAAAATTTGCCTTCAAGAGACCTAAAAGTGAAAAGGAACGAAATTAAGTAGTAATGGATACAAAAGTGATCAATTAAGGGCTTAAATGACCCCTCAAAAGTGTACCTTTTAAATCCTTATCAAATATCCCTACACTTGGTATTTGCTTGTCCTCAAGCAAATGTGCTTTTGGCCAATTAATTTATAAGTTAGGGGTCATGAAACATTAGTTTAGAATGATTCACAACACATATAAGCCCCGCAAAAGTCATAACAAGCACGGAAATTACATACTAGCACTTCATAAGTGGTGTTTGGATACTCTCATCTCTCGGGTGTATATGAAATATATCAAGTTTGAAATGGAAGATAAACACTCATTAACCGGTCCCAGTACATAGATTACCATAGTCTTGAGATTAGATCAAACCTCCATCGCTTTGGCGTAAGCACCTAGGAAAAACTATCCAAGAGGTCTTTTAAAGGGTTGTAACATTAGGCTTACGGTAGGGAAACAAAGGGTTTCGTGGGATAGGAGATTTAGTGGTGGCAAGTCAAAAATCTTTATGTTGCAAGCATGCGAAGAATGGCGTTGCTAAGCCAAGACTCGACACTCTAAACTCTAGATAAACTGAAACAAACAAACATAAATTTAAAGATAGATGTAGGATGGTAGCGGTGATGTTTTTCATTTTTTATACACTTTTACTCTACCATCCTCTACGATAACATCAAAATGATAGGATTTATAGGCACATCCTTACACTTGAGTTTTTTATTACTCTAACACTAATTTGACCCGAATTGAAAAGATCAAAACACTTGGAGTACATTATTACGCAAATAAAGGGAATTTGAATTTAACGTTCCCTTACCGTCATTTCATAAAATTTAACTTTTCCCATGAGTCCCAATCGTCCCAAAATTGTGTACAAAGGATATGACTCGACTTAGCAACTTATGCAAGCAACTAGATAATTGAACTAAGGGCTTAGTATGATAACAATAATGCACTAAAAGTGAGTGCATACAAGGTAGGCTAAGGCGATTTAGGTGTACATTTAGGGGTGGATTGTAAACAATGCTCTTCATTGATATTCCAGAAAACCGAAACATCACCAGAACCGCGAAAAGTATTGGCTCTGAGGGGTTAACTAGGGGTATCGTGTACTAAAGATGAGTACAACGCAAGGGTGTGGGGGAATTACTCAACCGATGTGGAAGAATTAATTATATTACGGGTATCAAACAAGGGTTATCCTAATGCCTCTTATCATTTAGTTATTCCTAACTACACAAGTGTAGTCTCACAAGCGATCTCGGAATACACCACAAAACAAGTTCTAGAATATATTATACTACCGGTTCATACTCGAAGCATTAAATGGAATGCTTTAATTCCTACAAATCTATGGGCGATCCTCACATTTTGGGTGGAATTTAAGTGGTAAAGGGTTTTTGTGCTAGTCATATAACTTCCTATCCATGAGACGCTTTATTAAGACTAATGGCCCACTCCTACATGTCATGAAAAATTTAAATTTGGTGCCAAAATTACCCTAACCGATATTTCTCATGGTTTATTACACAAATGAAATTGGACAAGGCAAATAGTCAAGGATAAACATAGTTTCAAAGTTCCGCTTATTTTCCCTCCTACAATTAAACCGAACATTGTCCCTTTGTTCCCGAAAGTATCAAAGTTATGATAATGGAAGGTAATTAAAACGAAAGAAACTAGTACTCCCCTGATTAGCTCGGTAGGATCCGTGTTAAGTAGTGGTGATAACGCTCAGATTGTGCATGTTTTTAGTAGCGTTATGTGTGCTTTTATATATGTTATTTGGTTATATTTGCGTGATTATAGTGCTTAAACGCATCAAAAGATGTTTGTCTAGTGTTTATAACCAAGTGCGAGGAAACGGAAGGAAAGTAAAGAAATGTTCAATGAATAGAAGATTCCCGCTTCAAGAAGCTTCAAATCAAGATCTCAAGGACCTTTGAAGACCATAGTGATTGAAGAACCAAGTTCTACAAGATAAAGAGAAGAAAAGATCAAGTTTCAGAACTCAAGAATCCAACCGATCGGTTGGAATATGACCGAAACGCCAAATGACCATCACCAACCGTTCGGTCGCCACCATAACCGAACGGTTGGCCCTTTTAGAAGACCAACCGATCGGTTGGTCATATAACCGATCCGGTTGGAGAAGTCGTGCATCGCCAAATCTTCATCACTAAGTTTCCCTTTGCATCCAAACGATTCTAGGTCCTTCTCTTGGTGTATTCTAGTCCATTCCTTACTCCTTGGAGGCCAAGTTCAGAATTAATACCCTAAGCTTTGGAATTAGTATAAATAGAGGCCATTTGTGAGCATATGAGACACACACTTCAAATACAAATCTCTTTACTCATCAAACAAAGCTTTAAGCTCTCAAATTCGTCCTTAGAAGTCCGTGAAAGTTTGAGTTCCGAAGTTCCACATTCGAGGCCAAATCACCAAGAAGTCTACCCCAATACTTTGGGAATCATTACTTCACCATTTGTAATCTTGTTCCAAGCATTGTAAGACTTTTAATCATGTTTTCTAATGTTCAAAGTTCTGAGTTTATGTTCATGTTTGCTATAGGTGGCTAGTTTCTTTATACACTTGCTTAAATGATGTTGATTATCATATGATTAGTTAGTGATTGTGTTAACATGTTTTAATTCAATTTCAAGTTGATTCTAAGATCCAATTGTGCTAAAGTTTCGTAGTGACATTTGTTAATCAAGTTTGGCTAATTGATAGTAATCGTTGAGGTCGAAAGAACTTATTGTTATTGATGAGTGTCTAAATACTCATCATTTTTATATTGATAGAATGCCAAAAACATCTGAAAACACTCAAACACATCAAAATGATAAAAATATCACAAACAAGTGTTTTATATGTTTTAAATGCAAAACATCAAAATCGATGAAAAACGATTAAGTTTGCATAATTGGCGCTTTAGTCCCCAAGTTACAAAAGTTGTCAAAACAGGTCCCTGGTAATTCAAAAACTTGTAAAATATCATTTTAGGTCCTTGAGATTCAAAAGTTGTCAAAACAAACCCTTCAAAGTTTAAAATCACAAATTGACAACTTTAGTCCCTCAACTTTGAAAATTGTCAAAATAGTCCTTGGTTAATTTAAAAATGAAAATTATCAAGTTTTAACCTTGTTCTATTTATAAATGGCAAAATGGTCCTTATGAATAACTTTGGAGAAAATTACAACTTTGGTCCTTGAGTTTGAAAATTAACATAAAAGGCCCTTGGATTTTCAAAATGGAAATTTTCAAATATGGTCCTTGTTCTATTATCACTTGGCAGGTTTAGTCCTTATGAGAGCTTGGGAAAATGTGCAAGATCAGTCCTTCAAGATTTGCCAAATTGCAAATATGGTCCTTGTTATTTCACTAAACCAAACCGGACCCTTTATTAACACTAGCCCAACCCAAGCCCAAAAACCTAACCCGGCCCAGATTTTAAATTCGAAATATACCGCGGTCACTGTAGACCCATCTCTCCCAAACCTGTTTCACCAAAACCAGTGGTTTTAACCACTGGTTTTCACCAATCCAGCTCACCCCAAACACCTTTCCACCTCTTCCCTTCCACCTCCACACAAATCCAACTCCAATTAATGCAGAAAACCCACTCCTTGAAAAAATGGCGCCAAAATCACCAAGTGGCATATCTGAATATCTGGCTTAATTCAATGGTCAGGATTTGGTGGGATATCTTCAGAGGTCGACAAGAGAAGATTTAAGTCAATATATATCAAGTTTGGTCCAATGTAATTAAGTATCTAGTGTAATTTTCAATTTTATTGTCGTTTTAGTTTAACCTTCAAATTTCAGTGTTTGTTTAAGCTTCAAACTTTGTATCTTATGTTTTAAGTTGAAATAAAACTTTTGTAAGTAATCAATTTCAGTTTCAAGTATTATTTCAAGTTATGCAATTTTCTCATTATTCAAGAAATCTCAATCTGTTGAAATGATGTTAGAAGTTGTTAATTTGGACTGAGAAGCACATATAAGCTCCTTATAAAGCTTATGCAAGCTTTTAGTTACTCTTAAAAACAGTTTATTAGCAAAAATCAGAAAATCACAAAAATACCAAGAAAAATAGTTAAAAATCAAAAATCATGGTACAAGGTTCAAAAATGCTGGAGCAGGATGTATAATGGATGGTCTTGGGTGTAGTGCTTATTGGTAAGCTATAAGATTGGTTATCTGGTCCTATATCTCAGTTTGTGACCTGAAGTCATTTGTAAGCAGTTTTGATCAATTTGGCATTTCAATACTAAAGTTGTTCTTTACCTTTAATTCCTGTTTGTTTATGCTTATTGGTCATATTTAATCACAAATAATCAATAAAATAGATAGGCTGCTCTTTTAAAACTGTCTTTAGAAAAAATCTTATTTTCATAGTCAAATTAGCTTATTTGATAATTACTAGTTTAATGTTGTTATGGTTAGTTTTTAGTGTTTCATTAGTCTTATTAATCAATAATACAAGCTCTGTAATGATTTTCATGGTCTGAATCTTGGTTACTCTTTGAAAAGCTCAAAATCAATCACATAAAGGGTTGTTTGGATTTGTGCAGTCCATGGACTGTACAAATGGTTGTGCAGTCCTGTGTTTATGGTTGTTTTATGTCTCACTTGGTCTAAAGAACTCAAACCAACAATAAGAACAAGTCCTTATTTATTGAAAAGTCAAAATCTTTCTTTTTGGAATCAAATCACTCCACTGTTGGATTTATCATATAGCATCATGGTTTTGTGTTAAGAAGTTGGTAATCTTGCTTAATTCAGGTCTTATCTAATCTTAATTCATCAATATCGAGTTTTAGATCAATCACAATCTCATAAAAGTCAAACCGATTGTGTCTTAAAAAGTCAAAATGTTCGTGCATCGGTTTGGTAGTAAGTTCATAAGCTCTTAGAGCTTATTAGTAATCCATAGCCTGTGATTTTTAGTTTTTGAGAAGCCAACCAAGTCGTCTCAAGGTCTCAAGTGTAATTTTCAATTTGAAGCTTATTTACCGTGTCTGCAAGAGCTTATAAGTTTGTCAAAAAAAAACTCAAGATTCACCGAGTTTTACTCGATGGAATCGACTGTGTTTTGTAAAAGCTTCTCACAAGCTCATGTTAGCTTGCTCGGCCATCATCTTTGGTTTATAGGTAGTCAACCGGTCTTAAACAAGTTCCAATTTCTATTTTTCACTTTTAGCTTATTTTATGTTCGTGTATAAGCTTAAAGTAGAGTACCAATTCTGCTTTAATAAACAAGTCAAAACCTCAACTGTGTTAGCTAGTAATCCGAGGTTCTAGCTTGTTGTTTTGGTTGAAATAGAGTTATTATAGCTTAATATAGCTCCTGTATCAAGTTGGTAGCTTTTGGTTATCATTTTGCTTTTCTAGTGCTTATTAATAAGCGCTTACATAGCAGTAGCTTATTTCTCTACACAAGACCATGTTTTCTATTTTCATAGATTCGTGATATTAAAATAGACTTTTCCGAAATTTTCATTATTTTTCATAACTGTTTGCTATTTTTAGTAATTAAAATAGCTTTTAGGTATTTTAAATAGCTTTTAATACTAAAAATCGTAAAAGCTTAAAAAATGATTTTTCAATTTTCTTAGGTTAAGATAAATATAAAAGTAATAAAAGTATTTTTCCATAATTTTCTTAGTTTAAAAGTAATTTTTTAGCATTTTATTAGTTTTAAATAGTTTTAAATTAATAATAAATACATATAAAGTCTAAAAATATATTTTCAGTTTTAAAATAAGTTTTATCATATTTTAGATTTTTCCAAGTTATAATTTCATTTTTCTAGGCTAATTTTGTATTTTCTTGTATTTTAGTGCATTTTAAATACTTAATAAATAGATTTTAATTAATAATAAATAAATATATAGTTGTAAAATAATTTTCCTTTTCTAATAATTTTCTTTTATTATTAGGATTCCAAAAGTATAATTTTTATCTTTTAGGCCTTTTATTTCTTTTAAAACTCACTTTTATTTTATACGTAGACGTAATTTTATTTTTAAACGTAAGTTTTAAGTTTTAGGTTTTAAACGCTCATCGCCTTTAAAAATAGTGATAGCGTTTATTTAATAGATTTTATCTTTTAATCTTTTAATTTGCATTTAAGTCATTGTTATTTGTTAATCTTTTCTTTAGTATAATTTTCCATCGAAAACCCCACCGATTGCTATCCTTAGTGATCATTCTACCATCCGATTAAGTGTTTTAACACCAATTCATCCTCCGTGGGACTTAACGACCCGTGAATTCCCTATATTCCTCGATCTAAATTGCATTTGCGTCTGAGCTGCTTTTGAGTCTGTTTAGACTGACCGCTTGACGCAATCAAATTTAAGCGCCACGCCGGATCGAACCCGTCACCCGCGCGACAAAGTGAATACTTACCAAGTTCCATTTCGGTGACTGTGGTTGTTGATTTTGATGCCGATCATCGGGTTCCTCTCATTATTGGTCGAGGATTCCGAGAACGGGCCGTGCTCTCATAGATGTATTTGAGCAAGAAATCACATTACGTGTTGGAAATGAAGTCATCACTTTAACCTTGATCAAACTTGAGGTACTCCGCAAATTATGATTCTCGAATCGGTTAACCGAATAGATATCATTGATGTTGCTTCAAGAGTACTGCAAGAAGTTCTTGGTTATGATCATAATTCTTCAAGTGATAATCTCACTCGATCATCTCAACCCATCATCGCCAATTCTACTCCTTCTCTCACCCCATTTGAGGAAAGTGACTTCATCTTAGAAGAGATTGAAGCCTACTTGTCCATGATTCTGCACTATGGGAAATTGATCACGCCCAATTGACATTGAGGAGACATACTTCTCATTGAGAAGTTGTTAACGATGATCCATCATCCACCCTCACTCTAGTGATTCAATTCTCGATGAGATTAATCAAAATAAGATTAACTGGAGGAGATTTTCTTCTTGAGAAGTTAAATCATGACATTTCTTCTCTCTCCCTTCCATCAAACTCCATAACAAGGAAGTCAAGTCAGTTGAGAAAACTGAATAATTTCCTGAGGTTGAGCTTAAGGACTTACCGCCTCATCTCGAGTATGCATTTCTTGAAGGTGATGATAAATTACCGGTCATTATTGCTAGAGATTTGAGTAAAGATGAAAAAGCTGCTCTCATTAAAATCTTGAAGTCACACAAGCAAGCAATTGCTTGGAAACTCTCCGATATTAAAGGTATAAACCCTGAATTTTGTACTCACAAAATCTTGATGGAGGATGACTTTAAGCCGCAGCTTCAACATCGAGAAGAGTGAATCCAAAATCCATGATGTTATCAAACAGAGGTTATCAAACTTCTTGATGCGGATTGATTTACCCGATCTCGAGATAGTCCTTGGTTAGCCCAATTCATTGTGTCCCAAAAGGGTGGCATAATCATATCACTAATGAAGATAACGAGTTAATTCCAACTCGTCCGTTACGGGATGGCGTGTTTGCATTGACTATCGTAAGTTGAATGACGCCACCCGAAAAGACCATTTTCTCCGCCTTTATGGACCAAATGCTTGAGAGATTAGCAGGAATGAATACTATTGTTTCCTTGATGGTTTCTGGTACTTTCAGATTCCATTGATCCAAAGGATCAAGATAAAACCACATTCACCGCCCATACGGAACTTTTGCCTATAGACGATGCCTTTTGGCTTATGTAATGCTCCCGGCACGCTCCAAAGATGTATGATGGCCATTTTCCACGACATGATCGGGAAACAATGGAGGTGTTTATGGATGACTTCTGGTCATTGGGGATTCATTTCAAACATGTCTCTCCATTTAGATAAAATGCTTCAAAGGTGTGAAGACACCAATCTTTGTCTAAACTGGGAGAAAAGTCACTTATGGTCAAAGAAGGCATAGTCCTTGGCCATAAGATTTCAAAGAACGGATTGAGGTAGATAGAGCAAAAGTCGATGTTATTGCTAATTACCTCATCCTACTACCGTCAAAGGTATTAGGAGTTTTTAGGTCATGCCGGTTTCTATCGAGATTCATTCAAGATTTTCCAAAATCGCCACCAATGACCCATCTTCTTGAAAAGGATGCTCCTTTTATCTTTTCACCCGAGTGCATCATAGCTTTTGAAACATTGAAGAAAAAGCTCATCAAGCACCCATTCTCGTTGCTCCCAACCGGGATTTACCTTTTGAGCTTATGTGCGATGCAAGTGATTTTGCTATCGGCGCAGCCTTAGGGCAACGAAGAAATAAGCATTTTCACCTTATTCACTACGCAAGCAAAACTATGATCGAGGCTCAAACTCATTACACCGCCACGTAAAAGAGCTATTAGTCGTGGTGTATGCTTTTGAAAAGTTTCACCATACTTAATCTTGACCAAATGTGTGTGTATACGGATCACTCGGCTTAAAATATCTCTTTGCAAAACAAGATGCAAAGCCGAGATTGCTCAGCTGGGTTCTCCTCCTCCAAGAATTTGATATCATCATACGTGATAAAAAGGAGCCGAGAACTCGGCTGCGGATCATCTGTCTGCATTAGAAAACCCTCACCAAGATGTTTTCGAGAAAAGGATATTAATGAAACATTTCCTCTCGAGACACTTAATGCGGTTTCTTTTCGTGAAACTCTTCTACCCCATGGTTTCTTGACTTTGCAAATTACCATGCGGGCAACTTCATTGTGAAAGGATGTCGACCCAATGAGAAGAATAAATTCTTCAAGGATGTTAAACACTATTTCGGGGCGACCCTTTCTTATTCAAAATCTGCGGATCAAGTCATCCGACGGTGTGTTTATGGACAAGCTCTTGACATTCTCAAAGCTTGTCATGCCGACCCACCGGGGCCATCATAGTCCAAACTACACCGCCAAAAGGTGTTTGATTCCGGGTTCTATTGGCCCACAATCTATAAAGATGCCCACGATTTTGTCAAAACTTGTGATGCTTGTCAATCATGGAAACATATCTCAAAGGAATGAAATGCCACAAAATGCCATTCAAGTTTGTGAGATATTTGACATCCGGGTATTGATTTTATGGGGCCATTTCCTTCGTCTCGTGGTAACAAGTACATACTCGTGGTCATTGATTATTTGTCAAAATGGGTTGAAGCAAAAGCTTTACCTACAAATGATGCCCGAGTTGTTGTGAAATTTTGAAAGCTCTTTGCCGATTGGAACTCCTCGTGCAATAATCGGTGATCGTGGTACACATTTTGTAATGACCAATTTGATCGTGTCATGCAAAAGTATGGTGTTACCCACCGCTATCTCATCGTGATACCACCCCAAACAAGTGGGCGGGTGGAAGTTTCAAATCGTGGTATTAAAAGAATACTTGAAAGGACGGTAGGTGAAAATCGTGCATCCCGGTCGGATAAACCGGATGACGACTGGGCTTTTCGTGCGACTTACAAAACACCAATTGGGTGTACTCCATACAAGCTAGTGTACGGAAAAGCATGTCATCTTCCGATTGAACTAGAGCACAAGGCTTATCGGGCCTTAAAGCATGCAAACTTCGATATCTGATACCGTAGGTGATCACGTAAAAGTTCAAATGAATGAACTAAATGAACTTGTGATCAAGCTTATGAGAACTCTTTGATCTACAAGCAAAGACAAAGAAGATTCATGACTCCAAGATCAAGAACCGCGTTTTCAACGTTGGTGATCGAGTCCTTCTTTTCAACTCTAGATTGAAGATTTTCTGAAAGCTTAAGTCCACCGGTGCGGTCCATTTACTATCACAAAGGTTTATCCTTATGGCACCATTGAGTTATCTCACTGATGGTCCTAATTTTAAAGTAAATGGTCATCGATTAAAGCATTACTTTGGAGAGGACATTCCATCCGTGGTTGTCCGGATCTACAAACATTCCCATGAACCAATGAATGCGGGATCGAGTCAAGCTAGTGACTCGGAATCAAAATAGTAGCACGCACCATATGGGTTTTCACCCATATTTCATCTTCTTATCCCCTTTCTATCACCCTAGTGTGGGGAGTCTACCCACACTGTTGTATATTCTCAATCTTTCTATTTTAAAATAAAAAAAAAAAAAAAAAAAAAAAAAAAAAATGTATATATCAAAATAAAATAATGGCCGTAGTATTTCCCTTTTATGTTCTTTGTTTCGCATAACATGCGGTACTTTGAATATTGAGGGCAATATTCATTTCTTAGTGTGGGGAATTCTCACGAATTTCATGTAATTATTTCACCCAATTCCCGTTTTGGCCAAAATTTTTTTGGGTAAGTGTTTTCACTTACTCAAAGAAATGGTAATCATCCGCCATGTCTAACCCACATAAGGATTGGCTAATCCAGAGCAAACGGCTCTTGGTAAAGATATCTCAAATCCGTTTATGGCTTGCAATTTGCCTAAAATTGTATGGTGTTCAACTCACCATATCTTTAAACTAGTGAAAAGTTGGCTAGCCCGCAAGATTATGGCTTGTGGTAAAGGCATTGAAAATCCATAATTGGTAATCACTCACCAAAGATAATATTGATAATTTATCTAAGAGTTGGCTAGTCCGTAAGGGTACGGCTCGGTAAAGACAAATCAAATCAGTTGACGACTTATGATTTGCTCAAAATCATATGGTTATCGTTGTACCATGGTTCTTACTTGAACCGAAACAATTGGCTACTCCGAAGTAATGGCTTTTGGTAAAGAGATTAAAATCCATTATGTTTTCTCAAATCATTGCTAGGGACTAGCAATATCTTAGTGTGGGGATTGATGAGTGTCTAAATACTCATCATTTTATATTGATAGAATGCCAAAACATCCGAAACACTCGAAACACATCAAAATGATAAAAATATCACAAACAAGTGTTTTATATGTTTTAAATGCAAAACATCAAAATCGATGAAAAACGATAAGTTTGCATAATTGGCGCTTTAGTCCCCAAGTTACAAAAGTTGTCAAAAGCAGGTCCACTGTAATTCAAAAACTTGTAAAATATCATTTTAGGTCCTTGAGATTCAAAAGTTGTCAAAACAAACCCTTCAAAGTTTAAAATCACAAATTGACAACTTTAGTCCTCAACTTTGGAAAATTGTCAAAAATAGTCCTTGGTTAATTTAAAAAATGAAAATTATCAAGTTTTAACCTTGTTCTATTTATAAATGGCAAAAATGGTCCTTATGAATAACTTTGGAGAAAATTACAACTTTGGTCCTTGGAGTTTGAAAATTAACATAAAAGGCCCTTGGATTTTCAAAAATGGAAATTTTCAAATATGGTCCTTGTTCTATTATCACTTGGCAGGTTTAGTCCTTATGAGAGCTTGGGAAAATGTGCAAGATCAGTCCTTCAAGATTTGCCAAATTGCAAATATGGTCCTTGTTATTTCACTAAACCAAACCGGACCCTTTATTAACACTAGCCCAACCCAAGCCCAAAAACCTAACCCGGCCCAGATTTTAAATTCGAAATATACCATGTCATTTGAGACCCATCTCTCCCAAACTGTTTCACCAAAACCAAGTGGTTTTAACCACCGGTTTTCACCAATCCACTACCCCAAACACCTTTCCACCTCTTCCTTCCACCTCCACACAATCCAACTCCAATTAATGCGAAAACCCACTCCTTGAAAAATGGCGCCAAAATCACCAAGTGGCATATCCGAATATCCGCTTAATTCAATGGTCGATTTGGTGGGATATCTTCGAGGTCGACAAGAGAAGATTTAAGTCAATATATATCAAGTTTGGTCCAATGTAATTAAGTATCTAGTGTAATTTTCAATTTTATTGTCGTTTTAGTTTAACCTTCAAATTTCAGGTGTTTGTTTAAGCTTCAAACTTTGTATCTTATGTTTTAAGTTGAAATAAAACTTTTGTAAGTAATCAATTTCAGCCAAGTATTATTTCAAGTTATGCAATTTTCTCATTATTCAAGAAATCTCAATCTGTTGAAATGATGTTAGAAGTTGTTAATTTGGACCGAGAAGCACATATAAGCTCCTTATAAAGCTTATGCAAGCTTTTAGTTACTCTTAAAAGCAGTTTATTAGCAAAATCGAAAATCACAAAAATACCAAGAAAAATAGTTAAAATCAAAAATCATGGTACAAGGTTCAAAATCTTGGGAGCAGGATGTATAATGGATGGTCTTGGGTGTAGTGCTTATTGGTAAGCTATAAGATTGGTTATCCGGTCCTATATCTCGGTTTGTGACCAAGTCATTTGTAAGCGCTTTGATCAATTTGGCATTTCAATACTAAAGTTGTTCTTTACCTTTAATTCTGTTTGTTTATGCTTATTGGTCATATTTAATCACAAATAATCAATAAAATAGATAGGTCGCTCTTTTAAAACTGTCTTTAGAAAAATCTTATTTTCATAGTCAAATTAGCTTATTTGATAATTACTAGTTTAATGTTGTTATGGTTAGTTTTAGTGTTTCATTAGTCTTATTAATCAATAATACAAGCTCAGTAATGATTTTCATGGTCCGAATCTTGGTTACTCTTTGAAAAGCTCAAAATCAATCACATAAAGGGTTGTTTGGATTTGTGCGATCCCATCGTACAAATGGTTGTGCGATCTGTGTTTATGGTTGTTTTATGTCTCACTTGGTCTAAAGAACTCAAACCAACAATAAGAACAAGTCCTTATTTATTGAAAAGTCAAAATCTTTCTTTTGGAATCAAATCACCAATCGTTGGATTTATCATATAGCGTATCATGGTTTTGTGTTAAGAAGTTGGTAATCTTGCTTAATTCAGTCTTATCTAATCTTAATTCATCAATATCGAGTTTTAGATCAATCACAATCTCATAAAAGTCAAACCGATTGTGTCTTAAAAAGTCAAAATGTTCGTGCATCGGTTTTGGTAGAAGTTCATAAGCTCTTAGAGAGCTTATTAGTAATCCATAGCTGTGATTTTTAGTTTTTGAGAAGCCAACCAAGCTGTCTCAAGGTCTCAAGTGTAATTTTTCAATTTGAAGCTTATTTACCGTGTCCAAGAGCTTATAAGTTTGTCAAAAAAACTTCGGCATTCACCGAGTTTTACTCGATGAATCGACAGTTTTGTAAAAGCTTCTCACAAGCTCATGTTAGCTTGCTCGGCCATCATCTTTGGTTTATAGGTAGTCAACCGTGTCTTAAACAAGTTCCAATTTCTATTTTTCACTTTTAGCTTATTTTATGTTCTGTATAAGCTTAAAGTAGAGTACCAATTACTGCTTTAATAAACAAGTCAAAACCTCAACTGTGTTAGCTAGTAATCCAGAGGTTCTAGCTTGTTGTTTTGGTTGAAATAGAGTTATTATAGCTTAATATAGCTCCTGTATCAAGTTGGTAGCTTTTGGTTATCATTTTGCTTTTCTAGTGCTTATTAATAAGCGCCATACATAGCAAGAGCTTATTTCTCACAAGACCATGTTTTCTATTTTCATAGATTCAGGATATTAAAATAGACTTTTCCTGAAATTTTCATTATTTTTCATAACTGTTTGCTATTTTTAGTAATTAAAAATGCTTTTTTTAGTATTTTAAATAGCTTTTAATACTAAAAATCGAAAAAGCTTAAAAAATGATTTTTCAATTTTCTTAGGTTAAGATAAATATAAAAGTAATAAAAAGTATTTTTCCATAATTTTCTTAGTTTAAAAAGTAATTTTTAGCATTTTATTAGTTTTAAATAGTTTTAAATTAATAATAAATACATATAAAGTCTAAAAATATATTTTCAGTTTTAAAATAAGTTTTATCATATTTTAGATTTTTCCAAGTTATAATTTCATTTTCTAGGCTAATTTTGTATTTTCTTGTATTTTAGTGCATTTTAAATACTTAATAAATAGATTTTAATTAATAATAAATAAATATATAGTTGTAAAATAATTTTCCTTTTCTAATAATTTTCTTTTATTATTAGGATTCCAAAAGTATAATTTTTATCTTTTAGGCCTTTTATTTCTTTTAAAACTCACTTTTATTTTATACGTGACGTAATTTTATTTTTAAACGTAAGTTTTAAGTTTTAGGTTTTAAACGCTCATCGCCTTTTAAAAATAGTGATAGCGTTTATTTAATAGATTTTATCTTTTAATCTTTTAATTTGCATTTAAGTCGCCGTTATTTGTTAATCTTTTCTTTTAGTATAATTTTCCATCGAAAACCCTATCGATTGCTATCCTAGTGATCATTCTACCATCCGATTAAGTGTTTTAACACCAATTCATCCTCCGTGGGACTTAACGACCAGAATTCCTATATTCCTCGATCTAAATTGCATTTGCGTCGAAATGCTTTGAGTCTGTTTAGACTTGATTGTTTGACGCAATCGCTTATTCAACTAGTCATAATCATTTTGTCTATGGATGATTGTTTTTACCCATTATTCTTGATTATACAAAGGAACTAAGGTGTGGTTGTAATAGAAACGCTTTTGATTATCAAATTGGATTGGTTGGAAACATCTAAAAGGTCGTAAGATTAGTTGTTGAGAATCAATTGTAGCCTTTTGTCTATGATCGGTTACCTTTTGTATTGACCATTTCTTAAGCAATTTGATGAAACAAATGGATGTTTTGTGTTTAAGTTTATGTATGTAGACTTATGAAACTTGAATTGATATTGAATTGATTGGTTAAACGTAATGCTTGTTTTATGAACTAAAATCTTAACGAAGGTTTAACTTGTAAGAACAATAGATTAGTCTTCCAACTAATTATCATAACCAACATGTTAAGAGGTTAACACAATCACATTAATCTATGATATGAAACTAGTTTAAGCAAGTGTAGTTTTTAATCATCTCAATTTCATTATATCCATTTGCTTTGCTATATGTTTTGGATAGACTCTTAATTCAAACTTGTGTTTAGATTCACTCAAATCCGCGAATCCATCCCGACTTACCTTCATAATCTTGCTATAATGGACGAGTATACTTGCTCGTATGTGTTATTGGTAATATTGGTAATTCACCTTTATAAATTTAAAACTTGTACACGTAGCACATCAAGTTTTGGCGCCGCCGCCGGGATTTGATTGTGTTTCAACAAGTTTTGAATTTCCTCATCGATTCAACCAAAATTTTTCTCTCGAAACCTTAACCGATCCGGTTGTCCTTCAACCGAATCGGTTACGATTTTACCCATAACTCAACCGGTCTAACCGATTGGTCGCAACCCGCAACCGATCCGGTTACCCACTCGACCCGAAAAACTGCTTTCATTGTTTGTCCGTGTGTTTAGATATTGCACGGATTCTCTAGGACATTGTATGAACACTCGAGCAAATGAAATAGAACCAATTACACCTCTTACCAACCCCGAACGCTTGATTCAAGAAGAAGAAGAACACTTTTCATACCATTTTAAAATCACGTACCAAGAGTACCAAACCCACTGTTCGATAACCTCGATGAGTGTCTAAATACTCATCATTTTGTACAAAATAAACCGCAAAATCATCCGAAAACACTCGAAACACATCAAAATGATGAAAATATCACAAATCGTTGTTTTATGTGTTTTAAATACAAAAATATCAAAATCGATGAAAACTTATCAAATTTGCAAAATTGCGCTTTAGTCCCCAAGTTTCAAAAGTCACAAAAAAAGTCCTCGTATATCAAAATAAAGAAAATGTCATTTAAGGTCCATGGGATTCAAAAGTTGTTAAAACAAACCTTTGAAATATAAAATTTGCAAAATTACAACTTTGGTCTCTCAAGTTTGAAAAATGTCAAAAATGGCCCCTGGAAAATTGGAAAATGACAGATTTGGTCCCTGTACTTTTGGAACTTGTCAAATTCAGCCCCTGAAACATCTTTGATGAATTGGCAGTTCTAGTCCTTGTATTTTCAGAATTTACAAAAGAGACCTTGTTTAATAAAGCCTTTATACCAATTTTGAACCCTTGTCAAACATTTTGGCCCCCTGTCATAATGTATTTTGACCCCACTGGTATTAATAACCCAAGTCAAATGAGGTTTGACTAAACCCTTTAGCGCCAATCACTTCACCCTCCCCACTTGATGTCTGCATTTCACCGCAACACTCAACTTACCACCCCTCCTCACCTTATCTTCTTCCCTGTCCCCCCACCTCCACACAACTCCAACTAGCATTTATTGCTTCACCCCTAATCTCACTCAACCCTACTGTTAAAACCTCATTTTTTCCCGCCAAAAAACATTGAAGGGCCAGGATCAATTACACTCATCCTATGGTCTCAAATAGTGCTGGGAATCACTTAGAGAGATGAGAGAGGAAACTTGGAGTATTAAAGAGAGAAGGAAGAAGCAGTTTAGGGTGTTAGCTAGTTTTCTAATTTTTTTCTTAATGTCGTTTCTTTAAATAAATGTTGTAGTTTAATTTAAATGTTGCAATTTCAGTTCTTCTGTACTAAAGTTAAGTTATAACATCTTTGTAATGAGTTTTGAACATTAATTCAAGTCTTTAATCTAAATTTCAAGTTTAATGCCTACTGTTGCATTTATCAGTTTCAACTTTCATGAGCAGCTTCTTAGAACTTTATTCTTAAGCTAAATCAAGCTTATGCAAGCTTATTAAAACTTACTGTAAGCTTATCTTTCATTTTCAAACAATTCTTTATTATAGTCAACAAAAGTCAATATGGGTGAATTTGGCAGTGGTGATGGATTTTGGTGATGCAGAAGTTGGTTTGGGGTGTATTAGATTGGATTAGCATAGGACTGGGTTTGATTTTAGCCTGCAACATCAGTTGAGCACATGTGAGTATCTGTCTTACTTTTAATTTTCAAGCCAAAATTGCATTTCATGCTTATCTTGTATTTATGGTTTAGAATGGTTTGTGTCTGTTCATTTAGTGTTAATTTTAGCTAGAAAACTCAGTTGGATCAATGATTTAGGATAAATCAGTAGCTAGCCTAATGTAACTCACACATCAGTTGGATTTAAAGGGTGTTTGGCATTGCTGATCTATCTGTATTTTAGGATAGTATAGTGGTGGATAATTGTTGCTCTAGTTTTGTTTAACTCATATGCAGTCATATTAGTCATAATCTTGTGCTTGCCATTTGCCAAAGTCAAAACTACATACTTCCTGTCCTTACAGTTCCACTGTTGGAACTTTGAAACAACCAAAGTTTGTTTTGTGTTCAAAAGTTATAAGTATAGCTTGTTTTAGTTTAATTTCATCATTATATATCAACTTCAGTTCTTAAATCAAGCTCAAACTTGGAAATAGTCAACTTTTCAGTTTTGCATAAAAGTCAAAAATTCCAAAAATCTCAGTTTTGGCCAACATAGGGGTATTTTTCATGGATTCATTTCTTGGGTAAATCAAGTAAATTTTGTGGTTTTTAAAACCTCTCCTGGTCTAATTTCTTATGGTCATTTTATCAGATTTTTACAATTTTTCTATAAGCTCAAAAAGCTTGTCAATCATAGTTGAGTGCCATGCGAAACCTACTTGCTACAGGCTTGTTCACTTTTGCAACTCTTGCATTGAGCTCATGTGAGCTCATCTAGGTCTCGACTTGGGGTTTTGCATAGCCACCAGGTCCTCTTCATGTCCCAATTTGTAGTTTTCCTTATCAGCTTATTTTGGAGCTTATGCATAAGCTCAAAGTTGCCCCCTTTTAACTGATTTCTGCCATAAGCTCAATTGCTCAAATCATTGCATCTTGCTAATCAGTGGTTAGAACTTGTTGATTCTCATTGCATGTTGGTTGTTTTAGCCTATTAGAGCTTCATTATCAGTTTGGTAGCTTTTGGCCTTCATTTGGCTTATTCAAGTGCTTATTTATAAGCACTTGATTCATCAGTTCCCATTTTCTCCACATAGCACCTTGTTTTTCCATTTTTCTCAGATTCCTTATATTATTTTAGACTTTTCCTGAAATTTTCAGATTTTTCCAAGTTGATTTGCTATTTTTCTTTATTTTAATTAGTTTTTAAGCCTTTTTAATTAGTTTTAAATACAAATAATTAAGAAAAGCTTCAAAAAAATAATTTTTCATTTTCTTAAGTTTAGATAAATGTTAGAAGCCTAAAAAGTATTTTTCTATAATTTTCTTAGCTTAAAAAGTATTTTTTTAGCATTTTAATTAGTTTTAAATAGTTTTAAATTAATAATAAATACATAAAAAGTCAAAAAAAATATATTTTCAGTTTTAAAATTAGTTTTATAATATTTTAGATTTTTCTAAGTCTTAATTTTATTTTTCTAGTCTTATTTCCTAATTTCTTGTATTTTAGGTAATTATTAAATAGTTTAAAATAGTTTTTAATTAATAATAATTAATTAATTAGTTATAAAATTAATTTTCTTTTCCAAATATTTTCTTATATCATTAGGATTGTAAAATGTATTTTTCATATTTTTAGGATTTATATTGTATAAGTTTCACGTTTTTATTTGTACGTTTACGTAGATTTTATTTTAAACGTAAGTTTTAAGTTTAAAGTTTTAAACGTTCATCACTTTAAATATAGTGATAGAGTTTATTTAATAGATTTTATCTTTTTAAATTTCTTTTAATTTGCATTTAAGCCGTTGTTATTTGTAGGCTTTTTCCGTAGTTAATATCATTCTCAATCTCCTTTTCCGTCCAAATTTCCCGATCACTAAACGTTTGATTTTCCATTGCACAACTCGCTGGGACATAACGACCCGGGGAAACACTATACTCCTCAGATCTTCATTGCATTTGTGCTTAGGCAGTTTTAAGCTGGTTACGGTCCGCCATTCACAAGTGGCGGGCTTGTGTGATTTAGCTTGACTGTTTGGCACGCATCAAATTTTTGGCGCCTTGCGGGAGTCTTGATTATCTTACGTTTAGCAGATTAGTAATTTGGATACTCACTCTTTGTTCATACCATCATTCTGTATATGTTTATATTTTCTTATCCAAAAATACAAAAACACTCTTCTCATTCCTCTTATTCGTTGATTCTATTTCTCTTACCCTCTTTTGCCGTTTAATTCTATTCTTCGTATCCTCTCATCCATTTGATTCTCTTCTTTCCCCTCTTATGTTTAATTCTAATGGCGGACACGTGTACGATGTTAGAAATGCTCCAATTACCCATCGAGGGTTACGAAGATGCTGTTGTTGTACCGGAGATTCTTTCCGAAAATTTCGAGATACAAACCGGTTTAATTCAACTAATTATGTCAAATCCATTCTATGGTTTTGAGAGGGACGATCCCTATGCTCACATCCGATGGTTTGATAGATTAATTTCAACTATCAAATATAAGGATGTTCCTCATGACACAATTAAGTTGATGTTATTCTCATTTTCTCTCAAGGGGGCAGCTCAGAATTGGCTCGAAAAAGAACCCCCTCGATCGATCACTGCTTGGGAAGATCTCGTTTCAAAATTTGTAAATCGTTTCTTTCCTTATTCTAAGACGGAAAATCTTAAGAACGAGATTACAAACTTCCAGCAGCGCGTTAATGAAAGTTTTGGTGAGGCATGGGAAAGATTCAAAGATCTCCTATGGAAATGCCCACATCATGGTTTCTCGGAATTACTCCAGATCGATATATTCTACAATGCTTTAATGCAAACCGATCAAGATTCACTCAATACGACCGCCGGTGGCAATATCTTGTATCGCACTTTAGGGATATATTGACTATCATCGAGAACAAATCGAAAGTTCCGACATCAAGAAACAAACCAATTGAGATGGCTGAGCTTACCGATGATATTCGATGCATGAAGCAAAAATCTGAGCCCGTTGATTCCGTTACCGAAAGATGTGATATTTGTGGTGGTCCCCATCCTTTTTACGATTGTCAAGCCACCGATGACGAGGTTTATAATGCTACACCAGCCCAATATCGCAAGACTTTCATTTTCGATGATGAAGAGGATTCCATTCAGATGAGAGAATATTATGCGAGTTTTTCAGCTACAACCACTCCCGTTTCTAAGCCTTCCATTTCCGACTCTTCCCTTTCACTCACACCGGTTGAGAGAAGTGACGTCATTTTAGAAGAGTTCGATGATCATATTTCAACAAACATTGTTGAACCCGTTGACTCTCTCATAATGGGGGACGAGCCTCTTAGCACTATTCCAGAAATGGAATCGTCTAGTGTTGAGAGCCTTGTTCCAATCCCAAGTGAGTCCGAGGTTGTCTCCGATAATGTGTGTGATGCGCCTCTTGATGATGATTCTTCTTCTTCTCCCACTCCTAATGATCATGTCGAGATGTTCTCCGATTCTGATAACGATTGTACTTCGTTTGACGATTCTTTATCCTATGGAGACATCGATTATGTCGAGGAGCTACCTTCTGAGCTAGTTAGCTTAGAGGAAGTGAGAGATTCGATGATCCGAAATTGAGGACGAGATACTTCGTGAACAATTGTTCAATATAAATCTCCTCGCTTCTAAGATCAAATCATTCTCGTGCTAAGTCGACTTCATCTCCTATCCCGTTGTGGATAGTGACTCTACATTGGACAAGCCCGAGCTTGAGGCTTTTCCAATGATTCTCTTCATGAAGAGTTCTCCGGTGAACTCTCTCATGACATATCTCCTCCGAATATGATCATTTCTATTTTGATCTTGAGGATGATATTGGCTCGGAGGAAGGTGTACTCTATCATAAGAGTTTGCCTATTGATGATACTACCTCACCCTTCCTCCCGATATGTCTACATTTGATGAAGAATGGATCCTAATTGTTATAAAATCTTCATTCCATTCCTCACATATAATGTGATTTCTCATCTTCTTCACTCTTGCGGGAGTGAGGATACCATCTTTGACCCCGGTATCATCATTTATAGTTTTACTATCTTGAGCCGGGAATATATCTCATCGGTGTGGAACTTTCACGTGCTTCAATGTTTATCCAAAAATCTTGAATGAAAGTCCGATGGAGATTGTTTCTTCCACTTTGCTTCCCCAAGAACCAATGAATGCGGGGTCGAGTCAAGCTAGCGACTCGGAAATCAAAAACAGTAGCACACACAACATGGGTTTTCACCCATGAGTCCACCCTAGTGTGGGGGAGTTACCCCACATAATATATATATATATATAAGTATCTTCAAAAAAAAAAAAAAAAATGCTTTCAAATAATGGCCGTAGTATTTCCCTTTACGTTCTTTGTTTCGCATAACCACGGTACTTTGAATATTGAGGGCAATATTCATTTCTAAGTGGGGGAATTCTCACTAATTTTATCATATAATTATACCAATTCCCCGTTTTTGGCCAAAATTTTTTGGAGTAAGTGTTTTACACTTACTCATTTGGTTATCGATCCGCCATGTACAGTAAGACTAAAGGATTGGCTAATCCAGAGCAAACGGCTCTTGGTAAAGATATCTCAAATCCGTTTATATGGCTTGCAATTTGCCCAAAATTGTATGGTTCTCAACTCACCATATCTTAAAAAGTGAAGAGTTGGCTAGCCCGCAAGATTATGGCTTGTGGTAAAGGCAATGGAAAATCCATAATTGGTAATCACTCACCAAAGATAATATTGATAATTTATCTAAGAGTTGGCTAGTCCGTATGGGTACGGCTCGGTAAAGACAAACCAAATCCGCTGAAAGTCGGTGATTTGCTCAAAATCACATGGTTATCGATGTACCATGGTTCTTACTTGAACTGAAACATTTGGCTACTCCGAGGTAATGGCTTTTGGTAAAGAGTTTAAAATCCATTATGTTTTTCAAATCATTGCTAGGACTAGCAATAGTTTAGTGTGGGGATTGATGAGTGTCTAAATACTCATCATTTTTGTACAAAATAAACCAAAATCATCTCGAAAACACTCGAAACACATCAAAATGATGAAAATATCACAAATCGTTGTTTTATGTGTTTTAAATACAAAATATCAAAATCGATGAAAACTTATCAAATTTGCAAAATTGCGCTTTAGTCCCCAAGTTTCAAAAGTTGTCAAAAACAGTCCCTGGTATATCAAAATAAAGAAAAATGTCATTTAAGGTCCATGGGATTCAAAAGATGTTAAAACAAACCTTTGAAATATAAAATTTGCAAAATTACAACTTTGGTCCCTCAAGTTTGAAAAATGTCAAAAATGGCCCCTGGAAAATTGGAAAATGACAGATTTGGTCCCTGTACTTTTGGAACTTGTCAAATTCAGCCCCTGAAACATCTTTGATGAATTGGCGCTTCTAGTCCTTGTATTTTCGAATTTACAAAAGAGACCTTGTTTAATAAAGCCTTTATACCAATTTTGAACCCTTGTCAAACATTTTGGCCCCCTGTCATAATGTATTTTGACCCCCTGGTATTAATAACCCAAGTCAAACAGAGGTTTGACTAAACCCTTTTGGCGCCAATCACTTCACCCTCCCCACTTGATGTCTGTTTCACCCTGCAACACTCAACTTACCACCCCCCTCCTCACCTTATCTTCTTCCCTGTCCCCCCACCTCCACACAACTCCAAATAGCATTTATTGCTTCACCCCTAATCTCACTCAACCCTACTGTTAAAACCTCATTTTTCCCGCCAAAAAACATTGAAGGGCCAGGATCAATTACACTCATCCTATGGTCTCAAATAGTGCTGGGAATCACTTAGAGAGATGAGAGAGGAAACTTGGAGTATAAAAGAGAGAAGGAAGAAGCAGTTTAGGGTGTTAGCTAGTTTTCTAATTTTTTTCTTAATGTCGTTTCTTTAAATAAATGTTGTAGTTTAATTTAAATGTTGCAATTTCAGTTCTTCTGTACTAAAGTTAAGTTATAACATCTTTGTAATAAGTTTTGAACATTAATTCAAGTCTTTAATCTAAATTTCAAGTTTAATGCCCATCATCTTGCATTTATCGGTTTCAACTTTCATGAGCGACTTCTTAGAACTTTATTCTTAAGCTAAATCAAGCTTATGCAAGCTTATTAAAACTTCTTGTAAGCTTATCTTTCATTTTCAAACAATTCTCTATTATAGTCAACAAAAGTCAATATGGGTGAATTTGGCGGTGGTGATGGATTTTGGTGATGCGAGTTGGTTTGGGGTGTATTAGATTGGATTAGCATAGGGTGGGTTTGATTTTAGCTCGCAACATCGAGTTGAGCACATGTAGTATCTGTCTTACTTTTAATTTTCAAGCCAAAATTGCATTTCATGCTTATCTTGTATTTATGGTTTAGAATGGTTTGTGTCTGTTCATTTAGTGTTAATTTTAGCTAGAAAACTCAGTTGGATCAATGATTTAGGATAAATCAGTAGCTAGCCTAATGTAACTCACACATCAGTTGGATTTAAAGGGTGTTTGGCATTGCTGATCTATCTGTATTTTAGGATAGTATAGTGGTGGATAATTGTTGCTCTAGTTTTTTTTAACTCATATGCAGTCATATTAGTCATAATCTTGTGCTTGCCATTTGCCAAAGTCAAAACTACATACTTCCTGTCCTTACAGTTCCACTGTTGGAACTTTGAAACAACCAAAGTTTGTTTTGTGTTCAAAAGTTATAAGTATAGCTTGTTTTAGTTTAATTTCATCATTATATATCAACTTCAGTTCTTAAATCAAGCTCAAACTTGAAATAGTCAACTTTCGCTTTGCATAAAAGTCAAAATTCCAAAAATCTCGCCCAACATAGGGTATTTTTCATGGATTCATTTCTTGGGTAAATCAAGTAAATTTTGTGGTTTTTAAAACCTCTCCTGGTCTAATTTCTTATGGTCATTTTATCAGATTTTTACAATTTTTTCTATAAGCTCAAAAAAGCTTGTCAATCATAGCTTGAGTGCCCTGTGCAGGGCACTGTTGCCTGCACAGGGCTTGTTCACTTTTTGCAACTCTTTCATTGAGCTCATGTGAGCTCATCTAGGTCTCAGCTTGGGGTTTTGCATAGCCACCCAGGTCCTCTTCATGTCCCAATTTGTAGTTTTCCTTATCAGCTTATTTTGGAGCTTATGCATAAGCTCAAAGTTGCCCCCTTTTAACTGATTTCTGCCATAAGCTCAATTGCTCAAATCATTGCATCTTGCTAATCAGTGGTTAGAACTTGTTGATTCTCATTGCATGTTGGTTGTTTTAGCCTATTAGAGCTTCATTATCAGTTTGGTAGCTTTTGGCCTTCATTTGGCTTATTCAAGTGCTTATTTATAAGCACTTGATTCATCAGTTCCCATTTTCTCCACATAGCACCTTGTTTTTCCATTTTTCTCAGATTCCTTATATTATTTTAGACTTTTCCTGAAATTTTCAGATTTTTCCAAGTTGATTTGCTATTTTCTTTATTTTAATTAGTTTTAAGCCTTTTAATTAGTTTTAAATACAAATAATTAAGAAAAGCTTCAAAAAATAATTTTCCATTTTCTTAAGTTTAGATAAATGTTAGAAGCCTAAAAGTATTTTCTATAATTTTCTTAGCTTAAAAAGTATTTTTTAGCATTTTAATTAGTTTTAAATAGTTTTAAATTAATAATAAATACATAAAAGTCAAAAAATATATTTTCAGTTTTAAAATTAGTTTTATAATATTTTAGATTTTTCTAAGTCTTAATTTTATTTTTCTAGTCTTATTTCCTAATTTCTTGTATTTTAGGTAATTATTAAATAGTTTAAAATAGTTTTTAATTAATAATAATTAATTAATTAGTTATAAAAATTAATTTTCTTTTTCCAAATATTTTCTTATATCATTAGGATTGTAAAAATGTATTTTTCATATTTTTAGGATTTATATTGTATAAGTTTCACGTTTTTATTTGTACGTTTACGTAGATTTTATTTTAAACGTAAGTTTTAAGTTTAAAGTTTTAAACGTTCATCACTTTAAATATAGTGATAGCGTTTATTTAATAGATTTTATCTTTTTAAATTTCTTTTAATTTGCATTTAAGCCGTTGTTATTTGTAGGCTTTTTCCGTAGTTAATATCATTCTCAATCTCCTTTTCCGTCCAAATTTCCGATCACTAAACGTTTGATTTTCCATTGCACAACTCGGCGGGACATAACGACCGGAAACACTATACTCCTCAGATCTTCATTGCATTTGTGCTTAGGCAGTTTTAAGCTGGTTACGGTCCGCCATTCACAAGTGGCGGGCTTGTGTGATTTAGCTTGACTGTTTGGCACGCATCAACCTCGTAGAAGCCAAAGTTGTTTACAACCCTTTCACAAATTTACCTTTTCCCATGGCAGACGATCAACCCATGTGGGGAACCAACCGAACCGTAGCACCAACTCCCAAAAGTGCTATTGTTGCTGTTAATCTTGGTGACATCTTCACCGTGAAGGGACATCACCTTTCTATGATCAAAGACCGTCAAATCGATGGCCGTGCGCGGGCCGATCCACACAAGCACATTGCCGAATTCATCGAAATTTGCGGCATGTTCCGTTATGGCGACACCGATGTCAATGCCATCAAACTCAAACTTTTCCCATCATCACTCGCCGGAGATGCTAAAGTATGGTACAATGAGTTAACCCCAGGAATTATCAATACTTGGGAGGAGATGAGGCAAGCTTTAGTAAGCCGATTCTTTCCACCGCCATGTTTGATCGATTAATGGGAGAAATTCGTCTTTCACCCAAAACCCAAGCGATCACTTGTCGAAGCTTGGCCGAATGAAAGATTTGCCGTGGTTGTCATGGACATGGACTATCCAAAGGAACCATTATGCAAATCTTTTACCATGGATTAGATGAAATCTCTCAAGGCATCCTTGATCTTTGGAGGAATTTTCTCTATAAGACTCCCAACGATGCAAATCAATTGCTCGAAGATCGAGCACTTCTAAAACTTGATTGGTCCAAAGATTCCAAAACTAAACCTCTCCGAAAAACTGTTGCTTTTGTCAAAAACACCGATACCTCAAAACTCATGGAGAAGATGGAAGCGTTAACCTCAAAAATCGACTCGTAGTACATAGAAATCAAAGATGAAATGAAGGAAATGCGATACGGATGCAGCAATTGTAGAGGAAATAATCCATCGTCCGAATGCGACGATAAACCTATGGGTAGACCGAAGGAAGGGGAAGCGAGTTACGCTCAAGGAGGATACCGTGGAAGAGGATATCGTAGTAATTATTATGGTCGAAATTCGGAAATTGGCAAGATCGCCGACCAAGGGATGACAACCGTGATTCTCAACCACGGTGACGATCCACCACCACAAAACCACGACAAAAGATGGAAGAAACCGAATTCGAAAACCATGAGAGAATTCGTGCTGCTCAAAAATCGCAAATGATTTTATCAAAATCAATTTTTCAATCTCAAAGCCAAAGTTGAGCAAGGACAAAAAAATCATCAAGCATCTATCCAAGATCTTGAAAACAAATTTGGCAGACTTTCTGACCAACATTCCTCTAGACCATCTGGTTCATTCCCAACTAAATTGTGAGGATTTGAGCCTATTTCATAAACATCATACATCTTTTATGTTTTGATCTTTTGCTATGAGTGTGCCGGTGATTTTATTTATTCTAGAACTTGTGCTTGTAAATCATTACCGCACCGCATGATGAGATTGCATTCGTGCGATATAAGTGAATTCGTGTGATAAAGAGGCACCTTAGGATTTAACCCAAATGGCCTTCCATTTTACATCTAATAATATATTAGCTAGCCACATTGGTCGATTAACCACGCACATGGACCCATTTGTAGTGCTCATTTTAGCACTAGATACCCTAGTTACACCCTCCGAGCCATCATTTTCATTTTGCTTCACCCGGAAAATACAAAAGATTTTTACACTTTAAACCTTAGCCTATCACGTATCAATGTCTAAGCGGTTGGTTGCTAGTCACCGTGAAAGTGAAGATTGTTCAAATGATTATGAGTACCACATCACGTGAGATTGATTGAGCCATATGTTATGTTATGTTCAAAAAAAAAAAAAAAAGTGTGTTGAAAGTATGGAAATAATAGCTAGTGTGCTATGATCGAAGAACAATTGTCATGGCAAAGCAAAAAGTCGTGGAAGCGGAAAAGAAGAAATTGAAGCTATAATCATTTATTTGGTTCGTGGAATGTTTGGTAGCTAGCAACACACGTATTAGACTTGATTTCATTTTATTTTAACACCAATTTCATAAACATTTCCATGCCTTATCCATACCATTAACCCTAAGCCATATCATTATAACCCGAATAAAAGTCCTCTTTAGATGTTTTTACTTGGTGCTCACGCCACGTCTATGGAGTTTTGTTTCTTGTACAAGCTTATGGTAATAATCTAATCATGACTGAGCAATGAGTGTGATTTATCTTGTTACTCCACTAAAAATGAGTGATTGAGTGAATTATATTTCGTTCCTTTTTCGTGAGGTGTTTTGAAATGTTAATCATGCAAGAAAATCATTGGATATTGTCAAACATCTTGATGTTTCACCTTTATAAAGCATAATTGATTAATCTTCTCTCGTATTTATACTTGGTTAATTTGCATCACATTTTCATAATCACGATCTTGTACCGGTGGATGTTTTTCCTAGATTTGCTTGAGGGCAAGCAAAGTTTAAGTGTGGGGAATTTGATAACGCCTTTCGGATTGTGCATGTTTTAGTAGCGTTATGTGTGCTTTATATATGTTATTTGGTTATATTTGCGTGATTATAGTGCTTAAACGCATCAAAAGATGTTTGTCTAGTGTTTATAACCAAGTGCGGGGAAACGGAAGGAAAGTAAAGAAATGTTCGTGAATAGAAGATTCCCATTTCGATGAAGCCTAAATCAGATCTCAAGGACCTTTGAAGACCATAGTGATTGAAGAACCAAGTTCTACAAGATAAAGAGAAGAAAAGATCAAGTTTCGTAACTCGATAAATCCAACCGGATCGGTTGCAAGTGCAACGGATCGGTTGGAATATGACCAAACGCCAAATGACCATCACCAACTATTCGGTCGCCACCCGCGAACCGGAACGGTTGGCCCTTTTAGAAGACCAACCGGATCGGTTGGTCATATAACCGATCCGGTTGGAGAAGCCTCATCGCCAAATCTTCATCACTAAGTTTCCCTTTGCATCCAAACGATTCTAGGTCCTTCTCTTGGTGTATTCTAGTCCCTTCCTTACTCCTTGGAGGCTAAGTTCAGTAATTAATACCCTAGGCTTTGGAATTAGTATAAATAGAGGCCATTTGTGAGCATATGAGACACACACTTCAAATACAAATCTCTCTACTCATCAAACAAAGCTTTAAGCTCTCAAATTCGTCCTTAGAAGTCCAACGAAGTTTGGAGTTCTAGAAGTTCCACATTTGGAGGCCAAATCTCCAAGAAATCTACCCCAATACTTTGGGAATCATTACTTCACCATTTGTAATCTTGTTCCAAGCATTGTAAGACTTTTAATCATGTTTTCAAATGTTCAAAGTTCTGAGTTTATGTTCATGTTTTCTATGAGTGGCTAGTTTCTTTATACACTTGCTTAAATGATGTTGATTATGATATGATTAGTTAGTGATTGTGTTAACATGTTTTAATTCAATTTCAAGTTGATTATAAGATCCAATTGTGCTAAAGTTTCGTAGTGATATTTGTTAATCAAGTTTGGCTAATTGATAGTAATCGTTGAGGTCGAAAGAACTTATTGTTATTCAACTAGTCATAATCATTTTGTCTATGGATGATTGTTTTTACCCATTATTATTGATTATACAAAGGAACTAAGGTGTGGTTGTAATAGAAACGTTTTTTGATTATCAAATTGGATTGGCTGGAAACATCTAAAAGGTCATAAGATTAGTTGTTGAGAATCAATTGTAGCCTTTTGTCTATGATCGATTACATTTTGTATTGACCATTTCTTAAGCAATTTGATGAAACAAATGGATGTTTTTGTGTTTAAGTTTATGTATGTAGACTTATGAAACTTGAATTGATTGGTTAAATGTAATGCTTGTTTTAAAGAACTAAAATCTTAACGAAGGTTTAACTTGTAAAAACAATAGATTAGTCTTCCAACTAATTATCATAACCAACATGTTAAGAGGTTAACAAAATCACATTAATATATGATATGAAACTAGTTTAAGCAAGTGTTGTTTTTAATCATCTGAACTTCATTATATCTATTTGCTTTGCTATATGTTTTGGATAGACTCTGTTAATTCAAACTTGTGTTTAGATTCACTCAAATCCCTGCGAACGATCCCGACTTACCTTCATAATCGTGCTATAACGGACGAGGATACTTGCTCGTATGTGTTATTGGTAATATTGGTAATTCACCTTTTATAAATTTAAAACTTGTACACACGTAGCACATCAAGTGGTTAAATATTTCTTCAAGAAGAGTGTTTGCGTTAAAAGCTCCTTCCAATCTTATGTATCTTCTTCTTGATAAATCAAACCTGCACACTTGATGAAAACAATCGAAACCTTCGCGTAAAATCGGCGGTAACAATATATATATGACTCTACTAAACTAGGATTTAATGCTTGTGGAATGGATGTTTACAGATTTTCTGAAAAATTAAGACATGGAAAATTCCAAAATTTATAAGTAGCTCGAAAGCGAGAAAAATTAGTAGCGGTTTCTACTCCTCCCGCCGTCAGTTATCCTATGTAAACTGGTGCATGATTTTCGGAAAAAATTATGGAAATTTTTATCTTTAGAATCTGGAAGAATTTCACCAAAACATCCATTATGACTCGATACAAGCATTTGACTCGAACAAACATACATGTATATCTTTTTAAATAATCATAATTCTCATGTTCACGTTCTTTTTAAAACGTGTGTAATCCTCCCTACACTTATCCCTTATGTAAAATACCTTTATATGTAATTAAGGCGAGGTTAAAGACAAAATAAAGCATTTTACAAATTTAAACATGAGAATAAACAATCAATAAAAGATATCGACATACAAAAAAAAACAATTAAGCATGGGTTGCCTCCCACGAAGCGCTTTTCTTTATTTATGAGTCTTGCGACTAGACTCAAGTCGTGCCCTACGCACCGATATAAGTAAGCCTATCCTCTAGAATGTCATAAGGATCAAACTTATCATTTAAGTTCCTAGTAGACGTTTGGTTCGGTATGCCTTTTCAAAATTCTCTCCATCGGGGTCATAGATCGTTATCCTAATGTGCCACTCTCCATTACCATCACTAGGCGGTCTATCCCAATTCCACTTATGCTTAGGCTTATTGCTCTCAACTTTCCACTTATTCATGACAAGGTTGACGGGCCAGCTTCCTAGGAACTCGGTCATCTTCCTAAATACTAAGGCGTCCTCGAACGGGTTCACTTCCATGTCCCTAGCCAATTTTTTTCATGGAAAGTCGCTTGACTAGCAAAGGCTTCATCTAGATAGAAAGGTCGTTGGGGACCTATGAAGTCTTTGTTAATCCAAGGTCCATATCTAGATTGTGTTCTATCCAACCTAATCTCATGTGGGATTTCCTCTTCTTTGTAGTAAGTATTCTTTTGACATCGTAAATTGACCTATGTAACACCCCAAATTTGTTTAGCGGAAGCATACGTGTTATTGGGGCGTTACGAAATTGGTGATCACAACACAAGCAATAAAGAACGGAATACATACTCCGTTTGACTTCATAAAATAGTTTGAAAATATTATCTTACAACATTATTTTAATAAATGGGCACATCCCATAAGTTCAGTGGTCCCAATTTACAAACATGAGTTTGTGTAAAAACACTTCTTTTAGATACTACTACGACCATTTACCGCCATCTTGCCTTGCATCCAAGTTCACAATTTAAGCACCTGAGAAAATATGCTAAAAAGGTCAGCTAAAAGCTGGTGAGTTCATAGGTTTAAGTTAAAACAGTAAGTTTGGACCAAAGCAAAGTCATATAATCATTACAACGAATATAATGTTATATGGATGAATGTCTATTACGTTAGCTCTAAGTTCATGCAACCGATACTACGACGGTTCAGTATGCTAACAGATATCATACATTATAGGGCCCATAGCGAGTGTTTTGTCCCTCAACACTCGATTCCGATATGGTATACGTTTCGCCTTGGCCTAAGCGAGGCCAACGAGCGGAGGAGTCACCCTCAATAGATCTATTTATAACATTCGCGCTTCCCAATGGGGAATTGGTTCATGAAAAGGGGCATTCTCTAGGGACATAAGGGCTTAGGCTAAACCACGTAATAGTAATCATGCAATAGTTTAGGTCCATAAAAGGTTTTGTATATTTTCTCACCCCAAAATGTATAAAAGCAGTTTATCAAGTAAAGAGGGCTATGAGACTCACCTTAGCAAAATGCAATCCAGTAAGATTTAGCGATTGTTGTGAAGCGGCACCGACACATGACCTAGATAAGGAGGGCAATGTTTTAGTTCATTGTTTTAAGTATCACTTACTTAAAGTAGTTCAATGGTTTTATAATTGTATTAATACTAACGTAAGTTTGTACAAATTGTTAAAATGATTTTACTAGTAAGTATCGGAGTATATATACTTTTCATGTTGACATTAATATGGTTTTAAAATCCAAAATTTGATTTGATAAATAATTACAAGGTTTCACTAGTAAGTGTATAAATGTATATATACTTGTTTAAGTTGACACAAATGGTGTTGTCAAAATTATAATCAATTTATTTTCCAATTGTACTTAGAAAATATATTTGAGTTAAATTTGAAGACTTATCAAATTTATTAAGTGATAAAATAAAGTAGTGGTCTTTGATTGTTTATCAAGAATTCGGTTCTCACTATTTATAATTTCGACTAGTGAATTACTTGACATAGATGGGTTTATCCGAGTTCTCTTGGCGTTGAACTTTGATGAAATCTTTATTCATGTTGATTACATTTTCATCGCTTGTTTTCGTGTAGTAATACTCTAGCACTTGCTTAATTGTATTAAGTTTTATGACGCTAAGACAACGTGTACGAGACGAAAAGGGAGGAAGGCGAGATAATGAGCTTGGTTCATTTGTTCCCTGGTTTGCGACATGCTTTGATATTCAAATGGGCTTCCCAGGTTTTCCATGGGCTGTGGCCCAGTTTCGAATACAAATAAGGCACTAGACTTCTAGACCTGATCTCGATGGGGTATATGCACGAGGAAGAGGGTGGTCCAACTTTACTTCACTTTGTGTTACTTTAGTTTTAGTAAAACTACTTATTTCAGTTGTTAATACTAATGGTTTTGCTCTTGAAGTAGAAGTTTGGCATAACGGTTTCACTAGGAGCACAACTCGACGGTGTAGTGGTAAGTTTTGTGATAGAACCATTTAGTATTTGGCAAGGATTTCAACCCAAGTTTTCCCATCACCTAGAAACAAAAAGTACTAAACTCTTTTGTCACAAGGCTCATACATAAAGTCCTATTCGAACAACTTATAACGACAGAGAGGGGGTGATTTTCTTTATACACTTGCTTAAATGATGTTGATTATGATATGATTAGTTAGTGATTGTGTTAACATGTTTTAATTCAATTTCAAGTTGATTATAAGATCCAATTGTGCTAAAGTTTCGTAGTGATATTTGTTAATCAAGTTTGGCTAATTGATAGTAATCGTTGAGGTCGAAAGAACTTATTGTTATTCAACTAGTCATAATCATTTTGTCTATGGATGATTGTTTTACCCATTATTATTGATTATACAAAGGAACTAAGGTGTGGTTGTAATAGAAACGTTTTTTGATTATCAAATTGGATTGGCTGGAAACATCTAAAAGGTCATAAGATTAGTTGTTGAGAATCAATTGTAGCCTTTTGTCTATGATCGATTACATTTTGTATTGACCATTTCTTAAGCAATTTGATGAAACAAATGGATGTTTTTGTGTTTAAGTTTATGTATGTAGACTTATGAAACTTGAATTGATTGGTTAAATGTAATGCTTGTTTTAAAGAACTAAAATCTTAACGAAGGTTTAACTTGTAAAAACAATAGATTAGTCTTCCAACTAATTATCATAACCAACATGTTAAGAGGTTAACAAAATCACATTAATATATGATATGAAACTAGTTTAAGCAAGTGTTGTTTTAATCATCGAACTTCATTATATCTATTTGCTTTGCTATATGTTTTGGATAGACTACATTAATTCAAACTTGTGTTTAGATTCACTCAAATCCTGCGAACGATCCCGACTTACCTTCATAATCGTGCTATAACGGACGAGGATACTTGCTCGTATGTATTATTGGTAATATTGGTAATTCACCTTTTATAAATTTAAAACTTGTACACCGTAGCACATCAAGTGGTTAAATATTTCTTCAAGAAGAGTGTTTGCGTTAAAAGCTCCTTCCAATCTTATGTATCTTCTTCTTGATAAATCAAACACCGCACACTTGATGAAAACAATCGAAACCTTCGTAAAATCGTGGTAACAATATATATATGACTCTACTAAACTAGGATTTAATGCTTGTAGAATGGATGTTTCTGATTTTACGAAAATTAAGACATGGAAAATTCCAAAAATTTATAAGTAGCTCAGAAAACGAGAAAAAATTAGTAAGCAGTTTCTACTCCTCCTGACGCCGTCAGGTTATCCTAACAGAAACTGGTCTGTGATTTTCGGGAAAAAATTATGGAAATTTTTTATCTTTAGAATCTGGAAGAATTTCCTGCAAAACATCCATTATGACTCGATACAAGCATTTGACTCGAACAAACATACATGTATATCTTTTTTAAATAATCATAATTCTCATGTTCACGTTCTTTTTAAAAACGTGTGTAATCCTCCCTACACTTATCCCTTATGTAAAATACCTTTATATGTAATTAAGACGAGGTTAAAGACAAAATAAAGCATTTTTACAAATTTAAACATGAGAATAAACAATCAATAAAAGATATACGACATACAAAAAAGAAAACAATTAAGCATGGGTTGCCTCCCACGAAGCGCTTTTCTTTATTTATGAGTCTTGCAGCTAGACTCGAAGTCGTGCCCCTACGTACCGATATAAGTAAGCCTATCCTCTAGAATGTCATAAGGATCAAACTTATCATTTAAGTTCCTAGTAGACGTTTGGTTCGGTATGCCTTTTCAAAATTCTCTCCATCGGGGTCATAGATCGTTATCCTAATGTGCCACTCTCCATTACCATCACTAGGCGGTCTATCCCAATTCCACTTATGCTTAGGCTTATTGCTCTCAACTTTCCACTTATTCATGACAAGGTTGACGGCGACTTCCTAGGAACTCGGTCATCTTCCTAAATACTAAAGGCGTCCTCGACGGGTTCACTTCCATGTCCCAGCCAATTTTTTTCATGGAAAGTCGCTTGACTAGCAAAGGCTTCATCTAGATAGAAAGGTCGTTGGGGACCTATGAAGTCTTTGTTAATCCAAGGTCCATATCTAGATTGTGTTCTATCCAACCTAATCTCATGTGGGATTTCCTTTTCTTTGTAGTAAGTATTCTTTTTGACATCGTAAATTGACCTATGTAACACCCCCAAATTTGTTTAGCGGAAGCATACGTGTTATTGGGAGCGTTACGAAATTGGTGATCACAACACAAGCAATAAAGAACGGAATACATACTCCGTTTGACTTCATAAAATAGTTTGAAAATATTATCTTACAACATTATTTTAATAAATGGGCACATCCCATAAGTTCAGTGGTCCCAATTTACAAACATGAGTTTGTGTAAAACACTTCTTTTAGATACTACTACGACCATTTACCGCCATCTTGCCTTGCATCCAAGTTCACAATTTAAGCACACGAGAAAATATGCTAAAAGGTCACTAAAAGTCTGGTGAGTTCATAGGTTTAAGTTAAAACAGTAGTTTGGACCAAAGCAAAGTCATATAATCATTACAACGAATATAATGTTATATGGATGAATGTCTATTACGTTAGCTCTAAGTTCATGCAACCGATACTACGACAGTTCCTGTATGCTAACAGATATCATACATTATAGGGCCCATAGCGAGTGTTTTGTCCCTCAACACTCGATTCCGATATGGTATACGTTTCGCCTTGGCCTAAGCAGGGCCAACCGAACGGAGGAGTCACCCTCAATAGATCTATTTATAACATTCGCGCTTCCCAATGGGGAATTGACGGTTCATGAAAAAGGGGCATTCTCTAGGGACATAAGGGCTTAGGCTAAACCACGTAATAGTAATCATGCAATAGTTTAGGTCCATAAAAAGGTTTTGTATATTTTCTCACCCCAAAATGTATAAAACAGTTTATCAAGTAAAAGAGGGGCTATGAGACTCACCTTAGCAAAATGCAATCCGAAAGTAAGATTTAGCGATTGTTGTGAAGCGGCACCGACACGCGACCTAGATAAGGAGGGCAATGTTTTAGTTCATTGTTTTAAGTATCACTTACTTAAAGTAGTTCAATGGTTTTTATAATTGTATTAATACTAACGTAAGTTTGTACAAATTGTTAAAATGATTTTACTAGTAAGTATACGGAGTATATATACTTTTCATGTTGACATTAATATGGTTTTAAAATCCAAAATTTGATTTGATAAATAATTACAAGGTTTCACTAGTAAGTGTATAAATGTATATATACTTGTTTAAGTTGACACAAATGGTGTTGTCAAAATTATAATCAATTTATTTTCCAATTGTACTTAGAAAATATATTTGAGTTAAATTTGAAGACTTATCAAATTTATTAAGTGATAAAATAAAGTAGTGGTCTTTGATTGTTTATCAAGAATTCGGTTCTCACTATTTATAATTTCGACTAGTGAATTACTTGACATAGATGGGTTTATCCGAGTTCTCTTGGCGTTGAACTTTGATGAAATCTTTATTCATGTTGATTACATTTTCATCGCTTGTTTTCGTGTAGTAATACTCTAGCACTTGCTTAATTGTATTAAGTTTTATGACGCTAAGACAACGTGTACGAGACGAAAAGGGAGGAAGGCGAGATAATGAGCTTGGTTCATTTGTTCCCTGGTTTGCGACATGCTTTGATATTCAAATGGGCTTCCCAGGTTTTCCATGGGCTGTGGCCCAGTTTCGAATACAAATAAGGCACTAGACTTCTAGACCTGATCTCGATGGGGTATATGCACGAGGGAAGAGGGCTGGTCCAACTTTACTTCACTTTGTGTTACTTTAGTTTTAGTAAAACTACTTATTTCCAGATTGTTAATACTAATGGTTTTGCTCTTGAAGTAGAAGTTTGGCATAACTGGTTTCGACTAGGAGCACAACTCGACAGGTAGTGGTAAGTTTTGTGATAGAACCATTTAGTATTTGGCAAGGATTTCAACCCAAGTTTTCCCATCACCTAGAAACAAAGAAGTACTAAACTCTTTTGTCACAAGGCTCATACGCAAAGTCCCTATTCGAACAACTTATAACGACAGAGAGGGGGTGATTTTCTTTAGCGCATACTTCCTATCAACTCAAGTGAACATCATAAGAGTCGACTGTGGATACCACGAGCCTTGAAATGATTTTTCATTCGGATCAAGTAGCAATTTATCACTAGATTTCGATGCAACATGTAATGGCAAAGAGGTGACTTTATAGCTTAGAATGTACTCCTACATGAAACAATGACGAGACATGGAATGACGAAAATACCTCAAGTACCCGAGGGGGTTCTCAGCCGAGGTAAAGCTCATCATGCTTACAAAGGATGATGTGTTTAACTCGGTTAAATGTACAGTCGAAGTCCGACACTAGCTACCAAAGTTTATATCAAAAATTAAGCACTTAGGCAACATGTCGAAACTATTATTAGTTTCCTGCCTTTAGAACCTAGCATTTCTCATAGCTTTTTACAAAACTTTACGTATCCAGTCTTTCTTGTTTCTTCTATCTCGACAGTAAAACCAAACGGACCTATTTGCTAACGACGACTTAATTTCATGGTCACATGTCAAGATTATAGTATCAAAGATCCTAGTTCTTAGGCTAACTTTTATAAAAACTCAATTTTCCTAATTTCTTCTTGGTTATTGATATGCTTACACAGCGTGTTCGGGGTCAAGGAAACTTCCTAGGCAGTGCACCTAATCGTTGTAGTGTAGTAATTAGGGTAAGCCACGGGTATTGATATCGTTCTCTAGGGGAATAGGAATGCTAGTGAGAAGTTACTACGCTAAGGTTAAGGTTGAGGAAGATTATTTTTATCATTTTTATGTTTTTAGGAAATTGAAAGGTCTGAATCTCGTATTGGATTTGGGGGTTGGTATTTCTACCATTACTCTACTATTTTCTAATTATCTAAACTAAGGTGGTGGTAGTCTATGTCTAATTAATGTGTGCTCGTATGATAGTTTAAAGATGTGTTTACTTAGGTTTTACTACTCCTTAACTATCTCCTATTGATGGTTGAGTTGTCACGTCTTATTCTTAGTTGCGTTGTGTGTCTAAAGTTGTAGGGTATGCATTTCTCCCAACTCTTTGAACTTACCAAAGGGTCTCGTCTACAAAACCCACTAGGGATAATAAACTCTTACTCTAAGGCACTCTTTGGATGGTTTAGCTTACAACTACTCGGTAATTATATTCTAAGGTTCACAAAGATGAATCAAGCATTAAGTACAACGAATGACCTATTGCATTACTAGATCATTAATCAACTAAGATAAGAAACAACCAATCAATATTCAATAATTAAGTTTCATATTCCTAAGCAAACACACAAATAAATTAGCGGGACATGGAGAACATGCAAGCATACACACATATAATCAAAGACATAATTGAATTGATGAAGTAAATACTTATCTTGATGTAAGATAGGGTTTGAAACCCTAAAATCTGTACAAGACACCCTTGATTCGGTTTTAGGTTTTACTCCACAAAGACTCTCTTAAAAGCGAAAAATTGGATTCTATATATATATTACATATGCGACGGCGTCACCTTATGTTTTGTGACGCTGTCGTGTCGCCGATCATTAGGGTTTCGTCTTGGCCACGTTAACCTTGCGGCGGCGTCACCTATGTCCGTGACGTGCGTCCTCTTCACTTCGGCGTCGTGCGGGTTGCATCTAGGCCGTCGGTAGCAACGGCCTACTCTTTAAAGCAAGCGTCGTCACTTGAAAATAGGGTATTTAGCTCGTATCGTCACAAAATCCTCGACGGCGCCGCAATTAACACCGACGCCGTCCTATACATTTCATGACTTTGAGTGTCTCGATTCGACTTTGGCCATTTCTTCATATATCCGCGCCTTTTCGTCCAAATAAGTGCCATTCCAAGATTTTGCCTTCAAGAGACCTAAAAAGTGAAAAGGAACGATATTAAGCAATAACGGATACAAAGTGATCAAATAAGGACTTAAACGACCCTCAAAATGGTACCTTTTAAAACCTTATCAAATATCCCTACACTTGTTATTTGCTTGTCCTCAAGCAAATGTGCTTTTAGCCAATTAATTTATAAGTTAGGGGTCATGAAGCATTGATTTAAACGGTCCACAACACATATAAGCCCATAAAAGTCATAACAAGCACGGAATACATACTAGCACCTCACATGGGGTGTTTGGATACTCGCATCTCTCTCGGTGTATATATGAAATATAACAAATAGGAAATGGAAGATAAACACTCATTAACGGTCCTAGTACATAGATTACCATAGGCTTGAGAATAGATCAAACCTCCATCGCTTTGGCGTAAGCACCTAGGAAAGACTATCAAAGAGGTCTTTTAAAGGGTTGTAATGTTAGGCTTACGGTAGGGAAACAAGGGGTTGGTGGGATAGGCTATTTAGTGGTGGCAAGTCAAAAATCTCTATGTTAAATGCATACGAAGAATGGCGTTGCTAAGCCAAGACTCGACACTCTAAAACTCTAGGTAAAGGAAATAAACAAACATAAATTTAAAGGATAGATGTAGGATGGTAGCACGTATGTTTTTTTTTTTTTTTTTTTTTTTTTTTTTACACTTTTACTCTACCATCCTCTGGTAACATCAAAATGATAGGGATTTATAGGCACATCCCTACACTTGAGTTTTTATTACTCTAACACTAATTTGACCCGAATTGAAAAGATCAAAACACTTGGGGTACATTATTAGGCAAACAAAGGGAATTTGAATTTAACGTTCCCTTCCCGTCATTTCATAAACTTTAACTTTTCCCATGAATCCCAATCGTCCCAAAGCGTATACAAAGGATATGACTCGACTTAGCAACTTATGCAAGCAACCGGATAATTGAACTAAGGGTTTAGGGTGATAACAAACATTTGCACTAAAGTGAGTGCATAAGGGGGTAGGCTAAGGCGATTTGGGTGTATATTTGGGGTGGGGTGTAAACAATGCTCTTCATTGATATTCGGAAAACCGAAACATCACGAGAACCGCGAAAAGATAGGCTCTAAGGGGTTAACTAGGGGTATCGTGTACTAAAGATGAGTACAACGTAAAGGGTGTGGGGAATTACTCAACCGATGTGGAAGAAGTAATTATATTACGGTATCAAACAAGGGTTATCCTAATGCCTCTTATCATTTAGTTATTCCTAACTACACAAGTGTAGTCTCACTTGCGATCTCGGAATGCATCACAAAACAAGTTCTAGAATCTAATATACTACCGGTTCACACTCTAAGCATTGAAGATGAATGCTTTTAATTCCTACTAATCTAAGGGCGATCCTCACATTTTGGGTGGAATTTGGGTGGTAAAGGGTTTTGTGCTAGTCATATAACTTCCTATCCGTGAGACGCTTTTGTTAAGACTAATGGCCCACTCCTATATATTATGAAAAATTTTAAATTTGGTGCCAAACTTACCCTAACCGACATTTTCTCATGGTTTATTACACAATCACAATTGGACAAAGCAAATAATCAAGGATAAACATAGTTTCAAAGTTCCGTTTTATTTTCCCTCCCTACACTTAAACCGAACATTGTCCCCAATGTTCCCGAAAATATCAAAGTTATGATAAAGAAGGTAATCAAAAGAAAGAAACTAATACTCCCGATTAGCTCGGTAGGATCCGTGTAAAGTGGTGGTTAAATCCTTTCCAAGAAGAATTTATGCGTGAAAAGCTCCTCAATCTTATGTAACTTTCTTGATAAATTAAACCGCACACTTGAAGAAAGCAAAGCGAAACCTTCGTAAAATCGGCGGTAATAATATATATAAGACTCGATTTAAACTAGGATATAATGCTTGTGGAATGGATGTTTACAGAATTTCTAAGAAAATTAAGACACGGAAAATTCCAAAAATTTATAAGTAGCTCGAAACGAGAAAAAGTGATCGATGTTTTACTCCTTCTGACGCCGTCGGTTGCAATCTGACGCCGTCGAGTTATCCCGACAAAAAGCGTGCGATTTTACAAAAAATTCTAGAAAATTTACATCTTTAGAATCGGAAAAATTTCGCAAAACATCCATTATGACTCGATACAAGCATTTGACTCGAACAAACAAACATATATATCTTTTGGTTAATTGTTATTCTCATGTTTATGTTTCTTTTGAAAACGTGTGTAATCCTCCCTACACTTATCCCTTATGTAAAATACCTTTATATGCAATTAAGACGAGGTTAAAAACAAAATAAAGCATTTTTACAAATTTAAACATGAGGATAAACAATTAATAAAAGATATATGACACTAACAAGCAAACAATTAAGCATGGGTTGCCTCCCACGAAGCGCTTTTCTTTATTTAAGAGTTTTGTAGCTAGACTCGCAGTCGTGCCCCTACGTACCGATATTGGTAAGTCTATCCTCAACAATGTCGTAAGGATCAAACTTATCATTCAAGTTCCTAGTAGTACGCTAAGTTAAATATGTCTTTTCAAACTTCTCACCATCGGGATCATAGATTTGTATCCTAATGTGCCACTCTCCATTACCATCACTAGGCGGTCTATCCCAATCCCATTTGTGTTTAGATTCCTCAACTTTCCACTTATTCATGACAAGGTTAACAGGCAAGCTTCCTAGGAACTCGGTCATCTTCCTAAATACTAAAGCGTCCTCGAGCGGGTTCACTTCCATGTCCCTAGCCATTTCTTTTTCTTGGAAAGTTGCTTTACTAGTGAAGGCTTTATCTAGGTAAAAGGTCTTTGGGGGCCTATGAGGTTCTTATCAATCCAAGGTCCATATCTAGAAGGCTCTCTATCCAACCAAATCTCTTGTGGGATTTCTCATCCTTGTAGTACGTATGCTTTTGACATCAGAAGGCGATCTAGCACTCCCTCTCCTACCACTATCTTGGACATCTTACAATCGATGATGGCACTAAGGGTAGCTAAAATCCTCTTCCTACTAGTAATGGGCATGTCGGGTCTTTATTCATGTCTAGCACATGAAAGTCGGCCAAAGAGTCAACTCTCCTACGTGTACTACCATGTCCTTTATTATTCCTACCGGACGTGCCACACTACCGTCCGCTAGACCTAAGATGGTTTCGTTGGTTCTATTTTACCTAAGTTAAGGCTTCTATGGAGGACAACGGAACAAGATTGATGCATGACCTAAGTCGGCTAGGCGTCGAGTGGTTTGGAAGTTCCAAGCCTACACGGAAGAGTGAATAGCCGGGATCTTCTTACTTCTTAGGTAAGTTGTTTCGCACAAAAGCGGACCCATGTTTTCCAAGCCTAAGTTCTAACTCATATTTTCTTTCAAAGCATTATAATAAGGTGCATGAGCTAAGACTTCAAGAATCGGTTTTTCTTGATGGAGTTCCTTGTACTCCTCCTCTAAACTAGGTTTGGATTCTTGGTGATGGGTTTCTCAAGAGGGGTTCTACCAATGGTGCCGGGCCTTGGTACCTCTTGGTTGGCTTGGACCCTTTTGATAGCATTTACCGAGTGAACCGTCGGGTGTGAGGGGCATGGATGTGCATTCTCCATGGTGAACTAGAACATGAAGTCGACGCAATCGAATTCACTTTTGGGTTCTTTATGGTATCACTTGGGAGTGCTCCAACTTCCCGTTCATTGAAGGCTTTTAAGAGGGCATCAAGCTTGTTTGTCATCTCGCTTTGTTTTGCTTAAAATCGGCTCCAAGCTTATTCAATCGAGTCTCTTGGGATGACAAAAATCTAGATGCGATTGCCTCAAGATTAGTGGGGTTCGGTATTAAGAGAATTGAACCTAGTGGGTGAACTAGATGAGCTTTGGGGTGTGCTTGAGTTTTGGTTCCACTTAAGGTTAGGGTGATTTCTCCATGAGGGGTTATCACGAGTTTCCTAAGTTTTTTGTTCGGGTTTGAAAGTGTACCACTTCTCCCGCTCCGGTCGGTGCATAGGCGTAGTCCGCAAAAGCTTGTTCGGGGAGCCTTGTGCAATCACGAGTGTCATGGGGAGCATCGCATAACTCACAAGGTAGAGTGATTTGATTCACTTGGCGTGAGGACTTAGGATTTTGTAGGAACTCATGAGGAATTTAACTTGATCTTCAAGTTCGATCATCCTACTGATCGGAAGGTTGTGAGTTGATGGAAGGCAAGGAGATTGCCTTGACGGTTTAGGTAGCTCACGGGGTCATCCCAACTTTCATTGTCGTGAGGCAAGGTCTCTATTATACCCCATGATTCTTCTGCGGTGAGATCACTAAGTTTTCCACCGGCCGCTTGGTCAATGGATCGCTTAGTGGGGAAGTTGACATGATCATAAAAGATTTGGACTTGGAGCCAAAGATCAATGCCGTGATGAGGACTTTATGAAGTAAGTCCTTGAATCGGGTCCATGCTTCAGAGAGATTCACCTTGGCGTTGTTGGAACATCAAGATATCATTCCTAAGCTTAGTGGTTCTCCCGGTGGGAAAAATTGAGCAAGGAAGCGAGAGGTAAGATCATCCCAACTTGAGATGGAGCCAGTGGAAGTCGCTCAAGCCAATTATTAGTTTGGTCCGTAGAGAGAATTGGAAGAGCGCAGTGCGTGGTCTCCCGAGTAGTAGCATCAAGGTCGATGGAATCGACTATTTTGAGAAATCCTCGAGATCTTGATTTGGATCTTGAACGAAGTCCATGGAATACACATCCGTTTTGCACCAACCGGATGGTGTCGGATCGCAGGTAGTAGTTTGGGCTTGGTCGGGAAGCTCAATGGTGTTCCTATAGCCTAGGTGGCTTGGTCTTGAGTATTCACCAAGAGTACAGGCTCTTGGCGGGTCATTTGGTGGTGGGTTGATGAGTGGTGGTTGGTTATCACCTTCCATGATGAAAAGTGATGGGTGTTACGAACAAAGGTCACGAAGAAGGGGATAGACTAAGAAAGCTAAAGATGAGAAAAATTTACTTGATAGGAATCAAGCAAAGAACCTAACGAGGTGGACTACTAACTAGCTATTCTATTCCCGGCGTGGCGCCAAAACTTGATGCGCTTACAGCAGTGTTACGGGTCAAGGAAACTTCCTTTTCTTGAGCAAGTTTTATAACACCTAGGCGGTGCACCTAATCGTTGTAGTGTAGTAATTAGGGTAAGCCACGGGTATTGATATCGTTCTCTAGGGAATAGGAATGCTAGTGAGAAGTTACTACGCTAAGGTTAAGGTTGAGGAAGATTATTTTTATCTTTTTATGTTTTATAGGAAATTGAAAGGTACGAATCTTGGGTATTGGATTTGGGGGTTGGTATTTCTACCGATTACTCTACTATTATCTAATTATCTAAACTAAGGTGGTGGTAGTCTATGTCTAATTAATGTGTGCTCGTATGATAGTTTAAAGATGTGTTTACTTAGGTTTTACTACTCCTTAACTATCTCCTATTGATGGTTGAGTTGTCACGTCTTATTCTTAGTTGCGTTGTGTGTCTAAAGTTGTAGGGTATGTGTTTCTCCATAACTCTTTGAACTTACCAAAGGTTCTTGTCTACAAAACCCACTAGGGATAATAAACTCTTACTCTAAGGCACTCTTTGGGTGGTTTAGCTTACAACTACTCAGGTAATTATATTCTAAGGTTCACAAAGATGAATCAAGCATTAAGTATACAACGAATGACCTATCGCATTACTAGATCATTAATCAACTAATATAAGAAACAACCAATCAATATTCAATAATTAAGTTTCATATTCCCTAAGCAAACACACAAATAAATTAGCCGGACATGGAGAACATGCAAGCATACACACATATAATCAAAGACATAATTGAATTGATGAAGTAAATACTTATCTTGATGTAAGATAGGGTTTGAAACCCTAAAATCTTGTACAAGACACCCTTGGTTCGGTTTTAGGTTTTACTCCACAAAAGACTCTCTTAAAAGCGAAAATTCGGATTCTATATATAATATTACATATGCGACGGTGTCACCTTATGTTTTGTGACGCCATCGTGTCGCCGTCGTGGGGTTTCGTCTTGGCCACGTTAACCTTGCAGCGTCACCTTATGTCTGGACGCCGTCCTCTTCGACTTTTGGCGTCGTGCGGGTTGCATCTAGGCCGTCCGAGTAGCAACGGCCTACTCTTTTAAAGCCCGACGTCGTCACTTGAAAATAGGGTATTTGGCTCTTGTGTCGTCACAAAAATCCTCCGACGGCGTCGCAATTAACACCGACGCCATCGCCTGCTTTCGGCGACTTTGAGTGTCTCGATTACGACTTTGGCCATTTTCTTCATATATCCGCGCTTTTCGTCCAAATAAGTGCCATTCCAGCATTTTGCCTTCAAGAGACCTAAAAAGTGAAAAGGAACAATATTAAGCAATAACGGATACAAAAGTGATCAAATAAGGACTTAAACGACCCCTCAAAATGGTACCTTTTAAAACCTTATCAGTTATACAACTTGACAGGAACATAAGACTAACAAAACAATTGCTAAATTTAAATCCCAAATAACCAACTCACGACTTGACATGGCATCAAAGAATAAATAACATCGACATGGCCAAATCACATAACCATTCCTTTGTTAAGATTTTCCAACTTAATATCATAAAACAACATAAAAAGACATTACAACAAGAAAAATGAGTAACCTCAACTCGAGAGATGATGCGTGAGGAACGAAAGTGGCTTCGTGATTTCGAACCAAACGAGACTTGATTTAGCTCCAACACACTCCCAATTGCAAAACCCCCAATTCAATTTTTGAAAACCCTAAGTTTCACAAACCCTAGTTTTTGGTAAAATTGATGGATAAACTGAGTTGGGGCGTTTCACATCTCTACTAGAGATAAATGGAGTGGTTTGGGAAGAGCTTGACCTTCTTTCTCTCTTTGGTGTCTTGGTTTGAAGCCGAAAAGATGCAAGTCCCTATAACCTAGGGAGTCTTGAGTTTGACTCTAGGTATGTTGATGTTGATACATGCTTCCCTTTGGGTGGCTTTGTCTTGATGTGCTTGGACTCATTCGAATGGGTGTCCACGTTTCAAAGTGGTGATTTTGAGAGACAAAAGGTTTCATAGTTTTGATGAGGGAGAAGAGAGGGTGATGAAAGGAAGGTGTTGGTTTGCTACTTTGGGTGGTTGACCTCTTTGATATGCAGGGATTAGAGGTAGGGGATGATAGCTTTTCTTTTCCTGGTTTTTTGATGCTTTTGTCGTGTGTGGGGGAGGAAGCAGAGAGATATACTCTCTAGTTTTTGATAAAGGTTTTTATTTTTAAACCAAATATAAACGTGTGTGTATATGTATATTATACTTATGACTTATTTGTGTACATGTATGTACTTGTGTTATCCTCATATATTAATTGTGTTTGAGTCTTATAGAAGTTTTTATTTAAGTGCAAGTGTGCTAAATACTTTGTGTCCCGCAATATTAAATTGTGACCGAAGTATCATTTTTGATAACTTTTATAATGTATTATCTTATAGTTACGTGTTGGAAATATTATTATTTTTGCAATATTCTTCATTACGGACGTTTGTCATTTGTTTTATCAAGCCCTTATCATAGTGTCGGTACGCGTGCAGTGTTGGTCACTGGGGAAGACGAGGTAACCTCTCGTCTTACAATTTAAATCATAAGACAAAGATGAAATATTCATAAAATGATATGAATGCAAAAGTGATGCAGTTGTCTACTGTATGCGAGTTAACTACTCAAATGATCAGGCAAAGATTTAGTAAAAATAAATTATCATTAACTAGTTAAATTTTAGTGAAAATTTACCGTGTGTCGCAACCTAGCACTCCCTTCTCCTACCACTATTTTGGACATCTTACAATCAATGATGGCACTAGCGGTAGCTAAGAATCCCTTTCCTACAAGCAATGGGCATGTCGGGTCCTTATTCATGTCTAGCACATGGAAATCCGCCAAAAGAGTCAATTCTCCTACGTGCACTACCATGTCTTTTATTATCCTTACCGGATCGCAATACTACCGTCCGCTAGACCTAAGATGGTTTCATTGGTTCTATCTTACCTAAGTTAAGGCTTCATGGAGGACAACGGAACAAGATTGATGCATGATCCTAATTCGGCTAGAAACATCGAGAGGTTTGGAAGTTCCAAGCCTACACGGAAGAGTGAATAGCCCAGGATCGTCTAACTTCTTAGGTAAATTATTTTGCATGAAATCGGACCCATGTTTTCCAAGTTTAAGTTCTAGCTCATATTTTTCTATTAAAGCATTAAAATAAGGTGCATGAGCTAGGACTTCAAGAACCGGTTTTTCTTGATGGAGTTCCTTGTATTTTTCCTCCAGATTAGGTTTGGGTTCTTGGGTGACGGGTTTCTAAAGAGTAGGTTTTACCAATGGTGCGGGGCCTTGGTACCTCATTTTGGATTTCTTGGAACCCTTGTTGATAGCGTTTACCGAGTGGACAGTTGGGTGTGAGGGGCATGGATGCGCATTCTCCCATGGTGAACAAGAACATGAAGTCGATGAAATCAAACTCACTTTTGGGTTCTTTATAGTATCACCTGGGAGTGCTCCAATTTCCCGGTTGTTAAAGGCTTTTAAGAGGGCGTCAAGCTTGTTTGTCATCTCGTCTTGTCGTCGCTTGAAATCGGCTTCAAGCTTAGTCAATAGAGTATCTTGAAATGACATGAATCTAGACGCAATTGCCTCAAGACTAGTGGGGTTCCAGATGTTTGAAGGGTTGAACCTATTAGGTGGACTAGATGAGCTTTGGGGTGGGTTTGAATTTTGGTTCCACTTAAGGTTAGGGTGATTCCTCCATGAGGGGTTATAGGAGTTTCCTAAGTTGTTTTGTTCAGGCTTGAAAGTGTACCACTTTTCTCCCGCTCCGTCGGTACGCGTGGAGGCGTAGTCTCCAAAAGTTTGTTCGGGGAGTCTTGTGCAATCTCGAGTGTCATGGGAACCATTACACAATTCACAAGGTAGAGTGATTTTGTTCACTTGTTGTGAAGACTTAAGATTTTCCTAGGAGCTCATTAGGAATTTAACTTGATCTTCAAGCTCGAGCATCCTACATTCGAAAGATTGTGAGTCAATGGGTGGCAAGGAGATTGCCTTTTACGGTTTTGGGCAACTCACGGGGGTCATTCCAACTTCGTTGTCATAAAGAGCAAGGTCCTCTATTATACCCACGATTCTTCCACGGTGAGATCACTAAGTTTTCCACCGCGACTTGGTCGATGGATCGCTTAGTGGGGAAGTTGACATGATCGTAGAAGAGTTGGACTTGAAGCCAAAGATCAATGCCGTGATGAGGGACTCTATGGAGTAAGTCCTTGAATCGAGTCCATGCTTCGTGAGAGATTCGCCTTGACGTTGTTGGAACATCAAGATTTCATTCCTAAGCTTAGTAGTTCTCCTGGTGGGAAAAATTGAGCAAGGAAGCGAGAGGTGAGATCATCTCAACTTGAGATGGATCCGTAAGGAAGTCTCAAGCCAATTACTAGCTTGGCCCGTAGAGAGAATGGAAGAGACACGGATCGTGGTCTTCCCGATGGTATACATCGGTCGATGGAATCGACAATTTTAATGAAATCCTTAGGATGCTGATTAGGATCTTCGAAACGAAGTCCATGGAATGCACATCCGTTTTGCACCAACCGGATGGTGTCGGATCGCAGGGTCATAGTTTGGGCTTGTTCGGGAAGCTCACTGGTGTTCCTATAGCCTAGGTGGCTTGGTCTCGAGTATTTACCTAAAGTACGGCCTCTTGGCGGTTCATTTGGTGGTGGGTTGATGAGTGGTGGTTGATTATCACCTTCCATGATGAAAAGTGATGGGATTTACGAACAAATTCACGAAGAAGGGAGATAGACTATGAGGAAGCTAAAAATGAGAAAAAAGCTTACTTGATAGGAATCAAGAAAGGAAACCTAAAGGAAGTAAACTCCTAACTAGCTATTCTATTCTCTGGCGTTGCAAAAACTTGATACAGCATACAGCGCGCGTTCGAGGTCAAAGGAACTTCCTTTTACGTCGAGCAAGTTTTCAACACCCTAGGTAGTGAACCTAATCGTTGTAGTGTAGTATTAAGGTAAGCCTCGGGAATTGATATCATTCTCTAGGGGAATAGGAATGCTAGTGAGAAATTACTACGCTAAGGTTGGGGTTGAGGAAGATTATTTTTTATCCTTTTTATGATTTTTTAGAAAATTGAAAGGTACGAATCTCGGAGTTTAGATTTGGGGGGTTGGTATTTCTACCGATTACTCTACTTATCTAATTATCTAAACTAAGGTGAGTGTAGTCTATGTCTATTGTTGTGTGCTCTTATGATGATTAAAAATGTGTTTACTTAGATGTTATTACTCCCTAGTTATCTCCTATTGATGGTTGAATTGTCACGTCCTTATTCTTAACACGGGTATGCATTTATCCCTAACCCTTTGAAGCTACCTAAGGTTAATGACTACGAAATCTCTAGGATTCATAAATTTAACACTAAGGTTATCTTTGGATATTTAGCACAATAAGCTAAGGTTCAACAAAGACTAATCAAACATTAATAATACAACGAATGACCTATCGCAATACTAGGTCAATCACAATTAAGATAAGAGATAACCAAACAATATTCAATACCTAGGTTTCATATATCTAAGCAAACACATAAGTAAATTAGCCGGACATGGAGAACATGCAAGCATACACACAAACAATTGAAGACATGATTAAATCAATGAAGTAAAACACTTATCTTGTTGTAAAATAGGGTATGGAACCTAAGATACACCCAAGACAGACCTTGGTTCGGTTTAGGTTTTACTCCACAAACTACCTCCTAAAAGCGAAAAATTCGGATTCTATATATAGTGTTACAATATGCGACTTACGTCACTCTTTAATTGTGACGCCGCCAGGTCGCCGCCATTAGGGTTTTGTCTTGGCCACGTCAACTCTGCGACGGCGTCACCTTATGCTTGTGACACCGTCGGCTTCAACCTCTGACACCGTCTGGATCCAAATCTAGGCCGTCTGAGTTACGACATCCTACTCTTTTAAACTGATGCGTCACTTGTAAATTAGCAATTTGCTCTCGATTAGTCTCAAGATGTGTCGCGACGGCATCGCAATTAAGCCGTGTGTTGTCCTTCAATTCCAACGACTTGAGTGTCTCGATTCTTGACTTTGGCCTTTTTCTTCGTATATTCGCGCCTTTTCGTCCGAATAATTGTCATTCCAGCAATTTGCTTTCAAGAGACCTAAAAAGTGAAAATGAATGAAATTATGTAGTAACGGATACAAAAGTGATCAATTAAGGGCTTAAATGACCCCTCAAAAGTGTACCTTTTAAATCCTTATCAATAGCCCTAGAGTTTTCAAGTTTACATTTTTCGACCAAAAGTTTATACTTATAACTAGTTTCTGCTTATTACAATAATGGTCCTTGTAGTTTTTATTCGCTCACATGCAAACGTATTCGACACCCTTTCACTTTCGAATGGTGCATGTCTAGTCCCTAGAATTTTCATGCAACTTTTATTTACGTTATATTAAACCTTTATCTTTTCGAAAAGTTCCAAAGTTTACCAAGGGTTTACACATTTTTCATTTTTTGTCTGAAAACTCATTTTAGTATACGAAAATCTTCCAAAAGCTTTCAAGCTTACTTCTAGCTTATTTGTTGGACTTATTAGCTTATTTTATACTTATTGGACCGGGTATTGGTCTAGTTGGGCTCGGTTTGGGCATAATGGGCTTGTTTATTGGGGTTTAGGCCCAATTGGTCTTGCTTGTGTTTACTACTTCTGTCGAGGATTTAGGGGTTTTATAAGGGGTTTTACAACTTGTTTTTAGTGAGTTTCACTAGTTGGCATGTTCACTAGTGAGTGAGAAATGTGTCTAGTGGTGGTATTTCCGTTTTGTACGTAGAAATAAAAGAACCTAGGGTGCATTTTGATTGTGTACGTGTGATATAAGCGTGAAACGAGATAAACAATTTGAGAAAAGGAAATTACTACACTCTAAGTGAGTGGTGATGGCTAGTGAGCAATGAATCGAACTTGAGATACACGTGTTCTCCTTATAACCTTTCACGACCAACATCTTGTCTCACAACTTCCTTTCTTTCTTTCCTTCGTATTATCCTTCTTAGTGGACGAGTTTTTGCTAAAAGGGTGTAAGTATTTGAGTGAATTTGTGATGTTGTGAGGATTTACCCAAGTATGTGCATCTATGTGCTTGGAATTCTCTTATAATGAGGATGGAGGGTATGGCCTCATCGTTTTGATATTATTTAATCTTCCAAGTTCCAAGGATAGGTAAGGTTGGGGTATGTTTGCTTGTGGCATGCTTGTCCCTATGGTAGCCGATTATAGGGAAGGTATTGGTTTAGTCGAATCAACATTAGGCATGGGGAACACTTGATCCAAGGGTTAAAGAAGTCAAGGGTGGGTCAAAGTAGTTTAGGGTATATTTATATTAGTTTAGGGGGAGGGCTAGGCTTAGTTTTTGTCTCTTCTTTAACACACTTACACGCATAACACTTAGTGACCAAGTAAAGTGTATGCAACATTGTTTTAAAATCCTTGCTTGATGCATTTTGGAACATGTTCAACCGGGTACAAAATATCACCAAAGAAAGTGTTTCAAGTTTTCATGTTTGGGTACAATGGGCTTAGATATAACCGGTTAGCCAAAGGAAATAATTTAGGGAGGTTGGTTTGGGCTTACTCTTGTCGTGGGCCAAAATAAAAAGAAAGGAGTGTTGGGCTCGGCATGGCAACGAGGCCAAATAGTGCTAGGTGGTGAGTTGGGTCCAAGTTGAGGACCAATAAAAATTTTAGGCCCGATCCGATATTTATATATTTTTATTTTCATTTATTTTGTATTTATATATATATATATATATATATATATATATATATATATATATATATATATATATATATATATACTAGATGTAAACCGCCCAATAGGCGATATATATATATATATACTAGATAGAAGCCCGCCCAATAAGCGGGCATGACTTGTAATTTTTATTTTGATGGTGTTATTTAATGGAAAATTAATTTTAAGGATGTGGTCTTGTAATTATGGTTTGAAGGTGTATTTTGTTAGTGTATTATTTTAAGTTTCACTTAACGGTAAATTATCTGTAATGACGGATATTTCATTGTATATTTTGATTGTATTAGTTTACGGTTAAATTTTTTTTTATTTACCCACAGTGGGCAACTTTCGTCAAATCCTTCTCGTCAACAACTGACGAAAAACATGGTTATTTTAATACCATAGTTTTGGGTAATAAATGCTCAATGCATTATATAAGATAAAGTAATAAGTGATCAAATGCGCTGGGGTTAACCCAATCCAAGTTATTTCAACCCACCCATCTAGCCACTTTTACATTGGATCGTATTAAGTTAATGTGATATAGGAAGAGTGAAAAGTAAATTAGCTAAGTGAAAGGCATTCTTCTTGTAGAAAGAGTATGCCCATTGGAGATCAACTCTCTCGATTCATTTTCCGGTGATCACATGATGGGTTTCAACTTCACAAATCGGCTTTCCTTGATCAAAAATGTGATTTCACCTTTCGTTGGCGATCCAGAATCTTGATTTGGCTCCCCAAGTACCATAAAACTAACCAGTCCATAGATATATTAGTCATACCATTTTAAATATTCTTTGAAACTCAAAGCTTTTATGAGGCAAAATGCATCAACTAATACCCAAAACATCTCTTCTAAATAAATAAAAAATCTATCTTTATAGTGGTTAAACCAGTCACACGGATTAAATGGGTCTACCCCCTAACCCGTTTAACATGTTTAACCTATATATTGTCCCAACACATTACAGGTTGAATGAGTCAGGTTCAGGATATGTGAGAAAAAGTACAAATGTTTCCCATCCCGACTTTGGTCCGATTCAGCACCGGGTTGACACTACCCAAACGATCCAACAACAATATATAAAATTATCAGTAACACCCGACGACCGTTTTTTTACTTATTCCCTTTGTGTGTGAACCCACTATAAAGAGTCACCCATTATCCCAAATTGAGTTGCAAAGTGAAAATACTTGTATTAAAAGGAAAAAAACTGTAACCCGCACCTTCAAATTCATGCATATCAGTCTATCATGGGAAGTATCAATAAGAATATACAATTATTTTTTTCTTCCATTTTAAGGAAGCACACTAAGGTGGTGAGTCTTCAATAGACTGCGCATGTGTGCATATAACTCTTTTATCATACTCATCTTATTTTGCTTCATATTCGTCTATTCCTTTTCCATCTTCTTTGTCGACATCATCCTCGTCATCATCTTCCCACCCATACCCGCTATGTGAACGTGTAATTGGTGGTGGCACTCTTACTTCTTCCATGATCTTCAAGCTCTCATCTACACTTTGTGGGGGGAAATATCGGGTTTTCTTTTTAGTAAGTACTACCAATATTATCGTCAATTCTTTTGTTAAAAAAAATATATCATCAATTCTAGATAATATGATTATGTAATTGGATATTAAATTCCGCACAAAGCCATCGATAATGGAAAAAAGTTCATAGATGGACTTGTGATTTTAATTCAAGGTAAACATTATTGTAAAAGAACATACTTCGCATTTCATCGCACAAAAAATCAAGATATTGATTTGCATACTTAAAACAACTTCCATATCCATCATGCTCATGGAGTTACAACATCCTATTGGCTACGTATAAATCTACAAATAAGCTCACACAACTTTTAATGACATCTTGTTAAGAACCATTCAAGGTGATCAATACTCATCAATTACCCGCTACCTTTGGGCGTATTTAATATCTTTGTTCTTGATAAAAGTCAAAAGGTCGAGAGTTTTTGCGGCTGCAGAGATAACCAAAATTGCAATCCTTTAAAGGTCATAAGTTTTAATTCTCCCTCTTTTTGGTGTGTTCTTCTTCATGTGTGTCGACAATGTAGTCTTCATGCTAGCCTTGCTTGGTTGCTTCAGATCAGCAGGTTTATTAAAATAGTAAATAGATTGTGAAGATGTGATTGGAGTTGTTTGAAGATGTAGTATACCCCTTATAAATTAACATCTATCAAACTGTATGTGTATCAATACAATAGCTACTACAATATAAATTGTCCTTAGAAACATGACTTACCTCAACATTTGAGGAATCACTACTACAATCTGAGATGTCCTTACTAAAATAAAGGGTAAATAGTGAAACACGCAAATGTGCATGTGAACAGGGATAAAATAGATGTAAAAACACAAAATAAGAACTTTTCCCCTTTTAAATTTCGCCCCATTATCAAATCTTCTAGGAATGCTACAGGAGGTGAATGTGACACGAGGATAAAAAAAGGATAAAATGAAGGTAACAATGCTGAACCCATCAGTATAGGTTGTGCAAAAATAAGTCAGTGACGACTGCCAACATGCAATCGCTAGTTTTCACTTTTCAGTGACGACTGGCAACATGCTGAACTCCATACCTGTTTGCAAAAACTACAACTTGTTTGTATCATTCCTTCTAAAACGACATATCCTTGTTTCCCGGACTACATTTGAGATGAATCTACGACACGTCTTTCCTTTTCAGACCTCTATTTCGATAATTTACAGTACCTGACGTTTAGCAACGGAACATACAATTTAGTAAGATATGGGAATACGAACGCCAAAAAACTTGTTCGTCAAGTAATTTTAGTGCTCTCCAAGTTTCGATTGCAACATAAATTTTAAGCATGCATTTTGAAGTAATGAATAAATCCGCAAAATCTGTATAATAAAGCGGGCAGTTGGTACATACTTTGTCATCATCTTTTAGCGATTTATGTACTGTTTTGCCCATATCCCCCACCACTGCGTAGACTGCAAGCATAACGGCGACACAATATTCAACCATGAAGTTTAAGGAAATGTACCAGCTGCAAAAAATGAAAGAGAGCGCAACACTTACAGTCATTAATCGCGGCCGATAGGGGCATTTGCAACTCAATCGAAAAACGTTAACCTTGTCGATTTTCGGAACCACCACTTGTATCCACCATCGTAACCTCACGTGTCACTTTGCTCCCAAATAAACACATCGATCAATTCGATTATCCACCACCAAGTTAACCACATACATTATTAATCATTGTGCACGATTTACATTCATTGTTAGGTTAGGATTTTGAGAAGGAAATGATTTGAGATAGTAGAGTGTGTGTTTTATTGTTTTGTTAACCAGCAAAATCTTTTTGATCAAAATTCTTCATATACATACCATGTTCCCTACAAAATCTTTTATACAATAAATTATACCTATATGGTGACCATAATGAGTGCAAGTTCTTTTTCGCGAAGTAAATGTAGTCCACAAATCTACTACTTTGAAACTCTAGTGTGCAGGTTATCGAACCAACTGTTTTCACCACTCTTGTTTGTTACTTGTTTTGTCATGTCACCGGGCACCCCATCACACCATCTCTTTAAATATCATTTTACGTATTAACATGTCGACATGTAATCTTGCTTGAGTGTAAAAGTTATAAGGCATATACTTAGATATGGGTTTCGTGAGTTCGATTAAAATTACTTGGTAAACTTCTTATACATACAAATGAGCGTTTACCTTGGCGTGAATGTCAAACATGCTTGAGAACGGAGTGTGGACAATTTTTTGTTTGACTTGAACGCCCATTGGCCCTGCCATAACATGCCCATCAACCTTCTCATATATTTGGACTGATTTTACCATGGATCGAAGTGCTTGGAACTGAATAAAAAAATAGATAGTTATTTAAAGTGAACTGAGCATGTGAATTGCTATATACACGTGTCTATGTTTGACTACCTACCTGTGGACTGTTACGAAGAAAATCGAGGTTGTCTGGAGCACCAGCAGGAGCATTCGCATTGGTCCCGTCACCTGTTATAGCAACAATCTCCCTGTCTTCATAGAGAAACATACATACTTTTACTTTTGTTACAGTCATTAATGTTACAGAGTGTCTCACAATATGCGTATCATCGCCTTAAAGCTACATAAAAACTTTAATCTATCATCATTAGAACATGGACTATCCATTTTATCAATATTCTGAGACATAACATGAGTTACAAAACATAGCCTTAAAGCTACATGAGTTATTTTCCTTGACACAAATTCAAAATACATATCAACATGTGATCACATAAAAGGCGACAGTTTCCCTTACCACGTCCATTTGGGGTATAAGGTCCATTCAATTCCAATAACCCACTACAACAACCCATCAAGATGGATGGTGCACACCTTTCAAGTTTTGCAAGTTCATCTTCGCGTATGTGCTGCAAGCCTAGAAAATCGCAAATACATTCAATTCGTAATAAACAAATAGATAAACATCTAAACCTCAAAACAATAATAATAATAATAATAACACTAACCGTCTCCGTGTCCCACATAGATAAACAAATTGTGGGTTTTTAATATTTCTAAGATGTCCTTCACAACAACATGTTTCTGGCAAATTCCCTGCATATCGATTAATGTTCAATTATCTTGACTTGCAGTGGATTCAAACATTTAAAATTTCATAGACACTGATGTATATTAATTTTACTATTCGTCATGTAAGCGATATATATAAGGATTATAATAGTAAAATACTCACCTCCAAATGGAATTCAGTTTTCAAACACTCGGAAAGAGAATATTCTTCAAACCTGCTGCCTATGGGATTTATAACATAGTAAGCATCAGACGGATCTAATGTAGCATAGCTTGCACGACCTCTCACAACCAACCTCTGACTTTGGTCACATTTCAGGTAATTGTAAAAAATGCTCGAAACCGAAGGCATTCGGTATATATCTTGGTTTTTTAATTCCTTCATGCTTTCCCAAGGCAACATCTGTAGAAATAAAACAACCTCTTTCAGGACTTACCTATATTACACATAGCTTTTCTGTTTTCTTGTTTTCAATGTTAGATACATTACCTGGATATCCTTGTCGAGCACCAAGATGAAATCAATTCATTATGGCCAATAAAAATTTACACCTGCCACAAGTTAAAAAACAAAACCAAAAAAAATAAAATAAAAATAAACGTGCTTAAGATTTACTAACCGTCTGAAACGACATTAACAACAGTAGTTGCTTCTGCACAAGTTGGTCTAAAATTTACAGTCATAGACTCATAGTATCCGCAACACGTGTAACCACATATGGTTTTCAAGCAATGTTACACTTGTAGAAAGCAGCTTTCTGAAATAAAAACACATGCAGATAAGTGCATTGGTCAGTTTAAGACACATGTACGTGCATAAGTTGAAAAGCCATTGAAAGCTACATAAGACACATGAATAAAGCTAGCAACGTGTTGTGAATCCCACTGTACTCTCCCGCACATGTAAGTGCATTGGTCAGTTTAAGACACATGTACGCGCATAAGTTGAAAAGCCATTACACGATTTAGAGCTGATGCAGCAAGGAGCGCTGTTTTTGCAACCTGTGGATTCCCAGCTCCTAATTCGTTAGATACCCGCGTGCTACAGAATAGCTTATCTTTATTCTTTATTAAGAGATACTCGACTTATGATCATTTGGGTAAATATCAATTAGGTTAAGAGCAAGCCTTGCAGCAACCCTAAATGAGTAAGGTATGAAGTAGTGTAAGGCACCAACTGTTAGAAGATGATACCACATATTTTAAATAAGTATAAAACATTTTTTCTAGAAAAAGTACATGTGTTTGCTCGATAAGCGATTACCATATTGAGCACATAAGTCTCTAGCTGGGATTTGAAATATTCACGATAACAAAACAACAATTTCATCGACCACCATTTAAGATGCGCACAACAAAAAATTAATGCATCTCTGTGAATAAAGCATGTCATATATGAAAAATGTGGTCAGGTTTTAATGGTCAATAGAGATTGTACTTGATCATAACAGTGGATGGGTTGGAAAAGTGGAAGAACTCCTTAATGCTTGTCCATAGATAATGATTTAAACATACGTTGGTGATATAAAAAAAAGGAAAAACCAAACAGACAATTGACTAATACTTTTTGTGTATACATGAAGCCATTATAAACAACATATCTGGAATACATATTACCAACAAAGAAGACAATAACCTGCACATCAAATCAGAAAAGAAAAAAAGTGTGTGTGATGAGATGAATGAGTGATATTAGGGTTTTGGAAAAAAAAATACCGTATGATATGGTAAATAATATGTTGTAGGGATTCTTATAATTATGTTTATGATTGGTTGTAGAGATTTATAAATTTGGTTTTCCAAGTTATAATAAAAAAAATGTGTTGGTCTAGTGGTAATCATGTTTGTTTGTAGACTAACAGACCCAGGTTCGAATCCTTGCAAAATTCTTTTTTTATAAACAATTTTCGAAAATTAAAAAAAATACATGAATATTAAAAAATGAAATTTAATAAAAATATAAAAAAAAATACATGAATATTAAAAAACGAAATTTAATAAAAATATAAAAATGCTTACATGGCAACAATGTGATGACATGGCGATAATGAATTCTTGGGCAATGATGTGGCGTTTACGTGGCATTATCTCGTGTAGCGCCTCTGTTATATATATATATATATATATATATATATATATATATATATATATATATATATATATATATATATATATATATATATATATATATATATATATATATATATATATATATATATATATATATATATATATATATATATTATTATTTAAGAATATCGGGATCATGGGGAATTTCATTACGATCACAACGGTATTTTTATGAGCGCTCAAGCTGCGTTGATCATGCATATGCCAAATGATATGCAAATGCGATAATTAGAAAATTTCATGATGATGTAAATCGTGCTTTATTTCGGATTAAAGTCTTAAGTACAATAAAATTTTCTAGGAGCTTACAGATCAGATGAGAAACAAAATTAAAATGAGAAGAAATCACAACCGCACGTTTCAGATGCACCTGAAAATATAGATGTATCTCTTCTTATATTTCTCTTTCTCATTTGAAATGTGTGGCTAATATTTTTTCTCATTCTTCTCACTTTAATTTTGTTCTCACTAGATGCATACCCTGAAATGTGTAGTTGAAAACATTTCTCATTCTGCCTATTTTTTATTTTTTTTCTTAGTAGATCCATTCTCGTTTAGAACTTGTAATATTGGCTGGTGGCCATCTAAATATAACCAAAAAAACACCGATGTGAATGTGAAGTAATTTGAGGCAAAAGCATATAACTAAATTACAAGGAAAATCATAAATAATATTACAACATCAACTTTATGATTTTCACATTCTTTTAGTACCTTTGTGTAATTTGCTAGTTCTAACATTACCTTGTTGTAAATTGAATGTCTATAAATTGTGCTCTCTGCATATTTGAGGATCATTGAAAGTTATTTCATGGTATTATTTACAAATAACCTTGTGTAACATATAAAATACGTTAATGCAGATATTACGATATTTAATCTATACAGTCTCGTTTGTTTTGATTGATGACAAACATGTAACTTGTAACATATAACGTAAAATGTATAAGTTACTCGTAATTATATTTTTCTCAACATACTTTCAACACATCCCAAGTCTCGAGTCCTTGTATGCTACAACACAGGTTCATACATGTTTGTTATGCTGCGTTATGATCAAACTCCTAATAACCCATTTAGAATATTTAAAAGAAAGTAAAGTTGGACTTGCAACAACCACTCTGCTAATACACTTGTGGAATGGAATCAAGAAAGGCTCAAAGACAGCTGAGCACTTTGTAAAAAGATTGGAGTATACTATCAATAACAGACATGACTACAAGGAAGCTGTTGAAGAAGTTGAAACAAGGAACCTTAGAGTTTCTGTATCATGATGAATGTTTATGATTAAAACTTAAATTTTATTTGTTAATGTATGCCCACTTAAAATTATGTGTACGAAGAAGTTGTTTTGCTCACTTACCATAATTTCAGACCTAGTATAATTTATATCCAAATAGGGGGAGATTGATGGGCAAATATGAGTGCCTAAAGTCTCTGACTAGATTTGAACATAAATTACACTAAGGAGACCAACTGATTAAAACATCAGCTAGTCACAAGTCTCAATGAGCTTTAACCTCAGTGAGCTATCCCAGTCAAAGATCAAGTCTCAAACGTCATCAAGAAAGTCCAAGACAACTTGAAGACATACTCACTGGCTGAGTGAAATATTAGCTAGAATGTAGAAGGATCTTACTAAGGATATATATATCGGAGGATAACAATACTATGATATATCGGGACACTCTTTGAAATATCGAATAGAGCATAGCTCTGATGTTCTCAGATATACTAAAGCGGGAGTAATTTAAATAAAGCAAAGACGAGGGACAAATAGAGCTATTCAAATTAAAGACTGTTAGAAACAGGTTGGTGAAGGGACAACAAACTGTAAAGAGAAAACAGTTCGAAACAGTTGAGACATGTACTATGAATAGACATACATTAAATGTCTTGTGTACTTCTCCATTAGATTCATTACATGTCTCAAGCTACTCAAGATCAAGACCCCTTCACACTTCTATATACGAGAATGTTGGTTTGAAGTAAAGATCACTTCTTTTATCATTATCCTTGTATTCATCATTAGAAAAGCATTTACTCTTTGTCGAACTTCCAGGTAGAATCGCTGAGTACATCAGCCCCTCTATATAATTTTTCCTGTAAACTTGTATCTGTTTTAGGCCTACCAAAATTGGTCCTTTTAAAAAACAAGTCATATGTTAATTAGTAGTTATCATTTGTACATGAGAGAATTGGCAAGCTACTACCACTTCTATATGCTTTTGGTTTTAAACCATGGACTAAAGTATATTTGCTTATTGTTCGAAAAACTCATTCCCACGCTTACATTATGTGGTTACAACGTTGCTACTATTAATTTTAGTTCATACATGTTGGCATGTTGATTTTTGCTAATACGTGTTTAAGTTTGTAATGATTGACTGATCAAATTGGTTTTGACCTATTTCATGATTTGCCAATATGGTCGCCGCTTGAAATATTGTTTCCCTAGATTTGGTTTAAAGTAACTATAGATTGTGTTTGCACATGATATGCCTACATTTGACCTCTTTTCACACCTACATGTTAAATGACATAAGTGGGGTGCATAAAGTTGTTCTATTTTAGCTTATACGGCCATTAATTTGGCGTATTGTGAATTTTGCAGTCGGTGATTCATACTCATTTCTTCTTAATTGCACAACGTTCGTAAGATCATAACTGAAGCCCCGTTATACGGTGTGTTTCAGTGGAAATCAAAGGAGTCTCCTTATATAATGTGAAGGCTAAGGGAGCATCAATGCTTTTATGATTTTGGTACGTTGATGTTTATTGTTTGGTAATATCTCGAAAACTACTACAAATGTCGTCTATAAAGAAGTACTTCAATGTCTTTGATCAAGGTGTAAGAGGTATGTACAATATACATATGACATGTTTTATATCGTATTTTAAATTCTAATATATTATCAATCACAACATACTTTTACTTACGTTTTCTGTGAGCTATTAGGTGTTCAAGAAACGGACATTAGCTATTAACTTGATTAGCGCTTACCAACGTCATTTGTTATTCAAGACCGCATGGACGTTTATTATTTTAATTGTTACAAACTCAATTTTTTATCGAATAGTTCAATTATTATCTTATTATTTCTTTCAAATATTTATTGAACATGTTTACATTCTTCTTATTTTATTCACACACATAACTTTTTACAAAAATATTTCTTTAAATATATATGTGATTCCACAGGCCTTTAAGCTAGTAGACTTTAAAACAAACTAATGCTCTAATCTTAGATGGGCTAAATGGGCCGACATATCAGGCCTTATTAACTAACATTACATACAACTCCACTTTTTATTTTAAAGATTGAGGTCCATCATTGTATTGATCTCAAGTTGGAACTCGACAAAGTATTAATTTATAGATGTTTTAGTATATGAGTTAGTACTGAGAGGTCTAGGTACAATTGGCTGGTAGTTTTGCGCCATCTCACCAGCCAAGCACCATGGCTCCACAACTATACCCCGGATGTGCTGTTAGCCTCTCGCGCCACCACCACAGACCACGCGGTGGGATTTGCTGAATTTTTCTTTTTCTTTTCTTTTTTTGTGTGTTGGACAACTTTTCTGTTTGGATGAGATAAGCTCAAAATCGATTTACCCTTTGGTGGCTCCAAAACGCAGAAATGAAGAGACTAAAAAAATGTAAAGGGTCAAGATGAAAGAGGCGAATTAATATAAAACCCTAAATATACTAGATTTTTCATTATTAAGCCCATTTTACACTATTGCTCTTTTCTTAAAGGCTCATTCTAATATATTTTTTAAGTAATATCTTTTTCTAACCGTTATTAAAAAAAAGTTGATTTGTTTTAAAGCAAACTATATTATGTCAAGATTTTATCTTTTGTTAACCGTATATCAAGAAAAAAATTTATTTGAGATAGATGAGTGCACAACAAACTTAAACAAGACATGGTCAATCACTTATGGAACCTTGATTACTAAATTGTAATTTTTTTTTCCGGTATCATTATTTTAGTTCGTATTTTCATTATATGTACTTGTTTATTAATGAAATTTAACTATAATTAAATATATTGTTTTAGATAAAATATCATTTAGGGACAAAACTTTATCTACATACCAAGGGACCAATCCCCACCTTTCATTCATTTTGATCTAATGGCTTAGATTAAACCTGATTTTTACACTGCAGGGGTATTTTAGTTAATATAAAAAGCATTTTTTATCTTTCTTTCAATTAAACGTTCTTTAATTTCACACACACAAAGTGTGTGTTTCTCTCTATTCTATCATTTTTTCATCTTCTTCATCAAGTAACCCTAATTCGTTATCAATTAAACGATTCTTTCATGGATTCGATTCCTGATAAGGTTTTAAAAGGTACCTTTTTAAGGGGTCATTTAAGCCCTTATTCGATCACTTCTGTATCCGTTATTGCTTAATATCGTTCCTTTTCACTTTTAGGTCTCTTGAAGGCAAAATCTGGAATGATGCTTATTTGACCTAAAGGCGCGAATATCTGAAGAAAATGGCCAAAGTCGAATCGAGACACTCAAAGTCACTTTGAAACATAAAGGCGTTTGCCACATCACTGCATATCTGCGGCGCCGTCGGAAGGAATTTTGCGACGGTCGAAGCGAAATTGCATGTTTTCAAGGGCGACGTCGGGTTCTAAAGGAGTAGTCCGTCGTTACTCGGGCGGCTAGATGCGGCCAAGGCAGTCGGTGAAGGGGACGGCGTCACGGTCATAAGGTGACGCCGTCGCAAGGTTTACGTGGCCAAGACGAAACCCTAATGGCGGCGACACGCACGCGCCACGAAACATAAGGTGGCGCCGTCGAGATGTAATCTTATATATAGAATCCGAATTTTTCGGTTTTTATGGGTAGTCTTTTGGAGTAAAACCTAAAACCGAACCAAGGCTTTCTTGTGCGTATTTTAGGGTTCTAAACCCTATTATACATCAAGATAAGTATTTACTTCATTAATTTAATTATGTCTTTGATTATTTGTGTGTATGCTTGCATGTTCTCCATGTCCGGCTAATTTATTTGTGTGTTTGCTTAGGGAATATGAAACTTAATTATTGAATATTGATTGGTTGATACTTATCTTAGTTGACTAATGATCTAGAGTCGCTAGATTATTAGTTGTGTGTAATGCTTGACTTTTCTTTGTGAACTTTAGAATATAATTATCTAGGTAATTGTAGGATAAAGTATTCAAGGACAACCGTAGAGTAGGCTCTATAAATCACTAGAGGATTTGTAAACAAGACCCTTTGGTAATTTCAAAGAGTTGGAAACAAGCACGCCCTATAGCCTTAGAATCACAACGCAACTAGGAATAAGGGCGTGACAAATCAACCATCAATAGGAGATAATTAAGGAGTAGTAAAACCTAAGTAAACACATCTTTAAACTATCATCACAGTACACATCAATTAGACATAGACTATCACAACCTTAGCTTAGATAATTAGATAATAGTAGAGTAATCGGTAGCAATACCAACCCCAAATCCAATACCGAGATTCGTACCTTTTCCATTTCTACAAAATATAAAAATACAAAAATAATCTTCCTCAACCTCAACCTTAGCGTAGTAACTTCTCACTAGCATTCCTATTCCCTGAGAGCGATATCAATACCCGAAGTGACACCCTAATTACTACACTACAGCGATTAGGTTCATGCCTAGGGTGTTATAAAACTTGCTCAAGAAAAGGAAGTTTCCTTGACCCCGAACGACGCGTGTGGCGTTATCAAGTTTTGGCGCGCTGCGGGAATAGAATAGCTGGTTAGTAGTCCACCTCGTTTAGGTTTCTTTGTGATTCCTATCAAGTAAATTTTCTCATTTTTAGCTTTCTCTTGGTCTATCCCCTTCTTACGTGACCTTTGTTGTAACACCCATCACTTTTCACCATGGAAGGTGACAACCAACCACCACTCATCAACCCACCACCAAACGACCGCCAAGAGCCCGTACTCTTGGTGAGTACTCGAGACCAAACCACCTGGGTTATAGGAACACCATTGAGCTTCCCGACCAAGCCCAAACTACGGCCCTGCGATCCGACACCATCGGTTGGTGCAAAGCGGATGTGCATTCCATGGACTTCGTTAGAAGATCCAAATCGACATCTGAGGATTTCCTCAAAATTGTCGATTCCATCGACCTTGATGCTACTACTGGGAGACCACGCTTGCGTCTCTTGCAATTCTCTCTACGGGACCAAGCTAGTAATTGGCTTGGCGACTTCCGCCGCTCCATCTCAAGTTGGGATGATCTTACTTCTCGCTTCCTTGCTCGATTTTTCCCACCGGGAGAACCACTAAGCTTAGGAATGACATCTTGATGTTCCAACAACGTCAAGGTGAATCTCTCTGACATGGACCCGATTCAAGGACTTGCTTCATAAAGTCCCTCATCACGGCATTGATCTTTGGCTCCAAGTCCAAATCTTTTATGATCATGTCAACTTTCCCACTAAGCGATCCATTGACCAAGCGGCGGTGGAAAACTTAGTGATCTCACCGCGGAAGAATCATGGGAAATAATAGGGACCTTGCCTCTATGACAGCGAAAGTTGGGATGACCCCGTGAACTTCCCAAAACCATCAAGGCAATCTCCTTGCCTCCTCCCGACCGTAGGGATGATCGAACTTGAAGATCAAGTCAAATTCCTCATGAGTTCCTACGAGAATCCTAAGTCCTCGCGCCATATAAACAAAGTTTCCTCTTAGTGCGAGCCGTTTTGTGATCCTCATAACACGCAGCGCTAGCACCCTATCCCGAACAAGCTTCAGTTGAATCGCATCCTCGCGTAATAATGGAGCGGGAGGAAGATTCCTACAACGCCGGACCTAGGAATTTCAATGAAACCCGGGAGGCATGGAAAAACAAGCCCGACTTTTCTGGGACAAACCAAAATTCACCTCAATGATTTCTCATGGCCCCCACTAACGGTCCTAACCAGCAGAGTATTGAAGGATGTTGCAAAACATAGTTGCGTCCCAAGAAACCCAAATGGCTAAGCTCTCGGACCACTTTAACCATCAACAAGCCGAGATGGATAGGAAGATAGACAACTGTTGAAAGCCATAAATAGTGATAGGAAGGTTAGTGCTATCTCGACTCGAGCCTCGGTGTAGAAATTAAGGATCCAAGCAAGCTTATTAAGCACGTCAGTTCGTCAATGCCATCGCCTTAGTGGAACCGGATGAAACGGATGACGAAAGACCAAACATTTGTTGAAGATGAAACACCCGAGGAAGAAGATGAAGTAGACAATGACTATTTCAACAAATTTCCTACGGAAGAGGAATTATCCGCCACCATCACTTAGTGCGTGACCTCCGTCACATGTATGTTAGGAAAAGCCCTAGAATCAAGTTTGGGAACCCTTGGAATCTTAACATACCACATTGCATAGGACACCTTTTTGTGGCAAAGGCTTACATTGATCGTAAATCCCCAATTAACATAATGACTAGCACCTATTACAATTGGATAATGAAGAAGCCTATCCCAACTAGGCAAGACCTCGATAATCCTAGTGATAAGTGTAATTTTCTTGGTAGAGTTAAGGGATTGCCCGATCTATGTAGGTAGTTTCACATTCCCTACGGACTTCATAATTGTGGAAGATATTAGCGGCCATAGACCACTAGCTTGTCCCACGTTATTCTAGGAAAACCTTTCGTAGAAAGCACCGGGATGACCTATGACCCATCGTTAGGGAGTAGTGCGATTCAAGGATGAGACCGACGACGTAGCCTACCAAATGCCGTTTAAGATTGAGAAGTTTTCATCACTCTCGATGATGAAAAGAACTTAAACTGTCGGTCTATTACAGAATGATGAGGATAGGGAAAGGGAGTAGATTATGTTATGGCTAAGCTTTTCGGGTTCTATAAAGATTGTTTGAATTTAGGACCGAAAGATAGGACCGAGTGGGAGAGGGTGAACTCTTAGAAAGGAGTATCATGGGACACTTCTACAACATGGAACCCCGATGGAGACCGTCAAGAGGCGGTGATGCAAAACGTAAAGTAGGACTACGAGTCTAGCTACAAGACTCTTAAATAAAGAAAATCGCTCGTGGGAGGCAACCCATGCTTAATTGTTTGCTTGTTAGTGTCATATATCTTTTATTAATTGTTTGTCCTCATGTTTGAATTTGTAAAAATGCTTTATTTTGTTTTAACCTCGTCTTAATTACATATAAAGGTATTTTACATAAAGGATAAGTGTAGGAGGATTACACGTTTTCATAAGAAACGTAAACATGAGAATAACAATTAACTAAAAGATATATATGTTTGTTTGTTCGAGTCAAATGCTTGTATCGAGTCATAATGGATGTTTTTGAGAAGTTTTTCCAGATTCTAAAGATGTAAATTTTCCGAATTTTTTTCGGAAAATCGCAGACCGGTTTTTGTCGTGGATAACTTTGGGCGTCGAGATTGCAACTTGGCGTCGAGAAGGAATAAAACATCACTTACTTTTCGTCGTTTCGAGCTACTTGTAAAATTTTGGAATTTTCGGATCTTAACTTTCAAAACAAATTCAGTAAACATCCATTCCACAAGCATTATATCCTAGTTTAAATCGAGTCTTATGTATATTATTACCACCGATTTCTGCGAAGGTTTCGTTGTTTTCTTCTAGTGCAGGTTTAGTTTGTCAAGAAGAAGTTACACAAGTTTGGAAGGAGCCTTTCACGCAAAAACTCTTCTTGGAAAAGATTTAACCACCACTTTTTACGGATCCTACCGAGCTAATCGTGAGTATTAGTTTCTTCGTTTTAATTACCTTCTATTATCATAACTTTGATACTTTGGGAACATTGGGGACAATGTTCGGTTTAAGTGTAGGGAGGAAAATAAACGGAACTTTGAAACTATGCTTATCCTTGACTATTTGCTTTGTCCAAGTGTATTTGTGTAATAAACCATGAGAAAATGTAGGTTAGGGTAATTTTAGCCAAATTTAAAATTTTTCATGACGATAAGAGTGGGCCATTAGTCTTAACAAAAGCGTCTCATGGATAGGAAGTTGCATGACTAGCACAAAAACCCTTTACCACCTAAATTCCACCCAAAATGTGAGGCGCCCTTAGATTAGTAGGAATTAAAGCATTCATCTTTAATGCTTAGAGTGTGAACCGTAGTATATTAGATTCTAGAACTTGTTTTGTGATGCATTCGAGATCGCTAGTGAGACTACACTTGTGTAGTTAGGAATAACTAAATGATAAGAGCATTAGGATAAACCCTTGTTTGATACACCGTAATATAATTACTTCTTCCATATCGGTTGAGTAATTCCCCACACCCTTTGCGATGTACTCATCTTTAGTACACGATACCCTAGTTAACCCCTCGAGCCTATCCTTTTCGCGGTTCTCGTGATGTTTCGGTTTTTCCGGGATATCAATGAAGAGCATTGTTTACACCCCACCAAATATACACCCAAATCGCCTTAGCCTACCTTTATTGCACTCACTTTTAGTGCAAATTTATGTTATCACCCAAAACCCTTAGTTCAATTATCGGTTGCTTGCATGAGTTGCTAAGTCGAGTCATATCCTTTGTATACGTTTTGGGATGATTGGGATTCATGGGAAAAGTTAAAGTTTATGAAATATAGGGAAGAGAACGTTAAACTCAAATTCCCTTTGTTTGCATAATAATGTACTCCAAGTGTTTTGATCTTTTCAATTCGGGTCAAATTAGTGTTAGAGTAATAAAACTCAAGTGTAGGGATGTCTATAAATCCCTATCATTTTGATGTACCGTAGAGGATGGTAGAGTAAAAGTGTATGCAAAAAAAAAAAAAAAAAAAAAAACCATACGGGCTACCATCCTACATCTATCTTTTAAATTATGTTTGTTTATTTTCGTTGCCTAGAGTTTTAGAGTGTCGAGTCTTGGCTTAGCAACGCCATTCTTCGTATACTTGCAACATAGAGGTTTTGACTATCCACCACTAAATAGCCTATCCCACCAAACCCTTCATTTCCTCTACCGAAGCCTAACATTACAACCCTTTAAAAGACCTCTTTGATAGTCTTTCCTAGGTGCTTCGCGTAAGCGACGGAGGTTTGATCTATTCTCAAGCCTATGGTAATCTATGTACTAGGACCGGTTAATGAGTGTTTATCTTCCATTTCCGATTTGTTATATTTCATATATACACCGAGAGATGTGAGTATCCAAACACCCCATGTGAGGTGCTAGTATGTAATTCCGTGCTTGTTATGACTTTCTTGGGCTTATATGTGTTGTGGACCGTTTTGAATGAATGCTTCATGACCCCTAACTTATAAATTAATTGGCTAAAAGCACATTTGCTTGAGGACAAGCAAATACCAAGTGTAGGGATATTTGATAAGGTTTTAAAGGTACCTTTTTAAGGGTCATTTAAGCCCTTATTCGATCATACAGTATCCGTTATTGCTTAATATCGTTCCTTTTCACTTTTAGGTCTCTTGAAGGCAAAATCTGGAATGATGCTTATTTGGACGAAAGGCGCGAATATCTAAGAAAATGGCCAAAGTCGAATCGAGACACTCAAAGCTAACTGAAACATAAGGCGACGGCGTCATCATTGCATATCTGTGACGCCGTCGGAAGGAATTTTATGACGGGTCGAGCGAAATTGCATGTTTTCAAGGGACGACGTCGGGTTCTAAGGAGTAGGCCGTCGTTACTCGGGGCGGCCTAGATGCGCCAAGACGGCGTCGGTGAAGGGGCGGCGTCACGATCATAAGGTGACGCCGTCGCAAGGTTTACGTGGCCAAGACGAAACCCCACGATGGCGACACGACGGCGTCCACGAAACATAAGGTGACGCCGTCGCGGATGTAATCTTATATATAGAATCCGAATTTTTCGCTTTTTATGGGTAGTCTTTTGGGTAAAACCTAAAACCGAACCAAGGCTTTCTTGTGCAGTATTTTAGGGTTCTAAACCCTATTATACATCAAGATAAGTATTTACTTCATTAATTTAATTATGTCTTTGATTATTTGTGTATGCTTGCATGTTCTCCATGTCCCAGCTAATTTATTTGTGTGTTTGCTAGGGAATATGAAACTTAATTATTGAATATTGATTGGTTGATACTTATCTTAGTTGACTAATGATCTAGAGTGCGCTAGATTATTAGTTTAACTTAATGCTTGACTTTTCTTTGTGAACTTTAGAATATAATTATCTAGGTAATTGTAGGATAAAGTATTCAAGGACAACCGTAGAGTAGGCGCCTATAAATCACTAGAGGATTTGTAAACAAGACCCTTTGGTAATTTCAAAGAGTTAGAAACAAGCACGCCCTATAGCCTTAGAATCACAACGCAACTAGGAATAAGGACGTGACAAATCAACCATCAATAGGAGATAATTAAGGAGTAGTAAAACCTAAGTAAACACATCTTTAAACTATCATGCAGTACACATCAATTAGACATAGACTATCACAACCTTAGCTTAGATAATTAGATAATAGTAGAGTAATCGGTAGCAATACCAACCCCAAATCCAATACCGAGATTCGACACTTTTCCATTTCTACAAAATATAAAAATACAAAAATAATCTTCCTCAACCTCAACCTTAGCGTAGTAACTTCACTAGCATTCCTATTCCCTAGAGAACGATATCAATACCCGTGGCTTACCCTAATTACTACACTACAACGATTAGGTTCATCGCCTAGGGTGTTATAAAACTTGCTCGAAGAAAAGGAAGTTTCCTTGACCCCGAACGACGCGTGTAGCGTTATCAATTCCAAATTCTTCAGTCTCTTCTGATCGTTCTTCTTCTATAACTGAATCTGCAACTGAATCTGATCATTCTTCTTCTGATCGTTCTTCTTCTATAACTGAAAACGTCGTTGTTTCTATAATTGAATCTGCAACTGAAGATATTTTTGTTAGTGATGATGTTTCTGCTAAGTATATGGAGGAGATTGTAGCTTGTGAACACGGTGATGAATCCGCAGCTATTAAGAGTAAGATGCGATTAATTTTTGTTATTCATTGTGTTTTCTGTTTGAATAATAGTTTTTAAGCTGTGAATAAGCTATTTGGTTAGGTTTATATTGAATTAAGCAGTTTTAATCTAGTTTTAGATTGAATTAAGCAGTTTTAAGTTAGTTTCAAGCTATGAATAAGCTATTATTTAGCTTTAGATTGAACTAAACTGTTTGTTTAGTGTTATGTGTAGAAGATGGATAAGGTGTTAATCATTTTAATGCTCTGAATAAGCGATTAGTTATGTTTAGATTCAAATTAAGCTGTTAATTAGTTTTTGATGAATTAAGCATATTAAGCTTTGAATAAGCTATTAGTTTATGCTTTGATTGAATTAAGTAGTTTAAGCTTTTTGAATAAGCTATTAGTTATGTTTTGATAAGCACTTTTTATTTTGCATCACATTTGATATCATATGTGATATCACATATTATATATCACATGTGATATATATCTGTTACATACAACACATGTGTTATATCATATGTGATCATAAGAACTTGTGTTTGTTATTTCATTTTTACTTGATCAATGTTTTTATTTTGTGCTTTTTTGTTTTTCTTGAAAACTCCTGAATCATTCTCTACTCACTCTAATTTTGATACTCCTGTGGAACGGTTTATTATATTCCTAAAGTTCCCGTCGACGTTTTACTAGCTAAGCGCAATGTTTTTAATTCAGTTGATGAGTGCATTAGTGCGTATATGAAATATGCTTCAAAAGCAGGGTTTGTGGTTAGGAAATCATGTCAGAAAAGGTTGAGGAGCGGTATTGTTAAGCAAAAGTATCTAGTGTGTAATAGGGAAGGCTGTCCTAAGGAATTCATGTAGACACACTAGATTTAGAGAATAGCGACAAGCGTAGAGAAGTTCGAACACACGATATCACAAAGTTGCAAAGCACGTGTTATGTTTGAGTTGATTCCTTGTTCTACAAAGTATAAGTTATTTGTTTTTATAGTATACATAACCATGAGCTTGAGCGTATAGAATATAAGCATTTGTCAAAGACCAAAGGCGCTTAACATATGTTGAGCGATTGTTTATTGTTAAAGTCATGAGCGTGAATATAGGTGCAACGAGAGCTCGTCACTTGTTGATTGCGAAGGATCGATTTGCTTGTTCATGGTACAACTCTTGACTTTAATAACTTTTTAGGAGTGAATTGTTATATAGGCGATAGTGATGCGTAGATACTTATATCTAAGATAGAAAATAGACAAGTAATCATGTTCCAGATTTTCGCTTGATTACTTGGTTGAGAATCTTGAGCTTTCGCAATTTTCCGGTGATGAAGTTTCCAAGTACAATTACAAAGAGTTCGTAGACGTTGTCTCTTTTGATGCTACGTACGGGACAAATAAGTAAGTGTTTGAGTGATATATATCATATTTTATTGTATTACTTGTATTTTGTCTTCGTATTTGTTTTTTTTAACTATTTTGTTTTTGTTTTTCAAGTACAAATGATGTTTGTTCCTTTTACGAATTGATAATCATAGGAAGTGTGTTACGGTTGTCGCGAGCTTCAAGAAGAATAAAGCGCAAACTCTTATATTTGGTTGCTCAAAGCATTTATAAAAGCTTTTGGTAAAGCTCCTAGTATCGTTGTCACCGATCGGATCGGGGCTATGAGAAAGGCGATTGAACAAGAATTTGTTGGATCGAAACACGTTGTGTATGTGGCATATTACACAAAAGCTTCACGGAAAGGTATATTATGTGCTTTCTTGTATTTTCTTTTGTTATATCATATGTGATACTCTATTTGTTTTCTTGTATTTTATTTGCTTTCTTGTAGTTTCTAATGATTTATCATATGTGATATTTCATACTTTTTTCATTTGTTAAATCATATGTGATATTTGTTTGCAGATATGCTCAAAAATTTATGATCACACAGACTTTAAAAGGAAATTCAATCAAATTGTGTGGAATATGTATATTGGTCCTGATGAGTTTGAGTATCAATGGGGAAAGTTATTAGATGAGTTTAATTTGCATAATCATAAGTGATTAACAAAGATTTTTCGCATACGTTCTTGTTGGATTCCTGCTTTTTTTTTGTGGACTCTCCTTTGCGTGGTTTGATGAGGACAACTTCTAGGTCTGAGAGTGAGAATTCCTTTTTCTCTCATTTTACTAATTCTGGTTCAACTCTCATGAATTGTATGAATTGTTTTGAGACGGCAATGGAAAAACAGAGGCATATACAAGAGAGGTTAGATCATAAGTCAATTGATTATGTTCCTACACTTAGAACCTAGCTTAAGATTGAACGTCATGCGTCAAAGGTTTATACTCGTCCCCTTTTTCGAATTGGTTCAAATTGAAATATTTGCTGGGACATGGTTTTGCCAAATAGATACCAAAAGTTTGGTTGAAGGATCTGAGGTGTCTGTTATTAAAGAGAAAAAGTTTGTTAATGAATTAATCGAGAAGAAGAAAGCTAAGAAAAAGAGAAATTTAAGAAAAAGGTGATGATAATGATAAAAATGAAGAAGAAGAGGAGCCGATTGACTTGTTTCACAGAGTAGATGGACAGTATAAGGTTTGTTAGTTTCTTAACCAGTTTTTTTGATGGTCTTTTTAAAGCTTAGTGTTAATTTTTATACTTTTATAATTTTGATATATCATATGTGATATATCATATATGATATATCAAATGATGTATCACATATGATCTATCATATATGATATTTGACTATGTATTTTTTTGCATGGAGGTTTTGCGAAACATAGAAGATGGATCAGTTGTTTGTTCCTGTCAGCTTTTTGTTAGAGTTGGAATATTGTGTAGACACATTTTTTGTGTCTTTAAGAATGCGAATGTTGAAATGATTCCAAATCAATACATCTTGAGGCGTTGGACAAAGAACTTGATACCTGCTGGTTTGAGGAACAAAAGGAACATGTACGGTGAGAATAATGAGATTGTTGAGAATTATGCAAATAAGGCTACTTCTATTGTTGATCACTGTGTGCATATGTTGAGTAAAGACGAGACAAGGTTAGCTGCTTTTATTGAGAAGTTGAAGTTGCTAAAGTTAGATGTTGAAGCTGATTGCCCAAATCCTCCATCAAAGGACAAGCTTGATAATCTTGAAGAGCTTGCTCGAGTGCCAAAGCCTCCTGTAGTTGCTTGTTAAGAACTGTCTGTCAGTAAGCCCAAAGGACGTGAAAAGTCGCGTATAAAGGTGGAAAATAGCAAGCTATTGATGAGAGTTCAGTTAATAGGAATTCATGTTCAATATGTGGAGCTAAAGATGGCCACAACAAGAGGACCTGTAAAAATAAGTATAGAGTACAAGGTGATTTGGTTCATTCTGAAGCTACATCATAAATATTTTTACTGTTTTTGTCCAAATAAGAATTCTGATTGAAGTACTTTGAATCTTCTTTGATTGTTTACAGATTTATTTTATGAAATGGATTTTGATTTTTTTTTGTTGGTGTTAAGTGATTCATCTTTTCTTGTGTGGTTATTTTTATGAGAATTATCACATTTGATTTATCTAGTTTGTTTTTCTTGTTATATATCATATTTGATATACATACGAAATCACATATGATTTTTTACTGTTATATTTTGTTTTCAAAAATCATATGTGATACTACCGTTAGCACATTTTTTAAACAGATCTCACATCATATGTTTTCAAAATGTATTTTGTACATATCCAACTATCATATTTTTGATTTTTTTTATAGTTTTACTCTTTTTATCCAATGTGTTATAAAACGCGGAGTCGGTTAGCAACATCATTTTATCGAATATATCAGTTTTGTGTTGCAAAACTTGTACAACAGCACATATAATCCAAAATCACATCCGCAGATGTGCCGCCATATTCATTAGATAACGATTTTAGATAGAAGTGTAATACTAGTTACGACATTGTAGCATACGACATAACACTGTGACATTGTACCATAAGACATAACATATTGTTCTAACCATTCTAAATGGCATACGCTATCCCAAATTTAACTAATCAGAAGTAAGTTTCTAACTGCATCACCATTGTCACTCCACCTTTACCCCAAAAAGAGTGAATTCCCATCTATTCGTCAACTCCTATCATCTATCAACTGTCTACTAGTAACTTTTACCTTCAAATTGCACTGGCAACACGGATTGCATCTTGTTCTTTCTTCTTCTTTTCTATCTGCTCCTTTATGTAGATTTGTTTCATTGCTTTGTCTGTATGCTCCCTTGCAAACACATGTGCTTCCTCGCTGATTTGTTCTCTCTTACTGTTAATTTCATGCGTTAACATTTTGGTTGCATACTTTACTCTCAGCTTGATTATTGCCATTTCTTGGCCTTCTTCTTCAGTTGGAAAGTTCAACTCCCGCTTTTGCCGTTTCACCATTGTACATCTCCATGTGCATCATAACAAAAACCCCGCAATCAATCACATTTTCTTTTGTTGCCCATTTGACCTTCATGACTGTTGTCTTGTTTTTCTTTATCTGCTTTGCTTTTTGGATGGTTGAATGATTCCAAATACTGTGAAAACACTCTTTTCTGCACAAACAAAATATTCAATTTACTTATCACTGTTTTATCATATCTGATATTTCAAATAAAAGATTCAATTTACTTGCTAGTGTTTTATCATATATGATATTTTACTACCATTTTTCAGTTTGTAATATTTAAGACAATTATATCATATATGATATTTTACTGTCATATTATAGTTTCTAATATTAAATGCAATTTATGTTCTTTCCATGCCTAGTTTGAGTTACTTACCAAAACATCGCATTCTTTCTTGTATTTGGTATCATATGTCTGCCCGGAGTTGGAGCTGTCAATGATCGTTGAAGTTCCTTTGGCTAGATTGAATACAATGACATAGAAGTGTTCATGAGCGATTACTAGGAAGAATGCCTGTAGAAATTGAAAGAAAATTATATTCATTTTAATTCAAATAAAAGTCAAATCTCTTTCTTCATAATAAGTAAAATAAGTTGTTACCATTTCTACATGTTGCAATGACATGTCATTTGGGTTGTCTTCAAACTCGCTTGTCATGCAATCAAGGAAAGCTTTATATTGCTTAGCTTCATATTTCTTCGGCAACTCTACCATTTGGCTTGTCTGTTGTCAAAAATCAACAATATCATATAATTGTTAACAAACAGATTAGTAATTAGTTTCTAAATGTTTATCTACTTACCAACATTCCTGTGTGAAAGTAATACTTCATCTTTTTTCCAGTTTGGTCACCATTTCTTCATAGTTCAAAAGAGAAGCAAAGCTGTCAATAACACTAGCTTCCACCTTCAATTTTGGTGCTAGTGTTTGCATATTGTCCATTATGGTAGGGGCTGTCACTACACAAAATTTAAATCATATACATATTATTATCACAATATTATTATTTTTTGTATGATTTTAAATAAGAAATAGCAGACTTACACTGGATTTCCTTCCATTGAAAATAGCGTGTCCGTTATCATCAATTCATCTGGTTGTGGTGGCGTGTGGATTACAGTTTTTTTGTTCATATATGGTGATATAAGAAAACGTGACGTTTTTTTGACTCTTTTTACCAGATGTTCTTCTTCTTGTTTTGATTCTGTTTCAGTCTCAGCATCAGTGTCTCTCACCCTTTTCTGTCTTTTCTTCTAGTTTTGATGCTGTTTCAGTCTCAACAACAGCTTCTATTGCCATTATGCTTATACCAAGACGAAAGATGGTGGCGTCATTGATTTTCTTATCTTTCTCTTGTCATTTTCTCGGATGGTGGCGTCATTGATTTTCTTATTATTCCTCTTGTCATTTTCTTTTGACCCTTGAATTTCTTTTGGACCACTCATCTCTGTTGCCCCATGAATCTCTTTGGGTCACTCATCATCTCTGTTGTCCCAAAGAATCTCTTTTCGATCACTCTTATCTGCTTTCCCATGAAGCTTTTCATAATCTTGTTCACTTGACTCACGAGATTATCAAAGTTTTCGGATTCCGAAGTCATCTGAGTTGCTACATCAACTTATAACCCGGTGCTACCTCCACGTTGGTGTTCCTACTTCCTTTGCAACTTCAATCGGGTTTTCCTTCTCACTCACCTTTTCTACTTGAACTTCAGTTTGTTTTTCCTTCTCAGTCACCTTCATTACTAGAACTTCAGTTTGTTTTTCCTTCACACTCACCTTCACTACTGCAACTTCTCTTTCTTTCTCCGTTTCTGTTTCTTTCTCAGGTTGTTTTTCGTTTCAGTTAGAGTTGCTTCTTCTTTTCCAACTTCGTTTTCCTTCTCAGTTTTGTTTTCATCTTTGCTCTCACCCTCGTTTTCAACTACATTCTCTTTTTCATTATCCTGTTCACTTTCCCTCTCACTTTCATTCTCTTTTCCAACTATATTCTCTTCTTCATTTGTTTCTTCTTGTTCCTCATCCTCACTTTCGCTCTCACTTTCATTCTCTTTTTCAACTATAATTTTTCCTTCATTTGTTTTTTCTTGATCCTCAGCCTCACTCCTTTCATCATTCTCACTATCATTATCATCATCCTCTTCCATCGAACTACTTTCTATATCGAAATCGATCTTGTTGAACAATCTCTTGTACTTATTGCACAAGGTCAACATCACCTTATCTCCCCTGAACTTCTTCAATCCTTCTCTCATCGTCTCAACCAACTCTATCTTTTCTTTTGAAATTATTTCAAATTTCTCATCAATCTTTTCATAAAACTCCTGTAAAGTAAGTATTCCAGGTTAGTTTTTTATTGTATATGCATAATCATATATGATTTTAAAAAATATCATATATGATATGTAATATCACATGTGATATTAGTGTAATATTACATATGATATTACATATCATATATGATTTAACACTAATATCAAATGTGATATTCATCTTAGTGTTTTATCATATATGATATTTTTGCAAGCACAACTGAATGTTAGCCTGCTGAAGGCTTAGTCGCTGGCATAGCCTTCAGCTAAAGCCGAAGGCTATGCCTGAAGGCTTAGGCGCAGGCATAGCCTTCGGCTTTAGCCCAAGGCTATGCTTACGCCTAAGCTTAAGGTTTTGTTTTATGTTAACTCTTTTAAACATGCCTTTTTAATAATAAGTATAATATATCATAACATACTTTTTTATAACAACATTTTTATAAATGAATTCAATAAAATTACCTCTCTTTCCACTGGATTTCTGGGAGGCAACGGTCATATTATGTCTGCTCCCTTGTACAAATTCAGGCCGGTTTGCTCCTCATCAGGATCATACTCTCCGTGATGCTCTAACGTCCCCAAGCAACCGTCTCTCATTTCCTTGTTTATTCTTTTCCTCATTGTTGGAGTGTTCCAACTTCTGAGGGTTGGGCGGTGATGCATAACTTGGAAGCTCGGGTAGTTTGTTGAGTCCAAGTATAGCAGCTTTTTTATACACAAAAATTCAATTAAAATGTTGTTAGATAATTTTTTATATGAGTGAATCATAGCTGATAAGTTTAATGGAAAATAACTTACACATAAGAATGTTAGAGGACCATAATAGAAGTTAGTACCGACTTGACTTGGGCCCGGTTTAGCTTCTCGATCCGCAAGCATTCCATTATGTAGTCAGCACCAATCGATATCGTAGATATCATCATCTTCTTCACGTGCACGAGGATTTTTGTGGGCACTTTTCCTGAACTCTCTAAAGTTCCCATGGTGCTTGCAAACAAAGTTAAGAAATTCATCTTGAACATGAAATCTACTTCAGTTGTGCTCGATATCTCGAAGGCTACAACAGGTTGTGTAATTCGTCCAAGATGAGCATACTGATCTTCCCATTCTCTAACGAAATCGTCATCATCAAATCTTTCTGTTAATACAAATAAACCGTAAAAACGTTTATTTATATTTTACGATATTCTAATGTTTTGTCGATAACAAACGTAAAATCATTTTAACGAAACAAATAAAATACGTAAATGGTTTGAACTAATAGTTTCTAACATATTCACATTTTCACATAAAACACTAAAACAAGTATAAGTGATTTTATGATTTAATATTACATATGTACAACAACTAGTGTTTACATATTTGGGTAAAATGTACACATAACTAGTATGTAGTATATTGGGTAATATAAATGGGTAGAAACTTAAGTATCACAACCCATTGACCAAATACATTGAATGTAGTTGGGTACAACCCAAAGTCCATGACCCATGGAGCTTGACCCATAACCCGTTGCATGACATCATGCTTATATCATATATGGATAATATCTATAACCCATGGTATTGACCCATACCCATGTGACTAGGTGCATTGCACTCAAGAGATACATTTGATAACGCTACACACGTCGTTCGGGGTCAAAGGAACTTCCTTTTCTTCGAGCAAGTTTTATAACACCCTAGGCAGTGAACCTAATCGTTGTAGTGTAGTATTAGGGTAAGCCACGGGTATTGATATCGTTCTCAGGGAATAGGAATGCTAGTGAGAAGTTACTACGCTAAGGTTGGGATTGAGGAAGATTATTTTTATCTTTTATGTTTTTTAGAAAATAGAAAGGTACGAATCTCGGGGTTTGGATTTGGGGGTTGGTATTTCTACCGATTACTCTACTTATCTAATTATCTAATCTAAGGTGTATGTAGTCTATGTCTAATTATTGTGTGCTCGTATGATGGTTTAAAGATGTGTTCACTTAGGTTTTATTACTCCTTAATTATCTCCTATTGATGGTTGAATTGTCACGTCCTTATTCTTAATCGCGTTGTGTGTCTAAGGTCGTAGGGTATGCGTTTGTCCCTAACTCTTTGAAACTACCAAAAGGGTCTCGTCTACAATATCTCTAGGAATTATAGACTCTAACTCTAAGGTACTCTTTGGATGGTTTAGCCTACAACTGCTCTAAATGTTATAGTCCAAGGTTCACAAAGATTAATCAAGCATTAATTAAACAACGAATGACCTATCGCATTACTAGATCATTAACAATTAAGATAAGAGACAACCAATCAATATTCAATAATTAAGTTTCATATTCCCTAAGCAAACACACAAGTAAATTAGCCGGACATGGAGAACATGCAAGCATACACACAAGTAATTGAAGACGTAATTGAATTAATGAAGTAAAACACTTATCTTGGTGTAAGATAGGGTTTGGAACCCTAAAATAATGTACAAGACAGCCTTGGTTCGGTTTAGGTTTTTACTCCAAAAGACTACACACTAAACCGAAAATTGGATTCTATATATAAGATTACAATCGCGACGGCGTCACCTTATGTTTTGTGACGCCATCGGTCGCCGTCATTAGGGTTTCGTGTTGGCCACGTTAGTCTTGCGACGGCGTCACCTTATGCTTGTGACGCCGTCCCTTCGACCGGACGCCGTCTGGATCAAATCTAGGCCGTCGAGTTGCGGCCTACTCTTTTAAAGCGACACCGTCACTTGAAAATAAGAAATTTGGCTCTTGAGTCGTCAAAGAAGTGCTCGATGGCGTCATGATTAAGCGATGACGCCGTCCCCTTGTATTTCAAAGACTTGAGTGTCTCGATTCTTGACTTTGGCCATTTTCTTCGTATATCCGCGCCTTTTCGTCCAAATAAGTGTCATTCCAGCAATTTGCCTTCAAGAGACCTAAAAGTGAAAAGGAACGATATTAAGTAATAACGGATACAAAAGTGATCAAATAAGGGCTTAAATGACCCCTCAAAAGGTACATTTTAAAACCTTATCAAATATCTCTACACTTGGTATTTGCTTGTCCTCAAGCAAATGTGCTTTTAGCCAATTAATTTATAAGTTGGGGTCATGAAGCATTGGTTTAGAACAATCCACAACACATATAAGCCCATAAAGTTATAACAAGCACGAATTACATACTAGCACCTCACATGGGGTGTTTGGATACTCACATCTCTCGGGTGTATATGAAATATAACAAGTTGGAAATGGAAGATAAACACTCATTAACCGGTCCTAGTACATAGATTACCATAGGCTTGAGAATAGATCAAACCTCCATCGTTTTGGCGTAAGCACCTAGGAAAGACTATCAAAGAGGTCTTTAAAGGGTTGTAATGTTAGGCTTACGGTAGGGAAACAAAGGGTTTGGTGGGATAGGCTATTTAGTGGTGGCAAGTCAAAAATCTTTATGTTACAAGCATACGAAGAATGGCGTTGCTAAGCCAAGACTTGACACTCTAAACTCTAGATAACTGAAACAAACAAACATAAATTTAAATGATAAATGTAGGATGGTAGCCTGTTTTTTTTTTTTTTTTTTTTTTTTTTTTTTTTTTTTTGAACACTCTATTTTTTTTTCTTTTCTCTTTTTGATTTTTTTTATACACTTTTCTCTACCATCCTCTACGGTAACATCAAAATGATAGGGATTTATAGGCACATCCCTACACTTGAGTTTTTATTACTCTAACACTAATTTGACCCGAATTGAAAAGATCAAAACACTTGGGGTATGTTATTACGCAAATAAGGGAATTTGAATTAACGTTCCCTTACAGTCATTTCATAAACTTTAACTTTTCCCATGAGTCCCACTCGTCCCAAAACTGTGTACAAAGGATATGACTCGACTTAGCAACTCATGCAAGCAACTAGATAATTGAACTAAGGGTTTGGGGTGATAACAATAATGCACTAAAAGTGAGTGCATACAAGGTAGGCTAAGGCGATTTGGGTGTACATTTGGGGGTGGGGTGTAAACAATGCTCTTCATTGATATTCGGAAAACCGAAACATCACGAGAACCGCGAAAAGGATAGGCTCGAGGGGTTAACTAGGGGTATCGTGTACTAAAAATGAGTACAACGCAAAGGTGTGGGGAATTACTCAACCGATGTGGAAGAAGTAATTATATTATGGGTATCAAACAAGGGTTATCCTAATGACTCTTATCATTTAGTTATTCGGACTACACAAGTGTAGTCTTACTAGCGATCTCGGGATGCATCACAAAACAAGTTCTAGAATCTAATATACTACCGGTTCACACTCTAAGCATTAAAGATGAATGCTTTAATTCCTACTAATCTAAGGCGATCCTCACATTTTGGGTGGAATTTAGGTGGTAAAGGGTTTTGTGCTAGTCATGCAACTTCCTATCCGTGAGACGCTTTTGTTAAGACTAATGGCCCACTCCTATATGTCATGAAAATTTTAAATTTGGTGCCAAAATTACCCTAACCGACATTTTCTCATGGTTTATTACACAAATACAATTGGACAAAGCAAATAGTCAAGGATAAGCATAGTTTCAAAGTTCCGCTTTATTTTTCCTCCCTACATTAAACCGAACATTGTTCCCAATGTTCCCAAAGTATCAAAGTTATGATAATGGAAGGTAATTAAAAATGAAAGAAACTAATACTCCCCTGATTAGGTCGGTAGGATCCGTGTAAAGTGGTGGTTAAATCCTTTCCAAGAAAAATGTATGCGTGAAAAGCTCCTTCCAATCTTTTGTTTCTTCTTCTTGATAAATAAAACCTGCACACTTGAAGAAAACAAACGAAACCTTCGCGTAAAATCGGCGGTAATAATATATATAAGACTCTACTAAACTAGGATATAATGCTTGTGGAATGAATGTTTACAATTTACGGAAAATTAAGACCGGAAAATTCCAAAATTTATAAGTAACTCGGAAAATGAGAAAAAGTAATATTTTGTTTTACTCCTTCCCGACGTCGTCGGAGTTGCGATCTCGACGCCGTCAGTTATCCCGACAAAAGCGGTCTCGATTTTGGAAAAAATCTGGAAAATTTACATCTTTAGAATCGGAATAATTTCGCAAAAACATCCATTATGACTCGATACAAGCATTTGACTCGAAAAACACACATATATATTTTTTAATTAATTGTTATTCTCATGTTCACGTTTCTTTTGAAAACGTGTGTAATCCTCCCTACACTTATCCTTTATGTAAAATACCTTTATATGCAATTAAGATGAGGTTAAAAACAAAATAAAGCATTTTTACAAATTTAAACATAAGCAATCACTAAAAGATATATGACACTAACAAGCAAACAATTAAGCATGGGTTGCCTCCCACGAAGCGCTTTTCTTTATTTATGAGTCTTGTAGCTAGACTCGTAGTCGTGCCCTTACGTACCGATATAGGAAAGCCTATCCTTAACAATGTCATAAGGATCAAACTTATCATTTAAGTTCCTAGTAGTACGTTCGGTTCGATATGCCTTTTCAAACTTCTCTCCATCGGGATCATAGATCGTTATCCTAATGTGCCACTCTCCATTACCATCACTAGGTGGTCTATTCTAATCCCACTTATGTTTAGGCTTCTCAATTTTCCACCTATTCATGACAATGTTGACGGGCAAACTTCCTAGGAACTCGGTCATCTTCCTAAATACTAAGGCGTCCTCGAACGGGTTCACTTCCATGTCCCTAGCCATTTCTTTTTCATGAAAAGTTGCTTTACTAGTAAAGGCTTCATCTAGGTAGAAAGGTCGTTGGGGACCTATGAAATTCTTGTCTATCCAAGGTCCGTATCTAGATGGCGCTCTATCCAACCTAATCTCATGTGGGATTTCCTCTTCTTTGTAGTACGTATGCTTTTTGACATCGTAGATTGACCTAGGACTCCCCTCTCCTATCACTATCTTGGACATCTTACAATCGATGATAGCACTAGCGGTAGCTAAGAATCCTCTTCCTACTAGTAATGGGCATGTCGGGTCCTTATTCATGTCTAGCACATGAAAGTCGGCCAAAAGAGTCAACTCTCCTACGTGTACTACCATGTCTTTTATTATCCCTACCGGATATGCAACACTACCGTCCGCTAAACCTAAGATGGTTTCCATTGGTTCTATCTTACCTAAGTTAAGGCTTCTATGGAGGGACAACGGAACAAGATTGATGCATGATCCTAAGTCGGCTAGAGCATCGAGAGGCTTGGAAGTTCCAAGCCTACACGAAAGAGTAAATAGCCCGGGATCGTCTAACTTCTTAGGTAGATTATTTCGCACAAAAGCGGACCCATGTTTTCCAAGTTTAAGTTCTAACTCATATTTTTCTTTTAAAGCATTATAATAAGGTGCATGAGCTAAGACTTCAAGAACCGGTTTTTCTTGATGGAGTTCCTTGTACTCCTCCACTAGATTAGGTTTGGGTTCTTGGTTGACGGGTTTCTCAAAAGTAGGTTCTACCGATGGTGCAGGGCCTTGGTACCTCATTTTAGATTGCTTGGAACCCTTGTTGATAGCATTTACCGAGTGAACCGTTGGGTGTGAGGGGCATGGACGTGCACTCTCCCATGGTGAACAAGAACATGAAGTCGACGAAATCAAATTCACTTTTGGGTTCCTTACAGTATCACTTGGGAGTGCTCCAATTTCCCGTTCATTAAAGGCTTTTAAGAGGGCATCAAGCTTGTTTGTCATCTTGCCTTGTCTTCGCTTAAAATCGGCTTCAAGCTTAGTCAATCGAGTTTCTTGAGATGACATGAATCTAGATGCAATTGCCTCAAGATTAGCGGGGTTCCCGGTGTTTAGAGAATTGAACCTATTAGGTGGACTAGATGAGCTTTGGGGTGTACTTGATTTTTGGTTCCACTTAAGGTTAGGGTGATTTCTCCATGAGGGGTTGTAAGAGTTTCCCAAGTTGTTTTGTTCGGGCTTGAAAGTGTACCACTTCTCTCCCGCTTCGTCGGTACGCATGGAGGCGTAGTCCGCAAAAGCTTGTTCGGGGAGTCTTGTGCAATCACGAGTGTCATGGGGACCACTACATAACTCACAAGGAAGAGTGATTTTATTCACTTGATGTGAAGACTTAGGATTTTTGTAGGAACTCATTAGGAATTTTACTTGATCTTCAAGCTCGATCATCCTACAATCGGAAGATTGTGAGTCAATGGGAGGCAAGGAGATTGCCTTAACGGTTTTGGGCAACTCACGGGGGTCATTCCAACTTTTGTTGTCATAGAGAGAAAGGTCCTCTATTATACCCCATGATTCTTCCGCGGTGAGATCACTAAGTTTTCCATCGGCCGCTTGGTCAATGGATCGCTTGGTGGGGAAGTTGACATGATCATTGAAAAGTTGGACTTGGATCCAAAGATCAATGCCGTGATGAGGGACTTTATGGAGTAAGTCCTTGAATCGAGTCCATGCTTCGTAGAGAGATTCACCTTGACGTTGTTGGAACATCAGATGTCATTCCTAAGCTTAGTGGTTCTCACCGGTGGGAAAAATTGAGCAAGGAAGCGAGAGGTGAGATCATCCCAACTTGAGATGGAGCCGGCGAGAAGTCGCTCAAGCCAATTAATAGCTTGATCCTGTAGAGGGAATTGGAAGAGACGCAGACGCGTGGTCTCCTGAGTAGTAGCATCAAGGTCAATGGAATTGACAATTTTGAGGAAATCCTTAGATGTCGATTTGGATCTTGAACGAAGTCCATGGAATCACATCCGTTTGCACCAACCGGATGGTGTCGAACGCAGGCCGTAGTTTGGGCTTGATCGGGAAGCTCAATGGTGTTCCTATAGCCTAGGTGGCTTGGTCTCGAGTATTCACCAAGAGTACGGGCTCTCGGCGGGTCATTTGGTGGTAGGTTGATGAATGGTGGTTGCTTATCACCTTCCATGATGAAAAGTGATGAGATTACGAACAAAGGTCACGAAGAAGGGGAATAGACTACGAGAAAGCTAAAAATGAGAAAAATTTACTTGATAGGAATCAAGCAAAGAAACCTAAATGAGGTGGACTACTAACTAGCTATTCTATTCCTCGGCGGGCGCCAAAACTTGATAACGCTACACGCTGTCGTTCGGGGTCAAAGGAACTTCTTTTTCTTCGAGCAAGTTTTATAACACCCTGGCGGTGAACCTAATCATTGTAGTGTAGTATTAGGGTAAGCCACGGTATTGATATCGTTCTCTGGGGAATAGGAATGCTAGTGAGAAGTTACTACGCTAAGGTTGGGGTTGAGGAAGATTATTTTTTATCTTTTATGTTTTTAGAAAATGGAAAGGTACGAATCTCGGGGTTTGGATTTGGGGTTGGTATTTCTACCGATTACTCTACTTATCTAGTTATCTAATCTAAGGTGTATGTAGTCTTTGTCTAATTATTGTGTGCTCGTATGATGGTTTAAAGATGTGTTCACTTAGGTTTTATTACTCCTTAATTATCTCCTATTGATGGTTGAATTGTCACATCCTTATTCTTAATCGAGTTGTGTGTCTAAGGTCGTAGGGTATGCGTTTGTCCCTAACTCTTTGAAACTACCAAAAGGGTCTCGTCTACAATATCTCTAGGAATTATAGACACTAACTCTAAGGTACTCTTTGGATGGTTTAGCCTACAACTGCTCTAAATGTTATAGTCCAAGGTTCACAAAGATTAATCAAGCATTAATTACACAACGAATGACATATCGCATTACTAGATCATTAACAATTAAGATAAGAGACAACCAATCAATATTCAATAATTAAGTTTCATATTCCCTAAGCAAACACACAAGTAAATTAGCGGGACATGGAGAACATGCAAGCATACACACAAGTAATTGAAGACGTAATTGAATTAATGAAGTAAAACACTTATCTTGGTGTAAGATAGGTTTGGAACCCTAAAATCTTGTACAAGACAGCCTTGGTTTGGTTTAGGTTTTATTCCAAAGACTACACACTAAAACGAAAAATTCGGATTCTATATATAAGATTACAACCGCGACGGCGTCACCTTATGATTTGTGACGCCGTCGGTCGCCGTCGTTAGGGTTTCGTCTTGGCCACGTTAGTCTTGCGACGGCGTCACCTTATGCTTGTGACGCCGTCCCTTCACGACTCGACGCGCCGTCGGATCAAATCTAGGCGTCCGAGTTGTGACGGCTTACTTTTTAAAGCCCCGACACCGCCACTTGAAAATAAGGAATTTGGCTACCGAGACGTCACGAAGTGCTCCGACGGCGTCGCGGCTAGCGATGGCCGCCGTCCCTTGTATTTCAAAGACTTGAGTGTCTCGATTCTTGACTTTGGTCATTTTCTTCAGATATCCGCGCCTTTTGTCCAAATAAGTGCCATTCCGAGCAATTTGCCTTCAAGAGACCTAAAAAGTGAAAAGGAATGATATTAAGTAATAACGGATACAAAGTGATCAAATAAGGGCTTAAATGACCCCTCAAAAAGGTACATTTTAAAACCTTATCAACATTGTATCTAGCTAAAGACCCATGGATCAACCCATGACCCATGACCCATAACCAAAATACCCATGGGTAAAGAGGTGCGTCCCACGGATCCCTAGCTTTATGCTAGACCGATCCCTTGTGGGTGGGATCCGTGGGATCCGGGGAACAGTAGATTTTTTCATCTATAAATAGTGAGCCATTTTTTCATTGTTTCTCACCCATTTCCAACATACTTTCCCCTTGAGTTAAAAACTCTCTAACCTCAGATCCAAGAGATCTATGTTTGTAGTTTTGTTTTTGTGTGATCTTCTAGGTTCCTCTTAAAGGAGAGATCAACACCTTTGAAGTTGAGCAAGCTCAAGTCCATGAGTTGCCATGCTTCCTCATCATCAAGACTACTGAAGTCCTCTTGTTGATGATTCCTTTCTTTCTTCTAAGAAGTGTAGTGTTGGAGACATTAGTGAAAGATGTCTCAAGTGTCAAGACAAAGACATTAGTGAAAGGTGTCGATCGTCCATACTATACGCATTAGTGAAGGGTGCCTAGAAGTCAAGTCACAAGACATTGATGAAGAGTGACTAGAAGATCTAACTAAAGGCATTAGTGAAAGGTGCCTTAGATGTACATTCGATATGGTGTGTTTCGATGTACAAGATAGATTAGCATTAGATCCAAGGATATTGATATCCTTGATGATGTTGTAAAAAGGAGTTGATCTCCTTTGGGATTAGTCGTTGGTGTAGTAGTTCCTCCATGTTAATGGAACTCGGTATCTAGCCTAGTACCGGATAAAGGGTAGGCGACGTTGTGTCAGGTGTGGTTCACCTTGGAGTGAAAGAACCGGTGGTTAGCCTAGTACTGGAAAAAGGGTAGGCAACGTTGTGAAGGTTTCTCCACCATAAGGAGTTGGTGTCAGGTAGTGATTACGAACTCTCGAGTAGGTGACTCGGGGAGTGGAGTAGGGCAAGGAAGGTGTCCTTATAGCCGAACCACTATAAATACTCGCGTTGTGGTTTTGTGCTTCTTACTCTTATGTTTTCATTACATACTTTATATGCTTGTTTATCAACATCCAACACACATCCAAATAGATTGACATAAGTTGATCTAATTAGTTTAAAAGAAAGTTTTAATTGGTAAACCTATTCAACCTCCCCTTCTAGTTTTTCACAATTGGCTTTGTCATGTTGATTAGTCAAAGCTCATACCTACCAAGCCATAGGAATCGCTTGGTAACAAGAATACCTTCCCTAAGAAGGTATCTTAAACACAAAGGAGCCGGAATTGTCTAGTGATATTTGTTGTGTCATTTGTAAAGACATTCCTAAGTGCGTTAGAGGTATGATTTTCTACTCATCTCTAAAATGACATTAGCTTGATAATTAAGTATGCCTACATAGGTATTTATATGATTATCTTTTGTGCATATACATGTATTACATGAAGCTTCATTAGGAAGCCTTTTCACATACGTGTTAATTTTTTCTCCGTCTAAAGTCGTGGTATATAAAACTTGTGTTTCATTTAATCCAAAATCATATCTTTCTAATAATAAAACAAAACACAAATTTCAAAATTCCTCCTTCCCCATAAATAAACCACTGTCGCCTACTTTATCAAATCCTCACTTTTTCAAATCTTTCACTTTCAAAAAATTACCTCTCATTCAAAACTTCATCTTCCTCCCATCTCATCTCATCTCATCTTAAACCAAAACCAAGAAGGTTAGTCTTCAACATGGTTTACATCGCCCTCGTGCTCATCGCCTTAACACTCATCGGTCTTGTGTTCCCTATGATGAAATTCTTATACGGAGACATTTACTTTGTTTTGTTAATCTACATTGGGGTTATATAACCAATCCTTTGTATCATTCTTAACATTGAAATGAAATATTACTAATAGTCTAGTTTATCTAGGTTATTATTATCATAATGTGTTTACCATTTCTTTTTGATTTATTTCATTCTATCGTGATACATTAGAAAGCCATGTATGCATGCTAATTGAAAATGTAGGCTAAAACACATATGTTGGTATAAAACTATAAGATCTAAAAACCTATGTTTTTATCAAGAAATCTGTTTCTATTTTTCCAGATCCACGGATCCCAAAAGTTAGACTAGTCGGATCCCTTATGAAAGGGAACCGTGGGATCCGTACACCTAGACAACTGTTTTTCATGCAAAATAAAAACCACTTTCTTTCTAAATGTAATATTCCACTAGAATGTCAAAACCATAAGTGAGTTAAGTGTCATTAGTGTTAAAAACCATTGTTAATAAAAATCTAGTAAAAAAGGTAAGATAAACGGTTGACCACAAAACATCACTTTCTATTAACTCATCTTTTCTATAGGTTCAACTATGACGATGAATATGAGTTTGATTTTCACTCACTAGCGTCTACACTCGAACATCTCTCTTGAGCCCAACACACCGGCAATCATGTCCGTGGGTTCATTAATCTCGAAAACCGTCACTTCCACGAAGGACGTATTGTAGACACCTCTCTACAATTAGAAGAAGGTATCAATACCTCCTTCCGAGCCATAGGACTAGAATGTCTTCTTGAAATCAACGAGAAGATATGTCCAAGGTTCATAATGGAATTCTTCCGTCAAGTTGAACTCGTTCATAACGAGGATCGCTCTCTATCCCTTTGGTTTTATATCAAAAACCAAAAGTTTGTCTTAACCCTTGGGCACTTTTCTCACTTCCTTCGGATTCCAAATCATGGACAATGTGCCTTCATCGAAGATTGGTCTCTTGATTCTCTCTTCAACTTTCGTGAAGAAAATAGTCCATATTGTTCACACATACCCTCCCCTGAGGATTTGAATCGCATAATATGCAAACCTCGACCATATTACTCCGATCCAAACATTATCTTCACACGGTACATTCGAGAAGAGTACAAACCTCTTGCACTCATTCTACGTGAAAATGTTTGGAGTCTTGGGAAATCGAAATCCTTCCCGCTTGTTGTGCTCACATAATGTATTGTTTGCTAACACAACAACCATACAATCCGCCTACTTCTTTGCAAGGCGGTTGTAAATCTTCAAGGCTCCAAGAATAAACTCATCCCTTATGGAATGTTCTTGACGCGCCTATCATAACGTCATGCATTTTCATCCTCAATTTCAAAGTCCGTTGTATGCGTACTTGTGAACAAGACGATGGAACCACTAAACATATCTCTCATGAAGACTTTCTTGATTCTTGATTCCACCAACACTCATCAACCACTTGATGATCCTTCTAGCGAAAACGCTCAAGGAACTTAGTAGTATTTCAAATAGGATCAATCCTTTTGTACTCGTGCTTTATCAATGTAATCCAATTTCCTTCATGAAATAAAACATCTTACATTTGATATCTTAGTGTTAGAACCTCTTTAACTAACCTTGGAATATAATGCATTGTCAAGATCATTGCATACCTTTAGTAAAGGTTCTGCTTAGCAGATAGATGGATCCTAAAGGTTGTGCTAGACAGATCCCTACACTTAGGGAACCGTGGGATCCGAAAACAAAAAATGCAATTGCAAACATTGTATTTCAAACATGTCCTTAGAACACCTCACTCTAAGCTAAACATAGTTTATTAAGGCAAATTAAGTCATTATCAAGTTAAGAAGATCCTTCCTACTCACACATAGATCACACTCAAATACGTTTGTAGATCTATCGTTTCACTTAAATCCATTACTCTTCCGCTCTCAAACTCACACATAATTTTTCACATGATCCCTCATATCTAACTTCGGAAATCTTTTATAGCAAAATTGATCATAATCATCCTTACGTCAAAATTGATCGAAATTGATCAAATTCTAGTTTTTCCATCTTAGGCCTTTAGGACATTCTCCAAAGCATTACTCTAAGTCACTATCTGATCTCTAGGGTCATTTAGCTTCACTTGACACTCTCAAAATCTTTAGTGTCATCCTTGTTCATTCATTGGTACTCATGAAAGTTCCAATTTCTTCCATAAAAGGCAATCATTAGCTACATCACTCATTACCTTCAAGTACTTAAGCACCCCTTCATTTAAGACACTTAGGAGGACTGAAACACTCAAGATGATATAGATCTTAGACCTTAGAAACATCACTTCTACTCTTTCATAGCTGCTGAGAGCCGGATCCCTAGGATTAGCCTAGACGGATCCCTCTGAGGAGGGAACCGTGGGATCCGAGCGACAGATTATGTCAACTCTCGCTAAAAACAATCATTTCAAGCTCATCTTCCTAACTTAAACACTCCATCACAACTTAAATGAGTTCCTAGATCAGTACAAACTCTGAAGTTGACTCTTGTGCATGTTAATCATCACATTCCAATGAATTTTAGTGGCTTAAGGCTTGAATGCACTTGCCAAATCTCTTGATTTATAAACCACATTGTTAGGACTTCTAAAGTCATCACCTTCATCCTCATTTTCAGCACTTAAGAAACCTTTACAAAACCTCTTGATCTCATCATCAGGAAAACTCCAAGTAGGAACTTATCCACCAAAGAACCACCCAAGAAAATTGCTCGTGCTGTACATGAAATTTCTTCAACCCTATCATCTCCGGTCAAGCCAAAAAAATGCAAGAATTTCTTCTCGACCAATCCAACCAATTCCTAAAAGGATAGTACCCACAAAACTACCTATGCCAAACACCACCATACCTCCTAGGTCAAATAATATCATCTCCACTAAACCATCACCATTGGTTCCTAGAGCTATCTCGTTTACATCTCCACTACCATCACCACACCTCTACAATCTAGAGGATTTACCTCCTAGGCCGTCTGATAACGCTCAAATTGTGCATGTTTTTAGTAGCGTTATCCTTGATTTTATGTGTGTTATTTGGCTATAATCATATGATTTTGTTACTTAATCATACAAAAGTGTGTTTGCTAGTTCATTTGTAGCAAAGTACAGGAAAGTGGAGAAAAAGACGGAAAAAGAAGTAAAATATGAAGATTTCTCCATATATGAAGAATTCCCGACAAATGCAAGTCTTGCGGAGTACATTCGAGAAGATAAAGTCATCAAGTTAGTGGTCCAAAGACTCAAGAATAAAGTTCAAGAAGGAAAACGAGAAAGAAATGAAGAAAAGAAGCTTAAACGAAGAAATATGGAAGACTCGTTGTTCCCGACACACCTTCACCATTTTGGCCATAACTTTTGCATACGGACTCCGTTTGACCCCCCGTTTACGGCCACGGAAATCTAAGAGAAAGATCTACAAATTTGGCTATTGACCTTTTCTGTCAAAAGGTCGCAACCGGATCGGTTGGAGCCCAACCGAAACGGTTGCTCCATGCTGACCTCCCCAAGTCATGTTTAATGCAATATTAAGTGTCATTAAGCCCCAAGTCCGATCATATGGTCCTAATAACCCCTAAACCTGCTACTTTATGACACTTTGTGCCCAAGAAACTTACTTGGTGGCTAAGGGTGGCTTCTATCTATAAATAAGACCATTTTTGGTTAGTTTAGTGTGTGTAATTCTAGCCTCCACCCTTAAGGACGAATTTCCACCAACCTATCTCTCCCAAAGACCACAAACCTCGCCATTTCCAAGTATGCTTGGTTAGAAGTTGTAGTTGATTGGAGGCTTGAAGGAGTGCTATAATCCTTCACCCTTGCCTAATGTAATCTTACTTTGGGTAAATCCTTGTTAATTTTATGATGTTGAATGTTATGATTCATGTTTGGTTCTTTGGTTGTGTTGATTATGTGATTCTTGTGATGTGTTCTTGTCTTGTGAATGTTGTCTTTATACTTGTTTATTTCATATGAGAACTTGTGATAAAAGGATGTTTGGATGATTGTAGTGTTTGTTTGGAATATGTTGATAACATCATATTTGGTTGAATTGGAACTTGTTCTTGTTTATTGTTTTGGTTGATCATTGTTGAGTTCAATGGACGAAAGTATTCTCAACAATGGTTAGTTTCAATTCATTAGTGACAAATGATTTTTGTCTTGTACTTTGTGACGATTGTGCAAGAGAATTAATAAACATAACAAGTAAAGGTTTAATTTGGATTAAGGCCGAAATGAATCTTTTTAATATGTGTTCTCATTATCTTTCAAGTAAATGGAACTTTACAAATTAATAACATCAAAGTCTAAGGCCGAAAGGATTCTTTGTTGTTGTTAGCATAAGGCTCATGACATGACCACTTGATTGAGGCTTATGCACATTTGATTTATAAAACACTAAACTATTATTATAGGTTCTATCTTTGATAATATGTTTTCTAAACTAAACATCCTAATATCCTTGTGATCATTTGTCTAAACATGTATGTTCTTTGTGTGTTTTTTCTTAGTGGTTTGATCCGTGACAATCATAACCACGACCTTGATACGTGCTTGTTCTTATATTGCTTTTCTTGTTGGTTTGATATGTGACAATCATAACCATCAACTTGTTATTTGCTTAAACAAACAAATGACACTTGTAGTGCAACCAAGTCTCTTGGGACGACCTTGATTTACCAAAACCTATACTACAACTTTACTAGGGTATACTTGCCCGAATGTGTTCCTAGTTAACCGGTAATTCATGTTTACAAATTTAAAACCTCGTGGAATCCATCAAGTTTTTGGCGCCGCTGCCGGGGACTTGCATTTGTATTCTTGTGTTTGTTTGTTCGTTGAATTGTTTGCTTGAATTGATTCCTTGTTTGCTCATGATGTGTGCTTGAATGCTTGTCTTTCATTTTCTCAAAATCTCTAATTTATCATAATTGCTCGAATGATCTTTGCATCAAATTTGTGTTTTTGATGTTGGGATTCCGTCTCATGTTTGCTAAAAATGCTCATTTTAAAGTTTGCTTTCTAAGTGTGTTCAAAAGTTCTTGCGAAAAAACCACCAAAATCACCCAAACAACTCTAACCGAATCGGTTGGAGCTCTCGATAAATATTTTTCAAGAAAAATCCACTCTAACCGATCGGTCACCACCGTAACCGATCCGGTTGGAGTGTTCGTTCAAATATATATATATATATATATATATATATATATATATATATATATATATATATATATATATATATATATATATATATATATATATATATATATATATATATTTATATATATATATATATTTTGTGTGTCTCTTGTTTCGTAAGTTTTATGTTTTATATGTTATATGATCTCTTGCATGTCTCTATGTTATTTGTTTTTGGTATTTTTGTTTATATTAGTTTCGTATTAATTTTGAATAAGATTATCTTGTTTTAGGATGTCTTGTTTGATTTGTGTTACGTGACTAATTGTGTGTGATTGCGTCTATGTGATTGTTGTTTTTCTGTGATCGTGATTTTATTTGTTTATGCTTATTTTTTTTTAGTGTTGTTTTATGTTCGTGATAATAATATGTGTTTAAGTGTTTTATTTACTTTGTGTCTATTTTTCTTTGTTACCTTTTGTGTCCTTATTTTATTTTATCAATAAAAGTTTTGAAATAAAACTTGTGTAAAAAAAAAGGATCGAAAAAAAAATAATAAAAATAGAAAATTTCCTCCAACCGATCGGTCACCCCCCGTAACCGGTTCGGTTGGAAGGTTGGTCTCATGTTGGTTCGTCCCAACCGATCGGTCACTCCCCGTAACCGGATCGGCTGGAGTAATCTGTGAAAAAAAAATCCGTTTTTTTAATTTTTTTTGTTTTTGTGTGTTTGTGTTTAGATAAAATAAGTTTAAATGTCTTTTTATTTTTGCAAGAGTATCATTTCTTTTATTCTACTTAATTTTGTTTTTGCATTTTAAATTTTGTTAAATTTTTAGTACATTGTGAATAAATAAGTACATGTTTTTAAAAATAAAGTGTTTTGAACTTTGTGGGTATGTTCACTGAAAACCCTCACGAGACTATAACTCGTCCACTCGGGCTACCGAGAGGTTTAAAGGCTTGTTGCATGCGCTAAATGCAACCGTGATGCCTACGAAAGTGAGTTTTAAAATTTTACGCGTTTTGTAGTTTAGTTTATTTTTGCAGATTGAATAAACTCTTGGAGGAAGGATTGGTTGGATCGTGAACCTTACACTCTTGATTGGACATGTTTGGTTGAAAGAAATCGATTGATCTCACACGCTTATGCTAGCGTTTGCTTAGCATCTTATCATTTGGAGTTCGATCGTGATTTCTTTTGCCCGGGAGATTTCGTTTCTCTCATATTCTTATTATTTCATTTTCCCTATCTTACATGCTTTGAAGTTTATTTTGCAAATTGAGGATAATGCTTAACTTAAGTGTGGGGGGGAAATATTATTTTGAAGAGCGAAACTAGTTTTTAAATTCCAAAATTTTTGGGCCAATTTAAAATTTTGTGAACTTGTTTGCCCTTATGATCTAGTTGTTTCCACGCTTATAGGATAATATATTAGAATAAATGGATCAATCCACTGGTGAAATCGGTAATTTTGAAAAACTTGAGATGTGTCCTGATTAATATTGCAATCCATTCTGGGATGGATAACATTTTGCTAGCGCATTTTATAGCCCTTCCACTAAATTGTGAGGATTTTAGCCTGTTTTATATATAGCATACATTTTTTATGCTTGGATCTTTTGTTATGAGTGTGTCGGTGATTTTATTTAATCTAGAACTTGTACTTGTAAATCATTACCAGACCGCAGTAAGATCACATTCGTGTGATATAAGTGTATTCTTGTGATAAAGAGGCACATTAGGAATAAAACCAAATGGCCTTCCATCTTACATCTAATGATATATTAGCTAACCACATCGGTTAGTTAACCACCCACATGGACCCATCTGTTAGCGCTCATCTTTAGTGCTAGATACCCTTAGTACACCCTCTGAGCCATCCTTTTTGTTTTTGATAAATCCAGAAAAATACAAAAATATTTTACACTTTAAACCTTAGCCTACCCCCCTTGTCAATGTGCCTACCCCCTTGTCAATGTCTAAATGGTTGGTTGCTAGTTGCTTGCTATATTGGATTGTTTTTGATGATTATGAGTTAGCCGCACTTTGCCATTCGTGTGTGCCATTCCGACAAAGACGAAGACTGCAGCTTCTTATTTGTATTTTTGTGGTGTATGCTTATACGAATTGTGGGGGAAGATGTGATGTATGTGAAAAAAAAAATATAAAAAAAGAGAAAAAAAATGAAAAAAAAAATATATATGTGATGACAATCATAGCCAATGTGCTATATTATTAGGAAGAGGAAGTATGTTTGAGATATCGATTAGCCAATGTGCTAAAACGTGATATATATATAAATATATATATATATGGTGATCGACATGTGAAGAGAAGTTAGTAACTATAATCATTTTCAGGTTTGTGGTTTGTTCATGACTAGCAACATGGGTATTAGACTTGACTTTATTTTTCTTTTAACACCAATTTCATAAATAATCCCATGCCTTATCCATACCTTTAATCACCCGAAGCCTATCGTTATAACCCGAATAAAAGCCCTCTTTAGATGTTTACACTTGGTGCTTATGCCACGTCGGTGGAGTTTTGTTTCTTGTACAAGCCTATGGTAATATTTAGATCATGACTGAGCTATATGAGTGTACTATTCCTTAATACTATCCATCGCTAAATAAATTGAGAGTTGAGTGAATTATACATCCATTCCTTTTCGTGAGGTGCTTAGCCATGTTTTCAAGCGAGAGAATCCATGGGGTATTGTCAAACATCTCGGTTTTTCACCTCTTAAAAGCTTAAAATGATGAATCTTATCTTGTACTTGTACTTGGTAGATTTGCATCATATTTTTATTAATCATGTTTCATGCACCATGTGGGATTTATTTTTCTTAATTTCTAGATTTGCTTGAGGGCAAGCAAAACCTTAAGTGTGGGGGAGTTTGCGCTCATTTTTCGCTTATTTTGAGTCTTTTTATAAAAAAAATAGTAAAAAAATATAAAACCCAAAAATATTTTCAAATTTTTTAATTTTTCTTTTTGATTTGTCATTTAGGTATGTAGTTTAATTTTTCTTTTCTTAGATTTGCTAGAGGGCAAGCAAAGTTTAAGTGTGGGGGAATTTGATAACGCTCAAATTGTGCATGTTTTTAGTAGGGTTATCCTTGCTTTTATGTGTGTTATTTGGCTATAATTATATGATTTTGTTACTTAATCGTACAAAAGTGTGTTTGTTAGTTCATTTGTAGCCAAGTACAGGAAAGTGGAGAAAAAGACGGAAAAAGAAGTAAAATATGAAGATTTTTCCATATATGAAGAATTCCCGACAAATGCAAGTCTTGCGGAGTATATTCGAGAAGATAAAGTCATCAAGTTAGTGGTCCAAAGACTCAAGAATAAAGTTCAAGAAGGAAAACGAGAAAGAAATGAATAAAAGAAGCTTAAACGAAGAAATATGGAAGACTCGTTGTTCCCGACACACCTTCACCATTTTGGCCATAACTTTTGCATACGGACTCCGTTTGACCCCCCGTTCACGGCCACGAAAAGCTAAAAGAAAGATCTACAAATTTGGCTTTTTACCTTTTCTGTCAAAAGGTGGCAACCGGATCGGTTGGAGCCCAACCGAAACGGTTGCTCCATGCTGACCTCCCCAAGTCATGTTTAATGCAATATTAAGTGTCATTAAGCCCCAAGTCCAATCATATGGTCCTAATAACTCCTAAACCTGCTAATTTATGACACTTTGTGCCCAAGAAACTTACTTGGTGACTAAGGGTGGCTTCTATCTATAAATAAGACCATTTTTGGTTAGTTTAGTGTGTGTAATTCTAGCCTCCACCCTTAAGGACGAATTTCCACCAACCTATCTCTTCCAAAGACCACAAACCTCGCCATTTCAGTATGCTTGGTTAGAAGTTGTAGTTGATTGGAGGCTTGAAGGAGTGCTATAATCCTTCACCCTTGCCTAATGTAATCTTACTTTAGGTAAATCCTTGTTACTTTTATGATGTTGAATGTTATGATTCATGTTTGGTTCTTTGGTTGTGTTGATTATGTGATTCTTGTGATGTGTTCTTGTCTTGTGAATGTTGTCTTTATACTTGTTTATTTCATATGAGAACTTGTGATAAAAGAATGTTTGGATAATTATAGTGTTTGTTTGGAATATGTTGATAACATCATATTTGGTTGAATTGGAACTTGTTCTTGTTTATTGTTTTGGTTGATCATTGTTGAGTTCAATGGACGAAAGTATTCTTAACAATGGTTAGTTTCAATTCATTAGTGACAAATGATTTTGGTCTTGTACTTTGTGACGATTGTGCAAGAGAATTAATAAACATAACAAGTAAAGGTTTAATTTGGATTAAGGCAGAAAGGAATCTTTTGAATATGTGTTCTCATTATCTTTCGAGTAAATAGAACTTTACAAATTAATAACATCAAAGTCTAAGGCCGAAAGGATTCTTTGTTGTTGTTAGCATAAGGCTCATGACATGACCACTTGATTGAGGCTTATGCACATTTGATTTATAAAACACTAAACTATTATTATAGGTTCTATATTTGATAATATGTTTTCCAAACTAAACATCCTAATATCCTTGTGATCATTTGTCCAAACATGTATGTTCTTTGTGTGCTTTTTCTTAGTGGTTTGATCCGTGACAATCATAACCACGACCTTGATACGTGCTTGTTCTTATATTGCTTTTCTTGTTGGTTTGATATGTGACAATCATAACCATCAACTTGTTATTTGCTTAAACAAACAAACGGCACTTGTAGTGCAACCATGTCTCTTGGGACGACCTTGATTTACCAAAACCTATACTACAACTTGACTAGGGTATACTTGCCCGAATGTGTTCCTAGTTAACCGGTAATTCATGTTTACAAATTTAAAACCTCGTGGAATCCATCACCGTCTCATCCTCCTCTACCGGCAACATTCTCCTCATTAGGAGGAATAATGGTACAAAATCAAGGTGTTGAGTCAACATTAGCCCCGGCTTCCTTTTCGCCATTTCCATCATATAATCCCATTTGGATTATGAGAAATCATCAAAATCAACCACCCGACCATATGGAAGATGACACTTCTCTACCACCACCATCATTCTTGGTCGATCCATCTTCAAATGTGCCTCCACCAATCCCTCCGTCGTTTGAAGCTCCACAAGCCACTTCACTTGATCCTTCGCATCAAGCAATTTCATTTCTTCCACCACCACTACCTAGCCATGACAAAGATTGTTATCATTGTCAACATGTTGAAAGTTTGATACATGAAGTACGAGAAGACCAACGTTTCATGTTCTATCACCTCCTCAAACATTTCGACGATATTAAACCTAAACAAACTTGAGCTAGAGGATTTTTAGTGGTGTCCTAGTTTCAAGCGTTACTTAGTTAAGTATAGTAATTCCAAGTCATGTATCGATCATTTTCTTAGTTCTTAGACACATGTATATCATATCTCTAGTTTTATTAAATTAAAATACATGCTACTTGCTATATTTTTGAGTATATGATTATGTTGTATAATACATATCTCACTTTGATATTAACATAATATGTTATATCACCATTGCTGAAATTGATCATCAGCCAGACGGATCCCTCATATTTGCCTAGACGGATCCTTACAAGGAGGGAACCATGGGATCCGTGGGATCCGTGATACAGAAAACTATTTTTCTTCTAACTTGGATCATATTTGCATAAAATTGTACATTATACTTATTTTCTAACCTTTGTTTTATAGTTATTCAATTTACACATGAAGACATTGACACCCTAAAGCTAGGGGAGCTTTGTGTCAAAGCAATACATTGCAAATTAATTGCAATATTAGGATTACACTTCATGACATCCAGTTGCAAAATTGCAATCATCAAGGGGGAGCACATTCGTCACTTAGATGAAATCTTTTGCAAACATAGTTGCAAATGAACTAGCTTAGTATTATTCTCTTGACGACCTTACATAGGGATTGGCTAGTCAAGGGGGAGTAAAGACGAGATCCTTTCCCGTTACTTGCTCTCTAATTTTATTTCTTTCACATGTTTTTTTTCTAAAACAATGTGTTAGTTTTCTTTCGAAGCTCTTTTTGTTTCGACAAAAAGAGGGAGAAGAAAGTAAAAACTACAAATTCAAACTTTTACGAATTTTAGCTTTTCCTTAAAATAATTTTATGTTTTGTCATCAACAAAAAGGGGGAGATTGTTAATACAAATAAACCGTAAAAACTTTTATTTATATTTTACGATCTTCTAATGTTTTGTCGATAACAAACGTAAAATCATTTTAACGAAACAAATAAAATCCGTAAATGGTTTGAACTAATAGTTTCTAACATATTCACATAAAACACTAAAACAAGTATAAGTGATTTTATGATTTAATATTACATATGTACAACAACTAGTGTTTACATATTTGGGTAGAATGTACACATAACTAGTATGTAGTATATTGGGTAATATAAATGGGTAGAAACTTAAGTATCACAACCCATTGACCAAATACACTGAATGTAGTTGGGTACAACCCAAAGTCCATGACCCATGGAGCTTGACCCATAACCCGTTGCATGACATCATGCTTATATCATATATGGATAATATCCATAACCCATGGTATTGACCCATACCCATGTGACTAGGTGCATTGCACTCAAGAGATACATTGTATCTAGCTAAAGACCCATGGATCAACCCATGACCCATAACCAAAATACCCATGGGTAAAGAGGAGCGTCCCACGGATCCCTAGCTTTACGTTAGATGGATCCCTTGTGGGTGGGATCCGTGGGATCCAGGGAACAGTAGATTTTTTCGTCTATAAATAGTGAGCCATTTCTTCATTGTTTCTCACCCCTTTCCAACATACTTTCCCCTTGAGTTAAAAACTCTCTAACCTCAGATCCAAGAGATCTATGTTTGTAGTTTTATTTTTGTGTGATCTTCTAGATTCCTCTTAAAGGCGAGATCACCACCTTTGAAGTCGAGCAAGCTCAAGTCCATGAGTTTCCATGCTTCCTCATCATCAGGACTACTGAAGTCCTCTTGTTGATGATTCCTTTCTTTCTTCTAAGAAGTGTAGTGTTGGAGACATTTTTGAAAGATGTCTCAAGTGTCAAGACGAAGACACTAGTGAAAGGTGTCGATCGTCCATACTATATGCATTAGTGAAGGGTGCCTAGAAGTCAAGTCACAAGACATTGATGAAGAGTGACTTGAAGATCTAACTAAAGGCATTAGTGAAAGGTGCCTTAGATGTACATTCGATATGGTGTGTTTCGATGTACAAGATAGATTATCATTAGATCCAAGGATATTGATATCCTTGATGATGTTGTAAAAAGGAGTTGATCTCCTTTGGGATTAGTCGTTGGTGTAGTGTTGGGTAGAAGTTCCTCCATGTTAATGGAACTCGTTATCTAGCCTAGTACCGGATAAAGGGTAGGCGACGTTGTGTTCGGTGTGGTTCACATTGGAGTGAAAGAACCCGGTGGTTAGCCTAGTACCGGAAAAAGGGTAGGCAACGTTGTGAAGGTTTCTCCACCATAAGGAGTTGGTGTCGTGTAGTGATTACGAACTCTCGAGTAGGTGACTCGGGGAGTGGAGTAGGGCAAGGAAGGTGTCCTTGTAGCCGAACCACTATAAATACTCGCGTTGTGGTTTTGTGCTTCTTACTCTTATCTTTTCATTACTTACTTTATATGCTTTTTTATCAACATCCAACACACATCCAAATAGATTGACATAAGTTGATCTAATTAGTTTAAAAGGAAGTTTTAATTGGTAAAACTATTCAACCCCCCTTCTGGTTTCCCACACTTTCCTCCAGATCTTCCAGCTTTCTTGTCCCCATCGGCACACCTAGCATATCATGAATTTTTTGCCTTGTTACCTTTATTGAACCTTTTTGTAATCTCAATTTCATGCTAGGTGGATGGAATTTATCGATTACATGGTACGCCAATGCAGCTGGAAGTTCAACAATAGGGAAGTTTATGAACCTCTCAAATCCCATCTCTTTCAAGCATTTCTTTCTCTCATTTGATAAACCAATCATCGCTTCATAGAGAGGTTTTGGTGATGACCTTGTTGTACATGTTGGGTAAATTTTTGTCTTTGTTTTGTCCTTTTTCACCTTAAGCTTCTTTTTATCTTCCTGATCTTCAACCTCCTTCTCAACAACTATTTCCTTCTTTCTCTTTTTGGTTTCTTTTACAACCAATTGTTGATCATTCTCTTCTTCGATTTCCTCTTCAGTCTCTTCCACTTCAGTCTTTTCTACCATCTCAGCATCCTCATCATCACTTTTATCAGCATCTTTTTCCTCTTCAATTCTCCTAGCATCACCTTTAGTAAATCTTTCCGGAGTACTTTGCGTTTCTGATGCTTTTCTTTTCTGTGGACGTTTCATTTGTTTCTTTGCTGAAGTGTCTTTTTCTTCTTGATTTTTAGGTTTTTCTTATCTGCTTCATTCTTCCTTTGCTTTTCTTGCTCTGCTCTTCTCTTCTTAGCATTTCTATGTAATTCATTCAATCTTTGAGCAACTGTTTTTGTTTTTTCTGCAAAACAATTTTTTATTATATCATTTGTGATTTAGTAATTGAAATATTCTCAATACATAACGTGTTTCTTTAATAGCATGATATGTACCTTTAGCAGGGATTTTCACTTCACCAGTTGTTTTTAGTTGCGGCAATTTAAAGATTAGATGCCCTACATCATCTTCTCCATCATCATTTTCTTTATCACCTACATCATCAACAATGAACAATTACTTAATATCCTGACAGTTTTTAGTCAAAGAATTAGGTGCAGGCATATCTTTTTTTGCAAATTTAGAGGCTATGCCTGTATATTATCAAAATTCTATATAATATCATATTTGTAATTCAACATAAATTTTTTTTAGCTACTGAATAATTGTTCATTTTTATCAAAGTATTAGACACAGGCAGAGCCTTCGGCAAAGCCAAAGGCTATGCCTGTGGCTAAGCCTTTGCTGAAGCCTTTGCTTATCTGCACTGTTGAACCTAAGACCTTGATAGATCTTTGAGTGCTTGTGAATCGTTAGTAATGCTTATGTAATCACAAACACACTAATAGAAAGTCTCTATTACTTGTATTCTAAAGCGGAAATCAAACACAAGTATAAACACAGATAACTAAGAATACTTTGATCCTATATGGATCTTTGAATAATACTAAGAACTTGTTTTTCCAACTAGTACATCATTCATACTAATGTGTTCCTTTTATAGACAAGGAACCCTAACCGTTTCCCAAGAAACGTATAAACATAAAACTAAAGAAGATATACATTATCACTTCCTAATAAAGCTCATGCATATCCTAACTAACCATAAAATACGCGGAATATCTATTTCCGTAGAAACAAACTACGCGGTTTTACTACTTCCGCAGAATCTCTTCTTCAGCAGAATCCTTGCACTTCAGCAGTAACTTCAGCAGAATTCTTACTTAGTAGAATTCCCAACAATCCTCCCCTAATCTTGAATTTTACATGGTTAAGTTCAAGATTCTTGATAGATCTTTAACACTTCAGAACAAGAGGATTGTATTCGAACATCGTGACAAGAACCAAAATAATCACATCTCTATGATGGAAACTCCGGATCTTTGCGAAGAACAAATGACAAAATGTACATCAAAACATATTAGTTTCATACTATTCTCATCACATCCATGTGTGTTAACTCCTAGGAGAGGTGAATCATTGAAAATAATGGATTTGATGTCTCTTTACCAATAGCCATTATTACTGGAGTAGCCAAGTGTTTAAGTTCGAAAACTGTGGTACACTGATAAACATCTTATTTATAGCAAATCAGAAGCTATAAACGGATTTGAGATGTCTTTACCTGTAGGTGTTTGCTCAAGACTAGTCAATTCTTAGGGGAAAGAATCACCTTTGGTGAATTGAGAACCCAATATGGTATTCCACTGCCTTTACCACAAGCCATATACTTGTGGGCTAGCCAATTCTTGGATACCAAAAAGGTATAAGCCATGGTGAATTGATGACCATACAACCCTCAACAATTAAGCATGGGTGAGTTACATACCCTATGATTTTGAGCAAACCATTACAGCTATCAACAGATTTGATGTGTCTTTACCAAAGTTGTACCCTTTGGACTAGCCAACTCTTTGATGTACACAAGGCACAGCTGGTGAGTTGATTACCATCAACAGAGTAATGTACAACAAACCTGCAAGAAAAAGTTAGACAAACAAAGAATATACATAATTATTTTTTTTTTATTTTTTTTTAACTAAGAATGAAACAAAGAAAGAAAGAAATAATACAAGATACCAGAATCAAGAAGATGTTTGGTGTTGCAGAAGCTGAGTCTTAATCAATCCAATCAATTGTTCAGCATGGAGCATATCATTCCCCACTGGATCAGGAGGAACTTACAACTTCTTTCTAAGCATTCATTGCATCAATTTCATAGACAAAGGATAAATCTTATCAGAGAACATACACACAGCCATCTCACATGTTTTCTCCACAACATGCACACTTGGGATAGGATAAAATCTCCAAGTCTCAACCTTCCACTTATGTGAATCCTTCCAAATTGAATACCCTTTACCATTTGGAGATTGAGAGTCAAAAAGGACTTGAAGATCACCCAATAAGTACAACCCAGAACCTTGTGGAGTATGAGTATCATAATATTGTGTGACAAGACCATGGAGAGTAATCAAATCTTGCCTATCCACCATATGAAGTATGTCTTTCAAGAAGGTAAACTGCATAGAAGAGTTATCCAACCTAAAGATGGTGTTAAGCTGTCCATCAGTCAATGTCCATGTAGTCAAAACACCATGAGACCCCTCAAGAAAAGTTTCAGAATATCCCTCTTTAATGAATGTTGACTCAGCAGCCTTTAGATCCAAATGCTTAGAAGAACCACCCTTGTGAGATTTATGAACTCTAGAGCCCTGTGTCCCAACGAATCTCACAGATCTCCTAATGGCAATGTGTCTCCTTTTAGAAATCCTTTTCCCCCTTCTCCCAGGTATATAAATGCCCATAGAAATAGAAGAGGGTACCATCTATGATGTACCAGAGGCATCTTCAGTGGAAACAGAGGGAATTGGAACAGGATCACCCATTGCATATGACTTATCAAGCTCTTCTCTAGCCTTTTTAGCTCTAGCAGCTTCTAGTTCAGCTTTCCTAACCATATCTGCTCCTTCTTATTCAGCAGATGCAGAAGAAGGATTAGTATCATGCTCAAAAGTGCTAGCAGCTCCCTGTGGATCCATAGATGTATCAACAGTACTGGGAGAAGCTTCAGGAGAAACAACAAGAGGTTCAGCAGATGGTACTTGCTCAGAGGATTACACACCTTCAGTATGATCTTCAGTAGAAATAGCAAGAGAGCTTTGCTGTTCTCTAGTATCAGCAAAAGAAGCCACAATCTCAACAGTCTTTGATCTTTTAGCTTTGGGAGCATCCATACCACCAGCAATCCTCTTCAATTTAGAAGGTGGTGTAATTTGCTTCATAATCTTATGATACATGCTAGTCAATTCAAAATCAGATAAAGCCCAGACTTGCTTCTTTGTCAAACCAGACTGATAGATAGCAATACTTTGGTTATACACCACATTCCTCATATACGTTTTCTTCTGAGCTGCAGTTGGTGGTCTCTCCCTTTTAGCTTGAGCCTTTTGTACAGCAATGGCTTTTCTCTTTTCAGCTGCAGCTAACTTCTTTTGTTTTCTAAGAGCCATCATTTGAGCAGTAAAGTTTTCACTATCAAAATCAGCTCCTAAAATGCTCTGAGCAAGGTAGGATTTGAAGCAGCTTGAAGAGTATAAGAATCCCATTGCTCAGCAGTAAAATGAATGGATTGTGCATCCAATTCTCTTTGTCTTTCAGGAGGCAAATTGGTTGTGAACTGATCTATAAGTTGTTGTGCCAAAGCTTGACTCTTCATCATATCTGCATACTCTGCAAGCAACCTTGCTTGTTGTAGCCTTCTTGTTCACTCACAAGATCTGAACCAAGCTCTTCTTCAACCATAACTCATTTCCCTTTATCAAGAGCTCATGAGCGTAATCGGCATGAGGAGTATCAACAATGGAACTGCATTAATGTTTCGTAAGAAACACCCATGGAAGCATCGGGGTAATATGGGATCGAAGAGACATCAGATTAGGATTCAGATTAAAACTTCTTCCAGCAACAAATACTTCATGATGATCTGCTGAAGGTGGTGGACATGGTTGTTCTTGCACTGATGAAACTTGACCATGTTATGAAGTAACATCCACCATTTGAGCATCATCAATACCATGATCATCAGCAGTTTCAAAATTGACAACACTCGGCACCTTTGAAGATTCAGTGGAATCCTTGCTCAAATACTGTCTTCTCCTTCTTCTAGTAAATAGAATACGTTCCTTTTGCTTTGAAGATTCAGCAACAATTGGAGAAGAAGCATGAGTCTGTTGAGCCACATCAGCCAAGATTTCAAGTGAATCCAAATGAAAATCCTCTTGCTCTTCATCAGAAGAAACCACAAACCTCCTTTTGCTATTTTGCCCAAGTTGTTCCTCTAAATCCTGAACCTTTCTCTTCAACCCCACAATCTCACCACCAAGTGAAGATTTAGTATCAGCAAGCTCCTTTCTGAGATCAGCAACTTCCTTCACATACCTGTTCATCAGAGCATGTACAGATGTAAGTGTAATAGGGTCCTCAGCTCCACCAGCAGATTGCTCAGTGGTAATGGGAGCTTCATTGGACCTTTCAGGAGAAATATGGACATGCTCAAAAATAGGAGAGCCTTCATTAATTGGCTCTCTAACTGGAGAAGGTGTGGTCAGTCTATTAAACTCAAGCTCAAACTCATCAGGAGTAACATGAGTAGGTGGTGGACTAGGGCTAGGTGACAGAGGCAGAGGTGTAGGTGGAGGTTGGTCAGGAAAAACATGTGATGCTTCAGCAGTTGTGGAAGGGCCCTCATCAATGTAAACTGATGGATTACCATCAGCAGCAACATTGGTAGAGGGTGGAGCACCAACAACATTACCCTCATCAGCAGCCTCATTGCCTTGTGGCAACATAGCTTTTAGCAAAGGATGATGTGTCCCAACATAATTAGTTTTCATTGAAGCAAACAATTTAGCAGTAAGAGCTCCTATGGGACAACAGACTCTATATTGGGTTGTTATGTCTAATATCATTTGTAAAAACCTAGGGTACATTAGAAACTTATGCTTTTTCCTTTGAATATTTTCAACCATATTATCAAAAATAAACTTAGAGAAATTATAAGTTAAACCCTTGGAAAGACACACAATACCACAACCCAATTGGGTAGAGAATTGATCCCATCCTCCGGACTTGTTGCTTATGCACTGTAGCAATGTATGCACCAAAAATCTCCACATGGGACAGAGCTTGTTCTTGTGCCACATATCTGTGTTCGTACTTTGGTATCCAATAGCTCTTCACCCAGCAAGTATCTCTACAGTGTTGGAGTGATAAACCCCATCTTCATCATCCAAACGAAGTTGTCTCCTAATCAACTCCTTAGTCACTACATGCTATGTTCCATCAGTCGTAGCTACTATCTCTGTGTCACTTCCTTTAGTAGCAGATGCCCAAAATTTTTCGACCAATGTAGGATAGTTATATTTATTGTGTTGATGATTCGGGTGGTCTTGGATGATGAAAATACATGTTTGCCATAGTTAGAGAGAAAGAGATGAGAGGGAGTTTCTTGGTAGAGACTTGCTTCACAAATATGTAAGGTTAGATTAAAGAAAAGCTCCACCCCTTCCATGGATGGAAGGGGTATTTATACTTACAACTTATACGTCCTCCTATCGGACTGTGGATCAGGCATACAGTGGGTAAAGACCCGTCCTTCCTCCACGGTGTTACACTAAACTATACTACGCTACAAACTAACAAATAAACTACTAAATATTGTAACACACGACATGTCTACGAGCTAACTTATGCTAGACCATAATTGGGGTGACCGACACTTTAACATGGAATTTCCAATACCTAACAATCTCCCCCTAAGGGAGGTCACCCCATGAAATACATTTTGCATCCTAGCATTCAATCTTTGTCTTTAGTTCTGAGCTCGTAGACTTCAATTCTTCAAGTTCCGCAATCTTTGTGCTTTTGTAGCGATTCTTCAAAGTCCGCATTGATTTGTACTTTCAGTGGAGGCCTTTGAACTAATCCACATCTTTGATGATCTTCGAGCTTTCATTGAGATCATCGACGCGGTAAATCTCGATCACCCTTTTGTGTTGCCATCATGTGAAGTTGTGACTTTCGGACCGACATGCTTACACTTTGGATCATGACATCTTTTCATCGTAGTAGCGGAAGCTTTCTTGGTTCATGAAATTTGCGGTAAGGCGAAACATCATATAAAATATCGAGCCGTGTTATGTAGATATGCACAAGTCATGATTTCTTCAATTATGTAGATGCCGTGAGCATGCGACTTTGGATTGACCGCTCAATTACGATCACCGCAACCGTCCAAATGTACCGCAAAGAACAGTTAGCAATAAAACACACGAAAGTGTCTTTGATCACTTCGTTGAATTGAGGTACACGCCCACGGTTCCCGTTGATCGATACAAGCTTGCTGTGATCGTGTAGGATTCCTAAGAATCTCCTTGACAGGTTTCGCATCTGTTCTAGCCGTTCTTAAATCGGAACGTCTCAAAGAAGACAACACGGAGTGAGTGAACAAAGAAATTGAGATTCACCGATTGATGAAAATGATTTGAAAACAATCGTGTATTGCTTAGAAGAAAGAGTTTTGCAATACGACTAAGTTTTTATGAGAAAGATCAATTTTCAATCAAAAATACTTTTTATATTTGAAAGAGTACACATTCGATGTGCTAGATAAAAGAAGAGATTCGCACATCGAACGGTTTTTCTAAAAGCATTTTTTCAATCAGAGATACTTTTTGTGTTTGAAAACATGAGTACACATTCGACGTGCTAGAGAAAAGAAGGTTTGCACATCGAACGGTTTTTCCAAAAGTATTCGTCAATTCTAATCCTGGACCAAGGTTGATTCACGAGTGAATCGCCCCATCGTTTCTATCCAGTTGTCACAAGCTTGATCTTTAGAAAAGATCTCACATGTCACCCACCCAGAGCCTGTTTGATGTTGGCTCTAGAAGGATTTCCATCTTCATCGTGAATACTTTTACGTATCACTTGGATGTTCTGGCAATACCACAAGGATAATGCGTAGGACTCTCAATATATACTTACTTTCCACATTGTGTGAAACAACAAGTCTTCATTAATTTTGTGTCCTAATGAGATATTGTGGATGATCTCTTGGCTCTAGACTCAATTGTGCACATTTGGTTCCTATGCCGAGACTAGGGAGAGGGTCTCCTTCTTCAATATCAACAATATCTAATAGAAAGTCGATAGATTATGTCGGTTCCCGTGAGAATGAAACAAGTCCTTTTAAGAGGAACTTGAGTAGCTTGGGAAGTTTAGTGCGAGGCCATCGGGTCCATGACATCTTGTCTTCAATACCAGTGTTACCTTGGTAACCACCGTAGCATATGTATTGAACCCGGTTTCGCCCTAAGGTTGAATTATTGGAGGCTATTTCTTTCACCCTTTTCACATTCCAATTCTTTTCATTCTTCAACCTTTTGCTTACCGAGACTTCATTACTAGAACCTTGTTGGGTTTATTCCAAGACTAGCTCGGCCTCATCCGCACTCTTCCCATATTCTCATTTTCTCCTTTTTCATCATACCTAAGGACTCTACACTATCTAGTGGATTGTCCTCGGTAGATCCCTCCAAACCGGCGGGATCGTGGAACGAATACCTAACCTAACCATCCTTATAACACCATGCATAAAGTAAATTGGTCGGTCTTTTGATATTGTTCTTTCCTTCTCGAAACCAATTGAAAAATCATTTGTAAAAATCCAATCAAGGTACTTGTGATATAAAATCAAAACATTTTGTACCTTAATTGTTTTTGATCATTTAGAAATGCTCCTCCTCAACATGTGCATATGATTTTGAAATTGTTTCGCACATGGAGGCAAGAGGACTTTGAAATCTTTTCTTGATCACAATTTCCATGAAAAAAGCCATTTGATTTTCTTTGGTAAATTCTCCCCCTCAATATGTGCATAGGATTTTTGAAATAATTTTTATCACATAAAGGAAAGAGTTCTTTTTGAAGCACAACCATGATCACAAAAGCCATTAAGAAACCATTTAGAAAAACAATCAAGGTACTTTATGTTGAAACGTCGAAATATTTGTACCTTGAAAGTTTATTTCTTTTTTGAAATGCTCCCCCTCAATATATGCTTCGAGATTCGAAAGTGTTTAGCACATATGGGAGAGCAACTGCACTTTTGAATCAAATCGATCATCATTTATCGATTTCAGATTAAATCACAAATTCTCCCCGATCAAAATATCAAACCCTTTGAGATTTTGGATCCCAAGTGATTAATAAGGTTTAGAAAACATGGGAGAAAACGTGCTGATTTAAAACTCATCTAGTTTTTGGATAAATGCTCCCCCTCAACATGTGCATTATGTATATTGAAATCGTTTGGCACATGAAGGCAGGAGTGCCTTTGAAGGACTAAAACCAATTCCATTAAAACATATTTGAGATTTAAATCACGATCTCTCCCCCGATCAAAAATTTCAAACCAATTGAGATTTGTGATCCCAATTGATTTAAATCATTTAGAAAATTTTGGAGAAAGACGTGGCAAGATTTGATTTTGAAAAATGATGGATAAGGATCAATATAAGACATTAAAGATTGTTAGTGTCAGGTATGATAGTTTTTTAAGAGATCTTTAAGTAAAATAAAACAATTTCACAATCAAACAAGAACAGAAACAATTTCATTTTGTAAGATCTTTGAGTTTTAAAGAAAATCATACCATGACATAACATTAAATCTTAAGATCACCACATATTTTGTACAAAATGGACTTTTATGAAGAAATATCGTTTAAAAATATTTAATTTGAAATCACGGAAGATTTTACAAAATAAAGTCTGGTTCATTTCAAAACTTTGAATCCGATTTATTTTCAAACCAATATTTTTCCATTTTCAAAACAATATTTTCAAAAATTGTTTAAAAATGGTATCATTCACTACTTTTCCTGCACAAGATACGTTAGGTGGAGAGAATCATAAGGCGCTTTTGTTGTTGTTCTTTGGAGGTTGGAAGAAACCGTCACGATGCAAAGAGACTTCTTACGTTGCATTTTTTCATGCCAACCGAGGTCAAATTAAGCTCCGTTTCTTCATTTGATGATGAAGAAAACCATCTCTTGATGCAAGTGACCTCATACATTGCATTTATGCCAACTCTCCATAGAAGTCAAATTAAGCTCCGTTTCTTCATTTGTCAACCCAAGAAATAGTTACCCTTTCCTTTCGGCACCCAATCATCTTCAATTGTGGGATCTGGATCGGGAACATTCTTATATACCAAAATACCTGCATACGTTAGTGAACACACATACAGATATATGGTGGTCGATATCAACCAAACAGCAATCGACTAATTAAAGTCAATCCAACATATCAATCAGATCATAAAAGGTATGGGAATAATGTGTTTATCAAACTTTAATCATCTAATCCTAACAATCACATCCTAGAAACCTAGTCCTTCAACATAGGCAATTATATATTTTAATTAAGCACGTAGGATAATTAAGAAAGTCCGTTAGATGATGTAAATTTGAAAACATTCTCCCCCTCAATCAATGACTTATTTTTCTGAAAAGGTTAAAAGCGTCAAGTCATTGATTGAGTTTTAAATTTTATAAACATTCAAACCGATTGTTTTCAAGCAACTCATTTTCCACCAATTCGATTAAAACAAATATTTTCTCAAGAATTTTAGAAGGAAAATATTTGAGTAGGAACAAGATCCTTCGACATACTTTCCTCATTTTGTTTTAGGATAAGTGCACGAGATTTAAGAAAATTGTTTTAGCGCAAGACTTTCCTTCCTTGAAGAACGGGTTGCTATCGAAATAATAGCAAACCATTTTTTAAGCACGGGTCACGATGCCCAAATAACGCAAGCCATAGTTTAAGCACGGGTTACGATCAAATAACTGAAGCCATAGTTGAGACATGTTTTGAAAAGAATATTTACACCTCCTGCCGAACTTCATCTATGGTCCCGTGCCATTATTGAATGACATTTCTAAGACCGCAGATGTTATCGATACCAGAAGACATGTCTTAAAAAAACAATATTTTGGAATTTTTTAATTTTTTTTAATTTTTATGGGTTTTTGTTGGTTTTATATTTTTCTATTTTCTTTTTGTTGGTTTTATATTTTTGTATTTTGTTTTTTGATAAATATTTACAAAGATAGAATAGATGATATAGTTTAAGAAAGATGATGATACGAATACCGAGATAAGGATATCGAGCAGCCCCGTTGTAGAAGATAGAAATCATCATCTCTTAAACGTCCACCACCAAAGCTTTCGAGGCTCTTGAAAAGAAGAAATAAATTGAACCATATGAAAGTGAGACTTTGGCAGCTTCCCCCCAAACCGAAAATCCTTTAGATGAGCATATTTGAAGCTCTATTTCAAGCTTGCCTTAGCCAAGTGCACAGAGAAGCACACCTTTTTCATAAATCCTGCCGCTCGCTTAAGAACGAAAATCGAGATTCTTCGTTCGGGTTATATCATCAAGTAGAGCAAAAAGAATCATCCCACACCGAATAATCTTCTCAAATTCCTTTTCCATCGAAGTTAGAAGCAATCCATTCCAAAAGGTGTCAAGAGAACACTTTCCCCAAGTAGATGAATTGATGCGCGGCCTCTTATACTAGAGCTCACGAACCCGAATACACATATATTCGAAGAAAGAGAAACTTATACCATCAAGTAGCAGATTAAGTCCAATAGCCAAAGAATAACCCCGATGTATACTTTTCTCTCCCTCAAGAAAGTGTATGAAGCTCAAGAACCCGGCACCGAATGCCCAAAGAGAGAATAACCGATAACATTAAAGAAGCAGGCCGAATCACTGATTATCTCTGCGGGTGACAATCTCTGCGGATGTCAACACCGGAATAAGTGATTATATCTCTGAATCACTAATTAAGCCCTCAAGTAAAACAGCTGTGCGTCCCCAATGTACACAATCTCTCTCCCCTGATGATTGCGATAACATAAAAATCATCACACACTTGTGTACCTCTTTTATCTTCAGAAACTAACTCTTCCATCTCTTCCCCCACATAGTTGGAATAAGAACACTAAACGACATGAGTCAAACCTTGAGTTTCTCTGCGGTAATGACAATAGTCTTCCCGGGATATCTTCAATCACTTAGAAGTATTAAGTTCATCAAGATTACTTGCGTTTAGATACGTGTCTCCTTCCCCCTTGCTGGTTTTGATACTTCAGAATCAGTAACACACTGTAAGCCCATATACTAGAAATCTGATGAGAAGAACACTTGAGCTCTTGTGAGAATCAACTTGCTGAAGAATATGAGCAAGTCTGATTGGGGATTTAATCAGACATTTCACCCTCCCCCAATTAGTGCTCTCCCCTAAACCGACAATCTTTTTTATAAATGCCTTGAATAAGAAGAAGTCTTTAGATCGTTAAATGCAACTCGTCTTTTAGTCTTCTTACATGTAGCGAAACCGAGAATCGATCAGACTCGACCTTCTTCAAGATTATCCAGTTGGGGATTAGATAGTTAACATCTTCATCTCACCAAATGCGTCCAATTACCTTATATGTAGCAAATCTCCATAACTAAAATCCTCCCAATCAAACAAGAACGAAAGATGTTCATCAAAGAAATCACCCAAAGAACTAGAAGCACTTTGTCATTTAATCATATCACCATGTGAAGATGTCAACCAACGGCTCTTAGAAGAAACTTCATGTAGAAATGACCCGATAAGAAGAAGCTCGATTCTAACATGAGTTTGGAGCCGTTTGACCATTTATTCTCTAATAGCAATAAACATGCAGTAGTTTCACACTTCTTCTCCCCCTCAAGAATTGTATACGGAGATGCCATTCTTGATTGAACAAGTGATTATCATCTAAATGTATTCTATCCACACTTCTCCCCCGCAAAATTAGCACAGGATGTCGCCATCGTCATTATAGTTGAGCAAGTGGAATAAGAAAACAATCAACAGTAGCCCGGTTCACTTGATAATTGAAAGCGCATGGAAAAAGTATGAAGCATGTTGATGAGAATGGTCATTAATGAGAAGATTTCTTCTTCCAAGATAAAGCGACCGACACGCACACTTTTCTTTTCTTTGAGGAACGAGGCTTGAACTGCTGTGTTCAAACGTCATAATCTCTCTTTTCAATCTTTTGGCAAAACATGTAATCAACCCCATTATCATTTAGTAGGCTCTTTGTAGTGACAAATGATGGAGAAACCCGATATAATGAATTTGACCTCAAGTAAACTACCCGAACTCGTGACTTAAACTTGCACATATGTAACAAAGAGCGGTGCTTTAGACTTCATCGTCCATTGAATCTCTAAGTACTCTATACTCTTCATCCAACCAACCATCAAGTAATAGACGACATCACCTCTTGAAAATCCACAATTGAATGTGACATCGAGCACTACAATGTAACTCCTTAAAGTGATAGTTATTTTGTAGTGGTAAGAGCCCAATTCCCCCAAGTGGTAAAAGAAAAGGTAAAAGACACGCAACAATAACTAGATTTCCAAGTCTTCGTATTTGATAATAAGCTCGAACAATGATCACGAAGAATCTTCATCCAACCATCCCTGATACCTTCAGATACTAAGTACACTCGCCCGTGATATTTCACTTCAACCTCAAATAAATAATAGTGAATTAACCCCGTTGTCACATCTTCTCGTTAAAAGCTCACATCTAGCCTCCTTTACGCTTTTAAGTGAACTATGATAATGGTTTCATCCCGACCATGGTTAAAAGCACATAACCCCGTAAAACCATGAAATAACCAAACTGCCATGATGAATATCAAAACACACATCCAATTCATGAAGTACACCCTTTTATCCCTTCTTTGAAGCAGAAACCGTATCACCAGCATCAGATAAGATTCCAAAATACACTTTCCTTTCTCCGTGATGGTTCCATCAATACGGATTTTACAATTCTATAGTTTAAACCGAGAAATAGTTTCTTTCATGGATTTTACAAAACCAAGAATAAACCGTAAGATAGATCCGAAATGCACTTTACAATTACCGTGATGTTTCCATTGTCACGGATTTTACAAGTCTGTAATTTAAACCGAGAAATAGATTCTCACACGGATTTTACAAAATCAAGACAAAACGGTAAACAATGTCAGCTTGAATGTGTTATGACAACTTTGGTTTCAGTGAATATCTGTTTTAGGGGAACATGCAGCGGTTCATCAACGGTTCATTATCCAACATCATCAATCTCATCGACCATTAAACACTTTGGTAAACACATCATCCATGCATTCTGTTGGCAATTGCAGTGACAACATGGTGAAGTAAACCCGATATGCCAAACTTGATCATGAAGTAAAATTCCCCAGATTTGTTACTTAAACTTGTACTAATCCTCGTGAAAAAGAAATGGTGTACCCAATGTACAAAACCTCTTGACATTCTCAACTGAGTGAGACACCGAAGTGATAGCTATGTTGTGGGTTAAGCGAGAAAGAATCACAAACGTAACTAAATAGCCAAGTCTTTATCACCCTCTATAAATGCCCAAACAAGTCGTCTTCGTGGAAGGGTAGAAAGAAAGAAGACGAAATAAGTAAACGTGCCCGGAATACTTCACTTTAAAACCAAATAAGAGATACCGTACAAACAACCCCGTAGTCAATTTTGTTCAACCATCAATTTAAGCCATGACAAAATATTATTACGTGAGAATGTGTAGGCCAAAGAATCAAACCTCATAACCCATCGAATCTCATCATCCAATCTCATATCATCAAATCTCATTTTCACAAATCTCATATTGTTCAAGTCTCTTTAACAAATCTCATAATTCAATCTAATAACATTATATTCTAACAACTCGCATCCCATGAACACGAAAGTAATACCCGAATCAAGAGTGTTAGAATAGCATCCGGTCCACATGTTTGACGTTTTCATAAAATGATGCAAGTATCCAAATAATCCTCATAACATCAATAAATGATTATGTAATTAAAAGCCATTTTATGAAAAACGTTTAGCAGACTATGACATTTGATACCAGAAAAAATATGTTAAATGAAACACAAACATTTATGTCATTTTAAGTGACATATCATGTAAAAAAAACGTTTAGCAGGCGATGCATTCCACAAACGTTTATGTCATTTTAAGTGACATATTATGTCAAACAAACTTTTTGTATCACGAAGTGAAGGCCCACGATGCATTCCACCTAATGGCTCAAGGCCACACTCCACTCGTCCAATTCAGCCCAACAAAAAGAATTCTACCCGATCCAACATAACTTACAACCTGATATAAAGGCATATCAACCCTAATATTTCTCACAGTTAACACTAAACCTAATCGCTTCAATCCGCCTCTCTCTAAACATTCATCTCTCAAACTATACTCAACCCCTTAAAACTCATATCAAGAACCTGCTTCCACCATATTAAGTACCACAAAAACACTCACCTTACAAGAATCAATCCATTAAGATAACACGCACATGAATCCGACCCATGAGAAACCTTTTCAACACCGCTCACCATGTTTTTCTTTGTCTGAAAAGATGATCTTGCCACAGGGATGGCATGAGAGTCATCATCATAGCCACAGGGATGGTTTTATAAAAAGGTTTCTGGAACCTCGAAGGATTACAGGCATGTATCGATCTTATTGAATAAGATTCTCCTTAAGTTGTTTTTTTAAGTTGAGGAACGAAATGATAAATACGATTTTAACAATCTTGTTAAAAATCTTTTTATGCCATTTTCGGATATTAATTAAGAAGCAAAGTCTTCTAAAGGATCTATGATGAGCATAGTTCAACAAAAAAAATCTTTGAAAGATGCTTGGTAAGATTGAACTTTCTGAGATTCGATTATCCATTTGTTTGAGGTATTTCGAGTCACGGTCTAGTTTGATATGGGATTTGAGTTGTGAGAGTAGGATAAGTTATGAAAAATTGGGATTATTTTGATTTGTATCAGTTGAGAGTGCTTCGTTTTCGTTTTTAATTATTTTCTTGGACCAATGATGGTGTTGAAGCACTGAGGTCGTGAGTTGTAATTTGGTAATTGGATTTGTGGTCGAGTCTTGTTGTGGTCGTGGTCATATGTTTACATCTACCTTACTTTCTGTCACGTCTAAACATAATCAAATCGCTACTGTCTTCTTCCTTTATCACTTCACAAGTCGCTAACAATGCTAAGAGTCATGAGTCAAGTCGCTACTATGAGTGGCAAGTCGCTACGTTTCAAATTGCTAACTTGTTAAATAACAAATCGCTACATGATGTATAACTCGCTAGCACAACTCGCTACACCCATATACAATGTATCTAGACAACTTGTAAAGACAAGTCGCCACTGAAACAAGTCGCTAGATAGATTTTTGATATTTTGCTCCGGCAATTTTTCCGACCATTTTTCCGACCATATTCATAGCAACCCAGAAAACTAAGAAAACTGCATAAGAACAGCATCTTTTTGACAGGTTTGACCACGAGTTATTATCACAGATAATGGTACAAAAAAACATAAGAATGAATGACAAAACTGACCAGGACAAAACAATGACATAAGACCAGATGTTCGCCTAACCCATATGACATTTTATGACCAAAAATGATACAAAACTGAAAACTTGTAAAAACAGTTTATCACAAAAATATGAATAACATATTTCCGACTAAAAACACTACCAAACAGTTTTTCACATGATCTAAAAACCACAAACAACGATGGTACAGACCACATAAATCAAAGATAATACCATAACCTTGGCTATGGTACCATTTGTAGGATCGTTATATTTATTTTGTTGATGATTCGGGTGGTCTTGGATGATGAAAATACATGTTTGCCATAGTTCGAGAGAAAGAGATGAGAGGGAGTTTCTTGGTAGAGACTTGCTTCACAAATATGTAAGGTTAGATTAAAGAAAGCTCCACCCTTCAATGGATGGAAGGGTATTTATACTACAACTTATACGCCCTCCTATCGGATCGTGGATCGTGCATACAATGGTAAAGACCCGTCCTTCCTCCACGGTGTTACACTAAACTATACTACGCTACAAACTAACAAATAAACTACTAAATATTGTAACACACGACATGTCTGCGAGCTAACTTATGTTAGACCATAATTGGGGTGACCGACACTTTAACATGGAATTTCCAATTCCTAACAACCAACGATTCATATATCACATTTGGAGAGTGCGTTAGAGCATAATGAATCTTGGACCTTTTCAAGAAAGCCACCATAGGTTCATATAGTTCATGACCCTTTGCTTTTCCCAGAAAAGCAACCTTGTTATGATCTTTCTTAAACTGAAGCGCCATGTGAGAAATTGTGAGAATGGGTTATGATTCACGCAACTGGAAGTATGTTTAAATCGAGTGAAGGGGGAATCAGTTAATTTTGGGCGAAGATATGCGAAAAAGGTTATTAATAGAAGTTCCCCAATTTATGGTCAAAAATATCGGAACAATTCGTTGACCATATCTGACGTGTAAAGTAACTCCAACCAAATTCAAAATTAACGCTTCAGCAGAAAGGATGTTCAATCTGCTGAAGGAGGTCAATCAGCAGAAGCAACTCAAGTGGCTAAGTATCTTCAGTAAATATCTTGAGTTTTACTATGCCACCCAACTCGCATTAATTGTCATCAAGCCTTGACTCCGCCTATAAGATAATCCCAATGCACAATTAACACATACCAATTACCCCCAATTAACTTCAAAAACCCTAATTTCTCCAAAATTCCACAATCATCAACAATAGCTATGTCTATCAAACCAGAAGTAATCAATCTAACTTCCTCCTCATCATCATCCTCATCCAGTGATGATTCACACCCATTGTTTCGCTACCCTCATCAAGATGAACCTCGACCTTCAAAATCCCCATTTCTCCCTTCTTCTGAAGATGATAGTGTAGTGAATCCAAGTTATTCATCTAGGGGTTCTGATGACTCCACATAGCGTCTAGAGCCAACCTTCAATAGATTGGTGAGAGAAGAAGAGAGGACATCGGTGTGTGGAGAATCCCCAACCTTCACAACCCCAACCCCAACCAAGGCCACGTGCGTGTAAATCCACCACCCCAACAACAAGAGGGTGGTTATTGCTCTTCCTGCTCCAAGTTTTGATACTTCATACCATGGAAGGAAGGGAAAGGGCAAGGAGGCAGAGGTGAAGGGAAAGGGAAAGGGGAAGGTGGTGTGATGCTCTATGGTGGAACGAGTAGATGGAACAACTGAAGATTTCTCATATCACAAATGCATCTATCATGCCAAGGACCAAAGATATAAAAATAGGTTCTTGAGCATCTTCATCTTCGTTTTTATCAATCAATCCTTTCCATTTTCATCTTCAGCTGCTTCATCATACTTGACAAGTGTATCCACCAGCTTTCGTAATAGATGATAGGAACTAGTATATGTTTGGTAGATCTTGTATAGGAATGGTCTTGTATTTCATTTGAAGTTGATTGTAAGTCAGAACTGCTTCTTGAATGAATGATCAACATGTCTTTTATCTCTCAATGATTAGCACTTAATCATACTTCAAGACTTTCCTTCATAGAATCAATGAGATAACTTGTAACAATACTTGTGCTTTTCTTCAGTAGAAACAAACTTTAAGCTTACATGACCATATTCCCATTTAATCAAACTTGGTGAACTCCAACGAAAATATTAGCAACTGCAACTGCTCATAAATGCATTATGCAAAACAGAACCAAAGTAGCAAACACACCAAACCAAAACAAACAAAACTGAAAGAACATTAGCAGGTTAGTGTTAGCAAACAAAAAGATAACCAAATATCTACAAAGTCTACAAAATATACAACAAAAATCCTCCCCTGAGGCCTATGCGTCCCCTCAAACTTTGCAGTTAAGGGTTAACCATCCCAATATGGACAACTAGGTGTTGAAACCTAGGTCCATCAAAAGCTTTAGTCAATAACCGCCACATTATCATCTGTAAATCTTAAGCACCTTTATCAAATGTTTTCATATGCATCTCTTATAAAATGGTGCTCGATCTCAATATGCTTAGTTCTATTATGAAAACTGGATTTTTAACTATGCATATGGTACTTTGATTATCAATATAGATTGTGGTGTTCATGAAATTAAACCCATAATCCAAAGAATTGATTTTGGATCCATAGTAATCGACCACAACAATTGGCAAAGAAGAACATACTGCTTGAAGAGGAGGTAGCAACAATAGTTTGTTTCTTGCATTGCCAAGAAATCAATCTTCTACCAAGGAATTGGCAACCTCCGCCAGGATCTCCTATCCAGATTCGCACCAAGATAATCACTCTCACTATATGCTTCCAATATAAAAGGAGACTCTTTTGGGTACCAAAGACCTAACTTGGGATGGCCTTTCGGATACTTAAAGATCTTTTGACCGCATTCAAGTTGGAAGTAAGTGGAGTGACGATGTCTAGCACAAGCACTCACAAAGAAAGGTAATGTCGGTCTAGAAGTCATAAATACATTAATGAACCAATCATAGATCTCATAAGTGAACATTCACACCGGATCTCGTTCAAAATTGTTCTTTGGTTTTGGAGCTTCATAAGGTGTAGTGGCGCTATGACATTTTCCATATCAAACTTCTTCAAAATGTCTCTCACATATTTATCCCGACCGATAAAAATACCATCGTGTTTTTGTCACACCCCAAATTACGTGTTTTGCAAATGAATGGAATACCTTGGGAGGATCTGTCATAGCATCAAAGTTACAGTTATATCGAACGACCTAAAGTGTCGCTTTGGAAAATACATCGCTTGATTTAGTAAAATAATCGAGTTTACCAAGTGTAGGTCCCAAATTAAATCAATATGTACGGAAATAAATTTGATACAAGCCAAACGATGTTTTTAAAGTTCATAAAACCCAGTGAGACGTCGTCACCACGACTCTATGATATGTCCATATGCATGCCATGAAGTGAATGCCTTAGATACCGAGATAAAACATGCTAAAAGTGTCAACACAAAGGTTGAGTGAGTTCATAGAGTTTGTGTTGAAATGTAAAGCCTTTAAAGAATGTTCATGCAAAGAAAGGCATTGTAATCCACTCGCCCAAGTTCCGCCATACAAAACTTGCAACTGTGTGTTCACAACCCATTGCCCAAAATAGAATGACAATCATGATTATGCGATCGTAGTTAAAGTATAAATGTCACCACAAGGGTCTTTGATTAGTGTCAAATACTCATCATTTTGTACCGCTTAGAATGCCAAAAGCATCCGAAAACACTCGAAATGTATCAAATGATAAAATATCACAAATAAGTGTTTTATGTGTTTTAAATGCAAAAATATCAAAATCGATGAAAACGTATCAAGTTTGCATAATTGGCGCTTTAGTCCCCAAGTTTCAAAAGTTATCAAATCTAGTCCCTAGAATCCAAAATATGAGTTTTATCATTCAAGGTCCCCGAAATATTCTAAATTGTCAAAATGGTCCTTGAATGAATCTTTGGGCAAATGGCGTAAAAGGTCCCTTAAGTTTGAAAAATGTCAAATATAGTCCTTGGATATTTAAAAAATGGAAAATAATCAAAAGTGGTCCTTGTACTATTCATATATGGCAAGTTTGGTCCTTGTGTTAACATTGGAAAAAGTTCAGTTTTGGTCCCTCAAGTTTGCAGAATTTACATCAATGGTCCTTGTGTATTAAACAAACCAAATGGACTCTTTTGTATTTTTACCCCAGCCAAAACCCAAAAGAACCCCTGTCAACACCTGTGACCCCCCCCCCCATTTTTGAACCCCCACTTATTATACCACTGGTCAAAAATAGTCAAACCCGCCAAAAACCATATACACTGTTCATCTCCCTCTCCCAATCCTGCAAACAAGAAACCAGAGCTGTTTTCTTCCACCTTGCCTGTTTTCACCTTTCCACCTCACCCCTAACAGCTGGTTAACCACCCCCTTCCACCTCCACATCCACCAAAATTCATTAATCACAAAAACCTGCTCAAATGACTTTTTTGGCGCCAAAATTACACATGGACGAATATGATGAAATATAAAGATCCAATGGCTCAAGTGAGGTGGGAAAGTCTCAGAGATGTCGACTAAGCTCAATGAGATCTATATAAACAAGTTTGGTGCAAGGAAGAAACACATCTAGTGTAATTTTTAATTTCTTTAGACGTTTTAATTAGTTTAAGCCTTCCAGTGTAATTTAAAGCTTTCAAGTACTTGTTTAAGTAATTTCAGTGTATTATACAACTTTTGCAATAAGTAATTTCAAGTTTCAAGTTTCCTTTCAGTTGTTCAAATTTTCAAGTTTAAAAATCTCATGAATGTTTGAATGTTGTTAAGCAGTTGTTATTAAGGACTCATAAAATCACATAAGCTCCTAGATAGCTTATTAAAGCTATTAGAAACATTTAAAAGTCAGTTTAGTATAAAAAAGAAAAAATACCAAAAATACAAATAAATTAGTGAAAAATAAAAAAAATCCATGGAAATGAAGGTCAAAGCTGGAGCAGGGTAAATACAGGATTGCCCTTGGGTTTAGAGCTTCTTGGGAAGCTATAGGGTGTGTCCTTGGCTTTTGGTTCTCAGTTCTGAGCTTGGACTCATCTTGTAAGCAATTGCTCAAAATTTGCATTTCATAGTTTATGTGTTTAAAATATGTTAATTTCAGTTTAATTCGTCTAATAATAGTTAGTATAAGTTAATCACTTGATTCCTTGGTCTAAAAATGCTTTTAGTGATTAAAACATCAAAACAGTTTGATAAAGTGGTGTTTGGATTTGTTAGTTTAACTGTGGTAGAGCTTGTCTGTGTTATTGCTTGTGCTTGTTTCATGTCATATTAGTCCAATTTAGCTCAGTCAAAGTATAAAATATAGTCCTTATTTGTTTAAAAGTCAAAATCATCTTTAATTTTACCTTAAGTGTTCACTGTTAAGATTTTAGATTGAAATTCTCATCAAAGTTGCTTAAAACTTGATACTTTAGCATAAATTCATCTTATTATAGCTTATTATAACATACTCAGTCAATAGAATCAATTATAAGTTCATAAAAGTCAAATTCTTAGTGTAATTCAAAAAGTCAAAATTTCACTTGGTCAGTTTTTGAATAAACTAAAGAATTTTAGTGTGTGTTTAATACTAAGATTTAGCTCATAATCTTTTGGAATATTAAAATTTTGCTGCTTATCTTTATTAGAAAAATATTAGTTTATCTCTGCTTAGCTTATAAAGTGCTTATTTCTCAGCTTATTTTGAGTCCTTATTTAGAAATGTGCCCTGTGCACAGATTTAAGAGCTTTTTCACAAGCTTGTCAAAAGCTCTCTGGTACTCTTAATCTTGAGTTATTTAGCTTTTAGAATAGCTTACCCACCCATATCCCTAGTCCAGTGCTTATTTTCACCTTATTAGCTTATTTGATAGGTCTTCTATTAGCTTTTTGTTTAGTCCATTTCATACAGTCCAATACTCATTCAGTGTTTACCAACTATTTCATAAGCTCATTAAAAGCTCACTAGTGAACACCATAGTGAGAGCTTTAGCTTTTTGGATAGCTTAATTGGTTAACTTGATAGTCCCAGTCTTTATTTTCATTTCCAAGCTTATTATAGTGCTTAAAAATAAGCTTAAAAGTACCTAGAAAACCATAAAGTGTCCTGTTCAACAGATAAGCTAGTGCTTATTTGGATTTTATTCAGTGCTTATTTCTAAGTTATTTAGCTTTTTCAGTTGTAATATTAGTTTGTTAACAGTTGTCCAGCTTATTTCTAGTTTACCTTAGCTTATTTACTAGCTTATTAGCCATTTGGCTCATCATTGTGCTTATTCCATTTATTTTGTTAACTGTTAAGTATCATAAGCTTATTCAAAGCTTATTAGTGATTTTCATAAAAAGTTTTAGTTTTATAAATTGCTTATTATCACTAGCTTAATTAGTTTGTACAAGAAAAAGTCCAAAAGAAAATAAAAAGAAAAAAGTCCATTGCTGGGATTCGAACCCTGGCCACCCAGCTCACCACACAACACACTCACCAACTGCCCTTGGGACTTTGACTGGTTATTTCTTGCAACATTTAATATATAACTCTATTTGTCTATTTAAGCTTATACGTATTATTTAGCTTATTTACAGCTTATTAAAACAAGCTTTCACACCTTTTGTATTTTTCTTAGCTTTGTATTGTTATAAAGTATTTTGTAAAAAAGTTTCGAAATTTTACGAATAGTTTTAGTATTTTTAATCATTTAATTAGTCTAAAATAGTATTTAATTCATAATAAAAAATATAAAAGTCAAAAAAATATAAATCTTTTTTCTAAAATTTTCTTTTGTCATATAGTAAGTAAGAAAACTGTTTTTACACTCGTAGGACTTTTATTTTACAGATTTTATGTTTTTACTTGCGCACTCGCGCAATTTTTACATATAACGCGCGTTTTCATTCTAGGTCACGTTTTTAGGTAATTTAGGTTTACACTTCAATTAAAATAGTTTATTTAAGTTATTTTGTTTTATAAATCAAGAAAAACATCATTTTAAAAATAGTGATAGCGTTTATTTAATATAATTTAGCTTTTTAATTTTCTTTAATTTGCATTTAAGCCCCTGTAATTTACAAAACTTTTTCTTTAGGTATAAATATTCCAAAATCCTTACTAATCACTATCCTTAGTGATCATTCGACATCTGAAAGTTTTTTTAAACACCATTAATCCTCCGTGGGACTTAACGACCTGTGGAAACACTATACTCTCCAGATCTTAATTGTATTGGTTTCTGAGCTGTTTGAATTTTATTACGGTTGACCATTCACAAGTGGTTAGCTTGTGTGATAAACTTGGCTGATTGGAAGCGAATCAGTCTTCCAACAACTCGTGTTGGGATGTTCCTCCAACGACTCACGTTGGGCTGTATCCATAAAAATGGCCTTCCAACATATAGATGTTGGGATGTTCCTCCAACGACTCACGTTGGGCTGTATCCATAAAAATGGCCTTCCAACATATAGATGTTGGGATGTTTGTTTAAGTCTAGTCAATACACGCACCAAGTCTAGAGTATAAGTAATGTTGTTTGGCAAAAGAGTTTAAATGTTTTGATAAATAAGCATGTATCTTGCCCCAAATAGTTTATAAGAATTTAAACGAGTAAAAGCGGGGTATGAACTCACGGTAATCCGTAATAGTTTAAAGTACTTGTGTAAATAAAAGTAAGTAGTTGAGCATGTATCTCCGCCAAAAATAGTACAAAACAATTGAAAGTGGGGCTATGAAAACTCACCTGGTGCAATGTTTATAATGATATAATGGCAATACTAAAATGAGGCGCAACCTCTAACCGCGACCTATTATGAATGATATGTTCTAATGTAAATCATGAAACAATGCCGTGCATGCAAACTCATATGATATCCATACCACTTGTACACTTTTGAAAATAAAGTTTATCGTCGAAGAGTAATCTTATAAAGTCTTGACAATTTATAAATTACTTTACAAGTATTTACGTTGAAACGATATCCTACGATAGTCATTTAGTGATTTATTATGAAACTATAACTTTTCGTCAGAAAATAATGTCATTTGACAATTTCATGAAAGTGACTAAACGGCCTTGAAAAGCTAGTCGTAAATGGTGAATATTGAGTGTTAGGAAACAAACTCAACGGTTTTGGGAAGCTTGTATCATTATCCCAAAGTTTTAGCTTTTAAGTTTTATCATAGAAGTCACGATCATGGAGAAAACATAGGTAAAGTAGGGTACTTGTATCCAAAATATTGTTTAAGGGTGGTTTTCGCAAAGTTTAAGTGACCGTATTTTACTCGTTACAACTCCGCTTGACGAACGGTTGGACGTTTTGGAAAATAGGCTAGGCGAACTTCTTCACACTTAGAAGACATCGTTTCATAAAAGTACTCCATCAATGTTAAAACAACCCTTAACATGGTCATTTGCGGCCGATATGTTTGTCTATTAGAAAATATATTAGTTATGCTTATATAAAATAGTTACGGCAACTTGTTTAAAATGTGAATAACTTAGTCGTTATAAGTCCGCTTTTCACGCTTTATATATCCTCGGAATTGTGATAATATATACTAATATATTTTTGATAAGTAGACACATTTAATAACGCTTAAGATTCATTTTGACTCGTAAAAGTCGAGAATACATGCTGAATTTTCGAAACAAATAGTTTTCGTCGTTAAACTTAAAAATAGCATAACTTCTTCGTTATAACTCCGCTTTTAACCCATTCAAGCGCCACGTTTCTTTTAAAGTATATTTTCCAAATATCTAGCCCAAATATTTTTATCAACTGTCGAAAATTCTAGATTTCACAGAAAAGGTCGACCCTTAAATATATTTGTCGAAATGAGTTTTCTCACAAAAACCTATTCTAACCAATTCAAACCAACTTCGGTTATTCCAATCCTACCATACACCTTCTTAGGGTGTCATGGGTTCCTAGACATCACCAAAAGTGATATATTTCATAGGAATATTATTTGATAATTAAAACTCATTATATGTACTAAAAACCCATAAAAGTGGTATGGATCATGGAATTCATGCATGTTTTTCTAAAAGAAACATAAAAATACATCAAGTAAGAGTATGAAAGATTATGAAAAATTATTATAACACTTACTTGAAGGATTGAAGAGTTTTGAGCAAAGTATACTTAAATAAATCATGAGGTTTTTATTTCGAAACATATACTAGATCACTACATGAGCTTGATAATCACTTGAACCTTGAAAAATTATGGATTCTCTTGGTGTTCTTGATGTGGCCGGCCACTAGGAAGGGAAAAGGAGAGGTTTCTTTTGGTTTTCACCTTTTGAAAGTGTGTTGTATGAGTTTGTTTTACAAAATATCTTGTACAAATACATGACTAGGCTTATTAGATATTATGTGTACATGTAGGAAGTAAAAACCAAATTGGTAACATAATGGCCAAGGTTGGCCGCCATGGGTAGGAGGGGGTTTGATGTATTTTTGATTTAATAAATGTATTATTTGTAATGTATAATGTGTAATTTGTATGTATTATTAAATATTAATTGTAGCGTTAACTAAAAATAGATTTTAACGGGTCAAAATAAAATATATTGAAGTCACAAAAATTATAAAAATACATTTCTTACAAAAATTTAGTGAAATGATAATTATCGAGTAGAATTTACTAAGACCGTCAGAATATTTATACATAATAATTTATATACAAAATAAATTGAAAACATCGGGTAAAGTAATAATATTATTTTATAATCTTATTATGAGTACAAAATATATCGAATAACTTTTGGAAATGTCGGATCAAATGTTCAAATAATGTTTACGCGATAGCGTTTATTTAATAAGAAAATAAACGTTTAATGTAAAATGCAAAACCCATGCATAAATTGATATGAAATGATGTTACTAATGATGTGTAGACTAAATCTAGTCTATATGAAATGTCCTGAAATTACGGGTTGTCACATTTTTGTTGAACTTGTAGAACCAAAAAGAAAGTAAGCTCCCCCATAGCACTCATCTGAAACTCTCCCTTCATTAACTCCTCAAACTCCCTGCACCAAGCTTCTTTAGTGGATCCAAAGATAATGTCATCCACATAAACTTGCACAAGGATGATGTCTCTGTTATTCTTCTTTAGGAAGAGTGTTTTGTCAATGGCACCTCTTCTGTAACCATGCTTCAATAGAAATGCAGATAGCCTAGCATACCATGCTCTTGGTGCCTGATAGAGTCCATAAAGAGCTTTCACAACCTTGTAAACATGCTGTGGATGATCTGGGTCTTCAAAGCCTTTGGGTTGAGTGACATATACTTCTTCTTCTATCTCACCATACAGAAAAGCACCTTTCACATCCATTTGATAAACCATGAACCCTATATAAGATGCATAAGCCAAGAAGATTCGACTGGCCTCAACTCTAGCTACAGGTGCAAAAACTTCATCATAATCAATTCCTTCCTCTTTCCTGAACCCCTGAGCCACTAATCGTGCTTTGTTTTTAACCACCATACCCCTTGCATCTCTTTTATTCTTCAAGATCCATTTTGTCCCAATTGCAATCTTCCCATGTGGTAGTGGTACCAATATCCAAACCTGCTGATTCTTGAATTGTTGCATCTCATCTTGCATTGCTTCAAGCCAACTTAAATCTTCAAGAGCTTGAGTAACACTGGTTGGTTCCACTTGAGAAAGGAAGTAAGCAAATAGACAATGCTTGAAGTCTGTGTGATTGTCCCTTTGCTGGTTTGAGACATAGGAAAGAAAAGCAACTTGACCATACTTAGAACTTGACACAACACTTCTAGTTCGAACAGGTGCTTGAGGATCACCAATAATATTTGCTTGAGGATGAGCACTGTTGATCCATTTTGTAGCAGAGGGGTTGACATCAATTGTGGTGTCAAGATTGTTCACAGTTGGTTCAAAATCACTGTCATAGGAAGGTGAGGTGAAGATTCCATCTTTGGGTTGATGATTACCAAGATCTGAAGGACTTGGAAATTGTGTATACGGTTCTTCAAAGTTTGTGGAAACACTAGTAGGAATTGGAGTAGATGCAGCAGGGCTACAGCAGATTTGGTGATGTCAGGAGAAACAGGATGACTGTCAGGAGAATCATGGTTTCCACTGACTGCGTCTCTTGCAAACTCCCCACCAAGCCTCTCAGCTTCTAGATTGGCTGCATAGTCTTGTTTCTTGAGCCTAGCAAGGTCATCTGCATAGTGTGACTCATCTTCATGCTCCTCAGAAGTTACTTTAGAATGATCACCTGCAAAATGGTTAGGAGAGAAGGAAGGTACAAGAATTGGTTGTTCATCATGATCAGACTCACTCTCTGAGTCATCATCCAGGGTACCTGCATGGTCAGTGGGAGACTCTTGTGGACCTGCAGATTGGTTAGCAACATATCTAGTATAACCCAAGTAATCAGTTAAGTAATCCAGGTCAAGGACCAAACATGACCTTGTCCCTGAACATTAGGCTTATCTTCTAGGTATCTCAGGTTCAGAGTCTCCTCAATCTTCTTAGCATTTAAATTGTATACCCTATAAGCCTTACTATGATATGAATAACCCACAATATACCCCTCATCATCTTTCTCATCAAATTTTCCTAGTGGATCACTAGTGTTTAAAATGGTCACTTGACATCCAAAAGGTTTGAGGTAATGAATAGCAGGGACTTTCCTAGTGAGAAGTTCATAAGGAGTCTTGAAATGAGGTCTAGTAATGGATATCCTGTTGAGTACATAGCAAGCCGTGCTCACTACTTCAGTCCAGAACATAGTGGGTAATTTAGAGTCTGCAAGCATGGATCTTGCTGCCTCTATTAAGGTCCTATTCGTTCTTTCACCTACCCCATTTTGTTGTGGGGTTCTTGGAGTGATATAGTCCCTTTTTCCCTTTAGACTTACTGAGTTCTATTGATACAAAGATTTTGAACTCGTCCCATTATCACACCGTATTCCTTTAACCTTTTGTTCAACCGGTTTTCAACAAGGGTAATGAACTTTTAAAACTTGAGATGTTTCATCTTTAGTCCTCAAAAGAATACCCAACAAAACCTGCTATAGTCATCGGTGATTACCAGTGTAAATACTTGTGATCAATACTCCCGACTTGGGTTGGACCAAAGAGATCCATATGCAGAACTCAAGAGGTTCGAGATAGTGTTCACAACAGTAATGGCTTTGTATGAGGCTTTGTGTTGCTTTCCTTTGTTGCAGGAAACACAATTGTGTTCATTGGTGAAGACTTTGGAAGGAAGTCCTTCAACTAGACCCAGTTTAGAAAGCTTGTTAATGGTCTTGAAGTTCACATGAGCCATCCTTCTATGCCATTTTGTAGACTCATCCAGGGATGCTTTAGCCACCAAACATGTTAGGTCACCTTCTGGTTGAACATCATTCAAATTGAATGTGTATAAATTGTGGCTTCTAGGAACTCTCAGCAGAATGGATGTATCTTCTGGAAGTGTGAAGTCTTTAGAGAGCACAATACATTCATCCTCACAAAATAATACTTTGTTCTTGGTGTCACAAATTTGTGATACTGAGAACAAGTTGAAATGTTGCGCCTCCTACATAGTACACATTCTCAAAATCCAAATGAGGTGTTCTAATGGTGCCTTTCCTTGTGATTCTACCATCTCCTCCACCAAAAGTCACACCGCCTCCTCCTTCTATGGGTACAAAATCATGCATCTTTTCTTTGTTTCCGACATGCTTCGAACAACCACTATCTACTATGCCAACATCTTTACTCCTCGTGAGGATGATCCTACAACAACAACAAAAATATATACAAAATATTAGTACACTATGGAGACTCAAGTCATTCGACTTGAGCACGCCTTGTGGATCATAAGATTTAGGCCATGTATATGTATAAGATCCACCATTGTTCTTGGTCCTCCATTGAAAATTAGGTCCCTTTTGGTCCAAGAACAACTGTTGAGGCTTCACAAAGATCCCTATATCCCTTCCCATCATACACCGAGTCAACACATCCGTGCCAATAACCATTTTGAAATATGAACTAGTTGGTCTCACATATGGTCTAGCAACAGATCTTCTCCAAGCAAATGGAGAAGGTTTATCAGCAGAGTTGTGTTTGCTGGTTTTATGAGTTGCTTGTGGAACAAAAGATGGTATATCATTAACATTTTTCCACATTGGTCTAGGTTTCTTTTGACTCGCACATACACCCATTCTTTGCTCATGAAAATTACAATCCTTAATCAAATGAAATTTACTTCCACAAACAAAACATTTCTTCTTGTTAGAAGATTTATTCAAAGTGAAAGATGTTTTATTACATGCAAAAGCATTCAAACCACAAACATTAACAGAATTGTTTTTAACATAATTAAAGACATTATTTTGCAAAGAATTAAAAGACAAGCCTTTAGAGGAAACTGTCTTGAAGTTGATTCCTCAAAGAAGAACTCTAACAGGCTTGTAAGGAGTCTGGGTATAGGCTTGGGTGAGGTCTTGGGAAGGTCCGACTTTTCATTTGAATCACAACTCGTAGAAGTAGTAGACCTTGGTCGAGGACTTGTCACTCACAACACAAGAGACAAAGTCGAGATGAAGAATCGTGGTCCGCAAGTCTCTTGACTTTTGCCATAAAGATGGTGTGATCCATCAAGTCAACTATGATGGAAAGGTCAATAGGCATATGTTCACCTCTAATAGGTCCAGGTACAGCATGCAATTCACCTTCTTTTACATAATTAGTTTATCCTGCTGGAGTATATTTACGCGTATCATTCCTAGCTTCTGAGCCAACATATTTTTTTAAAACCTAAACCTAAACCAGAGTTTACAGATTGACTACCATAGAGAAAGCGAGCTACTTTGTCACCTGATACTAACCATTCTTTATGTCTAGCTACTTCCTCATCTGGTTCCTTTTTCAAAACTTAGTTTTCTGAAACTACATCAGCTTTTTCTTTCTTAGTACGTTTCAGATCAATTTTAGCACATTCTAAATCACTTTCTAACACCCTTATCTTTTCATCATAAGCCAGTTGATTCTTTTGAAACCAAATTTTTTGTCTTTCTAATGTTCTTAAAGCCTGTTATAAGCTTCAACTTCGACATAACATTCATTATATTTAGGTTTCAATTCATCATATGCTTCCTTAAGTTCATTATATCTTTCACTACAACCAAAAACACAATTATCTACCCGAGAGATGCCCATTAAGGCAATTTGATCATGCTTATCCTCTGTAGTATAGCTTGCCAAAGAATCCACCATGCTCGAACTGTGAGCTTCATCATTTTCGTGCTCATGCACCTTCCAGCTTGACATGGTCATCCAGAGTGACCATAGCAGTTGAGGATCCAGCTTTGGAATTTCCAGCTTCTTGCTGATAGGAAGAATACCTAACCTCATCACCAGCCTTCCTATCCTTGCATTCTCTTGACAAGTGACCCATCTGACCACAAGTATATCACTTGACTTTCCTTCTGTCAAATCTTGTTGGATCTCTTCCTTGGAAACCAAACTTTCTCCCAGACTTACTGATCGGTGCAAAACCGTCAAGTTTTCTCACGCTGAATGATCACTCAGAATGACCAAACCGTAAGGAACTTAAAACACTCAAACACCAATTGCAATTTAGATCGAGAATACATTGGATTCCCAAGTCGTTAAGTCCCAACGAGTCAGTGCGAGAATAGTCAAACGTGTAGTGATCGAGGGATTTGAACGGGAAAGGATTTTTGATTTATTATAACTACAGAAAAAGCCCATAAACTACAGGGGCTTAAATGCAAATTAAAGAGAGTTAAAAAGATTAAAAATATTAAATAAACGCTATCACTATTTTTAAAATTGATGAACGTTTAAAACTTAAAACTAAAAACTTACGTTTAAATAAAAATACGTAAACGTACAAAATAAAAAGTGAAATCTAAGAAATAAAAGTCCTAAAAATATGAAAAATACATTTTTACAATCCTAATGATAAAAGAAAATATTTGGAAAAAGAAAATTATTTTTATAACTATTAAATTAATTATTATTAATTAAAAACTATTTTTAACTATTAAATAATTACCTAAAATACAAGAAAATAGGAAATAAAGCTAGAAAAATAAAATTAAGACTTAGAAAAATCTAAAATATCAAAATAGAATTTTAAAAACTATTTTTGTAATTTTCGATTATTTTCTATTTTCCGGGAATTAAAACTATTTAAAACTAATTAAATGGCTTAAAATACAAATTAAACTAAGAAAAATCTAGAAAAATACTTTTTGTCTTTTATATTTATCTAAACTTAAGAAAATTGAAAATTATTTTTTGAACCTTTTCTTAATTTTTTGTATTTAAAGCTAATTAAAATGCTTGAAAACTAAATAAAATGAAGAAAATAGCAAATCAACTTGGAAAAATCTGAAAATTTCAGGAAAAGTCTAAAATAATATTAGGAATATAAGAAAAATGGAAAAACAGGTGCTTGTTTGGAGGAAATAGAAACTGATGAATCAAGTGCTTATAAATAAGCACTTGAATAAGCCAATTGAGTACCAAAAGCTACCAAACCAAAAGAGAAGCTCTAATATGCTAAAGTAACCAAAATGAAACAAGAAACAACAAGCTAAACCTACTGGATTGACAGATTGCTCAGATTTGGTGACATGAGCTTATGGCAGAAAAACAGTTAAAGGGGTACCAGCTTTAAGCTTAAGCACAAGCCTCAAGTTAAGCTGGAAATGAAAAGTAAAAGCTGGGGCTTGAACTAGACCTGGTTGGGACTTAGTATACCAAAGATTAGACCTAGGTGAGCTAAAATAAGCCCTGTACAAGCTCTTGCAAAAACTGCTCAAGCCCTGTGCAGGCTTGATGCCCTGCACAGGGGATTTGACCCCATATTGAACAGCTCTTTTGAGGCTTATAAAAATTTAACAAAATTATGCAAAAATGATAAAAAGAAATTAGACCAGGAGAGGTTTTAAAAACAACAAGTTTCATATGATTTGGCCCAGAACTGAGCTCAAGAAAATTCACTTCAGATGAGCTCAAAATGGATTTTGCAAACTTTGACTTTTTAAACAAAACTGAAAAGTTGACTTAGTTGAAGTTTGATCTTGATTTAAGGACTGAGAATGATGTATTTTGATGAAATCAAGCTGATGCAATGTATACCTATGTATTTTAAACATAAACTGAGCTTTTGATCTCACTAAAATCTCAACAGTAGACTGCTAAGGGGCTTAAGGCATAATTTTGACTATGGACATGTGCAGACACTTAAATAAGACAGATATGAGCTCAAATCAGGTTATCAAGCTTATCACAACAAGACTCTATCAATGACTAACCCTCTGAGACAGTTTAAACTGTAAATCCAAACACACCTTAAAACTTTGATAAAGAGATTAAAACTGAGCTAAACTCTTACTCAGCTAACACTATTGATGAAACTAGGTTTATATGACCATATTATAACTTTATGAACACATTTAAATCATTGGTGACCTCAGATACACAGTTAAGCAAATTATGCAAATTGAATTGAAACTTGAAAATTGAAATACTAACTTACATGTTTCCAACTGTTTTGCAGGCTAAACCAAACCCAAACCCAACCTAATCTAATCTATTACAACCCAATATCATCACTGCATCCACCCAATATTCATCACCATTGCCAACTGCACCCATTTTGACTTTGTTTGACCAAGATACAAAATTGCTTGAAAATGAAATATGAGCTTATAAAAAGCTAAGATAAGATTAAATAAACTGATTTGAGTTTAAAAACAAGCTTCTAGGAGCTTATGGATAAGAACTAGAAACCGAGATTATCAACAAGAGACCATAAACATGAAACTTTAGCACAACTGAAATTAACACTTGAAAAAGGTCTTAATATACTATAATAACTTGCTTTAATATAATTTAACTTAAAATTACAACATTTAACTTGAACTAAAACAGTTTATAAAAAAAACGACATTAAAGAGGAAAAATAAAACTAGCTACTCTTGTTTCCTCTTCCTTCTTCCTTTTTTATACTTCAAGTAGTCTTGCCACGTGTCTCTGATCACTTCCCACCTATCTTGTGAGCCAATGAATGAGTTTTAAGGGTTTGGCCATTTTATCATTTTGGCGGGAAAAGTGGAATTTGACCTCTGATGACTTGAGCTAGCAACTAGGGGGGTGAACTTGTAGGGGTGATGATGATGTGGGAGGTGTTGGGATAAGGTGAGGGTGATGGGAGAGGTGGTTGCATTTGGTCCAGTGGGGAAGAAGGTGTCTGATGGTGAGAGGAAAAGTCTTTATTTGACTTGGATTGACCAAGGGGTCCAAAATGGTGTGACAGGGGGTCCAAAAAGGTATACATGGCAGGGGTCAAGTGTATTTTGACAAGGGTTTGTTTGGTTTATAAATACAAGGACCTATGTTGTAAACCTGCCAAACTAGAGGGACCAAAATTGTAATTTTCCAAACTTGTTTTAAGGGACCAAAATTGACAAGCTTTGAAAGTACAAGGACCAGTTTTGTCATTTTCAAATTTTCGAGGACTAAACTTGCCAAATTTCAAAGTTCGTGGACTAAAGTTGTAATTTTGTAAATTTGAATCTCAAGGATCAATTTTGACAACTTAGGAATCCTAGGGACTTAAAATGATATTTTTCTTTATTTGGATTTACGTGGACCTGTTTTGACAACTTTGAAACTTGGGGACTAAAGCGCCAATTATGCAAATTTGATACGCTTTACACCAGATTTTGATATTTTTGCATTTAACATAAAACACTTATTTGTGATATTTTTATCATTTTGATGCATTTACGAGTGTTTTCGGATGTTTTTGCGCTTTAATTGATACAAAATGATGAGTATTTAGACACTCATCAATCCCCACACTAAGATATTGCTAGTCCCTAGCAATGTTTTAAGAAAAATTAATGGATTTCATCTCTTTACCAAAAGCCATTACTTGAGTAGCCAAATGTTTCGGTTCAAGTAAGAACCATGGTACACCGATAACCATGTGATTTTGAGCAAACCACCGACTTTCAACGGATTTGATTTGTCTTTACCGAAGCCGTTTGCTCGGACTAGCCAACTCTTAGATAAATTATCAATATTATCTTTGGTGAGTGATTACCAATTATGGTTTTTCCATCGCCTTTACCACAAGCCATAAACTTATGGGCTAGCCAACTCTTCACTTTTAAGGATATGGTGAAATGAATACCATACAATTTTGGGCAAATTATGGCCAACTGATTGAGATATCTTTACCAAGAGCCGTTTGCTCTGGATTAGCCAATCCTTATGTGGGTTAGACATGGTGGATGATTACCATTTGTTGTGTTTAGTACATAGTACTTCCACTAAAAAAATTTAAAATTTGGCCATTTTGGGGAAAAAGGGACTAAAGGGTACATTTATGATCAAAATTGCGAATTTCCCCACACTTAGAAATGAATATTGTCCTCAATATTCAAAGTCACCGGCCGTTATGCCGAAACTTTAAACGTAAAAGATAACATTACTAGCTAAGTGTAGAAACACAACAATTATTCTCTTTTAATATTTACAATTTTCATTCATTTTTAGATCTATATACAACATGTGGGTATCTCCCCACACTAGGATGGTACACGGGTGAAAACCCATGTTAAGCTACTGTTTTTATTACCGAGTCGCTAGCTTGACTCGACCCAATTAATTTGTTCATGGGAAGTAAGTGGAAGAGACAATCTCCATCGGACTTTCATTCAAGATGTTTGGATAAACATTGAAGTACGTGAAAGTTCCACACCGATGAGATATACGCATGCATGCACCGGCTCACAAATGGTACATGGAAATGTCGGGGTCAAGATAATGTCTTCATTCCCAAGGAGTGAAGAATGTGAGAAGCCACGGGATAGGTGAAGAAGAGATAGAAAATCATGATAAACATCATGACTAACTCATCTTCATCCATAGGAGGATCCATAATTTCAGGATTATGAATCTCATCATTTAAGCTTAAGTGATCAAGACAAATCTCGGGTGTGTCATGATCAATTTGGGAGTTATCATACTCCGGTGGAGATATGATATGAGTGAGTTCATCGGTGAACTCCTCGTGAAGAGAATCAATCACAAGATGTAAATCTGAATTCTTGTTCCATCAGACTCATCACTATCCTCAATCTGAGTATCAAAGAGTGGATTCTCGAAATTAAGGTGAATTCGAGTTGAATTCAAATAGAGGATTAGTGAAAGTAGTTTTGAATGTTTCGGGAACAAAGTGATCAACATTCTCTATTGGATCGTTGGGATAAGAAGTGAGTGTACGATCATTATCAAGGAGACTTTCGGTTTCTTCGGATCGGCTTCAAATCAAAGAGTGGATTGATGTGAGTGAGTTCATTGGTGAACTCCTCAAGATGATGATCGACATCGATCGCTGGGAGTGATGCCTCAATATACTCGATGTTTCCATGAGAAGTACAATCGCCGCTAACATCGGAGAAAGTTTCAAAATGATCTTTAGAACACTCAGAGGGAGATAGAATCACACACATGATCGAAGTTCCTGTGACTCTCTCGGGATTGGGACAAGGTTCTCAACACTAGACTTTATGAATTCGTCCGATTCCTTTTCGTGAAGCAGTGTCAAGATGCTCGTCCCCCATAGTCGAGAGTGAGTGGGAGCTTGGTGTGATAGCGATTGTTTGAGATGGAATCTCAACTGCTGGGATATCATCGATGAACTTGATGAATCAAGTGTATCATCATCATCACCGTCATCGGGAATAAAACGAAATTGAGAGCTAGATCCGGGTGCTTTTTTTTGCAATTGATTCCCTAATGATTTCTCAAAGGCAATTTGGGAATTTATTTTAGCGACGATCTTCGCCTAGCAATTCTTCCATGGATTTCTCATGTGAATTTTGAATGACGGGACATTGTGGGAGTGGAGTTTTGTCAAACCGGAAGGTTGACATTGATAATCATCATGAGGACCCCCACAATATACACAAGAAATACCGGAATATTATGAAGTATAGTTTTATTGAACTCCTCACCTCTTTTCACTAACTCGGAAGCTCTAGATAAGTGTCTTGTTGGGTTTGTTGAGGAGTTTGAGTTATTTGGCACCGTGGAGGTTGGTCGTGATATGGATAGTCGTAATTGTTACAAGGAAATGGATTCCTGTTTGACAATCGAGTGAAATGGGGACCTCCATGTTCTCACAACAAAATGATTGTTGTGGGTGGTCATGTGAATAATATGGAATTTGGTCATTTCAAAGTCCCGAGTGTTACCAAAACTGTCAGACAAACGTGTTTCGGATTGACACTCATATCCTTGGTGAGGACCTCCACAATATTCACAGCAGTGAATGTTGGTTATATGAAGATGAGTCGGTGTGGTGGGTAATTGGAAAAGTTTGAGGGTCGTTAAATGAGTTCGATTAGGATCATAATCAAATGAATTCCTTGAACCACAAAATAAACAACTCCCATTACGAATATCATTACCACACTGTACACATGTACACCAACGACAGGGTGAACCATAAAGAGGCTCACCACAACCGACACAAGGAATAAACGATTCTATTGATCTGCGCAAAACAGTCAAGTCAAAAAGACTTAAAACAGCTTAAACGCAAATGCAAATGAAGATCAGAGAATATAGTGAATTCCCGGGTCGTTAAGTCCCAAGGAGACTCAATGGTGTGTTAAACACTGATTCAGACGATAGAATGATCACTAATGATAGCGATCAGAAAGGATTAGATTTGAATATTACACTACTGAAAAAAGTTTTATAAAATAAAGCGACTTAAATGCAAATTAAGAAAATTAAAAAGATAAAAAATATTAAATAAACGCTATCACTATTTTTAAAGTGATGAACGTTTAAAACTTGAAACTAAAAACTTACGTTTAAATTAAAATAACGTAAACGTACAAATAAAAACGTGAAACTTATACAATATAGATCCTAAAATATGAAAATACATTTTACAAACCTAATGATAAAAGAAAATTTTAGAAAAGAAAATTATTTTTGCAACTAATTAATTAATTATTATTAATTAAAACTAATTTTACTATTAAATAATACTCTAAAATAAAAGAAAATATGAAATAAGACTAGAAAAATAAAATTAAAACTTAGAAAAATCTAAAATATGATAAAACTAATTTTAAAACTAAAATATATTTTTAGACTTTTATGTATTTATTATTAATTTAAAACTATTTAAAACTAATTTAAATTATTAAAAATAGCAAATAAAAGGAGAAAATAGGAAAAATACTTTTAAGCTTTTACATTTATTTAAACTTAAGAAAAATGAAAAATTATTTTTTGGAGACTTTTCTTAATTATTTGTATTTAAAGCTAATTAAAAAGGATTAAAAACTAATTAAAATCAAGAAAAATACTAAACAAGCTAGGAAAAATCTGAAAAATTCAGGAAAAGTCTAAAATAAAATACAGAAGCTAGGAAAAATAGAAAAACAAGGGGTTGTTAGGAGGAATAAGGACCTGATGAGCAAGAGCTTATTGAAATAAGCTCTAGATTAAGCAAATGGAGTCCAAAGACTACCCAACTTAGACAGAAGTACCAATAAGCTAAAAATGACCAAAATCAACAAGAATCAACAAGCTAAACCTTCTGATAAGCTAGTTGCAATGATTTGGCTAACTGAGATTATAAGCTAGAAACGTGACAGAGGTACTAGGTTTGAGCTTATGCATAAGCCACACAATAAGCTAAAAGGAAAAGCAAAAGAAAGGACTTGAAGGAGACACGGTTGAGAGCTAGTAAACCAAAACCGAACTATATAGGCTAAATTGAGCTTGTGACAAGCTATGGAAAAAGCACATGCACACACTACACATGCTGTGGGATTTTCAAAACTTAGACCAAGTTCACAAGTAGTTTTGAAGCTTTTAAAAATTTGACAAAAATCAACAAAAATCATAATAAGATAGTGGACCAGTTGAACTTATTGAATCCACAATTTCATTGAATTTAACCCATAAACGAGCTCAAGAAAATTAAGCCTAGTTTGGTGAAAAGCGTAATCCCAATACTTTTGACTTTTCACACGTTTTGAAAATTTGACTTATTCTAACTTTGAATCAATTTAAAGACGAGATTGTTGTATTTTGAGGAAATAAGCTTAATGCAATCTATATCTATGATTTGAAAACACAAAACAAGTATTTGCATGTTCAAAACTCCAACAGTCACATTCTAGGGAACTCAAGGTGGAATTTTGACTTATGAGCATGTACAAGCACAAATTTATGATGATATAAGCTCAAATGGACTTAACAAGAATGAACAAACGAATTAAACTCTTGAACTACTCTCTAGTGCGGTTTAAACCCTCTATCCAAACACCCTTTTAAAACATGATTTGCAAGTAAAACTAATCCAAAGATTGAGCAGGCATAAAGCATAATCAAACTAAGTTAAACTATTCTAAATTCTACTATTAAGACAGATTTTAACAGATTAAGAGTACAAATACATAGATAAACAAGAAATGCAAAATGGCTTAAAATGAAAAGTTGAAAATCTTACTCACATGATTCCGACTTATAAGCGGGCTAGAACCAAACCCAATCTTGCTCTATCCTACTCTAATACACCCCAAAGCAACCTTAGCATCACCATTTTCCATTTCGACCCAAGAATCATCACCAATTGACTTTTGTTGACCAATGGATAAAACGCTTAAAAGCGATTTCTAGGATTTCAAAAGTCAAACAACTTATCTAAACCATTTTGAACTTAAATCAAATACTAAAACTTGGACAAGAGAATTTAAAAGCGAAATTTTAACGGTATACTTTGAAAACACAAAATGATATTAAACCTTGAATTACACCTTCAAACCGGATTACAACTTATACAATAACTTAGTTTGATTCATTAAAACAAAATTACAATAACATAACTTAAATTAAAACATTACAAAAAAACGATATTAAAGAAAAAATAAAAACTAGCTACCACTTTGTCTTCCTTCTCTCTTCTCTTATTTATACTCCAAGAAGCTTCCACGTGTCCATAAGAGATAATCCCACTTGATTCCAGGGCAATTGGGTCACTTTTGGCGATTTTGGCCACTTTGTCAAATTTGGCGGGAAAGAGGTGTTTTAACAGTTAAGGTTGAGTGAAATGGGATGAGATGTAATTAATGGTTTTTGGATATTGGTGGAGGATGAGGGGACATGGAAATGTGAATGGTGAGGAGGGGTGTGGTGTAGCGAGGCGGCGAGAGGAAGGAAACAAGTTGGAGGAAAAGCGGGGTTGTATTTTGACTTGGGGGTATTCTTTGTTGACCGGGTTTGGGTGGGTTGACCGGGTAAACCGGTTTATGATATTAGGTTGTGCTTGTTTGGGCTTTGGATTGGGCCAAGGTATTAAAATAGGATCCGGATGGTTTGTGAACTAATAACACCAAGGACCAAATTTGCAACTTCTCAAAACCAAAGGACCAATCATGTAACTTATGAAAATGTAGTCAAGGGTTGGTTTTGCCAACTTTAATAATCCAAGGGTTAGTTTTTTGACATTTTGAAATTCCCAAGGACTAATTTTGACCAATTTGGATTTTCGAGGACTAAACTTGTAATTTTCTCAAAACTTTTAGATTTCTCACCAAAGGACTAAATATGACAATTTATGATTTTAAAAGACCTTTAGTGATTTTTCTTTTGAGATTTTGGCTCGGGGACTATTTTGACAATTTTATAAACTTGGGGACTAAAGCGCAATTTTGCAAATTTGATACGTTTTCATCGATTTTGATATTTTGCATATAAAACACATGAAACACGATTTGTGATATTTTGATCATTTTGATGTGTTTCGAGTGTTTTCGGATGATTTTGCGCTTTAAATGGTATAAAATGATGAGTATTTAGAGACTCATCAATCCCCACATCGAGATATTGCTAGTCCCTAGCAATGATTTGAGAAACATAATGGATTTTAAACTCTTTACCAAAAGCCATTACTTACGGAGTAGCCAAATGTTTCGATTCAAGTAAGAACCATGGTACAATCGATAACCATGTGATTTTGAGCAAACCACCGACTTTCAACGGTTTGATTTTGTCTTTACCGAAGCCGTACCCTTACGGACTAGCCAACTCTTAGATAAATTATCAACATTATCTTTGGTGAGTGATTACCAATTATGGTTTTTCCATGCCTTTACCACAAGCCATAACCTTGCGGGCTAGCCAACTCTTCACTTTTTAGGATATGGTGAAATAATACCATACAATTTTGGGCAAATTGCAAGCCGTCAACGGTTTGAGATATCTTTACCAAGAGCCGTTTGCTCTGGATTAGCCAATCCTTTAGTTTATCAAACATGGCGGATGATAACCAATTGAGTAAGTGTAAAACACTTACTCCAAAAAAAATTTGGCCAAAACGGGAATTGGGTAAATAATATATGAAATTCGTGAGAATTCCCCACACTTAGAAATGAATATTGCCCTCAATATTCAAAGTACCGCGGTTATGCGAAACAAAAACGTAAAAGGAAATACTACGGCCATTATTTAGAAAGAAGAATTTTATTTTTTTTTTTTTTTTTTTTATATATAACATGTGGGGCATTACCCCACACTTAGGTGGTAGAAAGGGGTAAGAAGTCGAAATATGGGTGAAAACCCATATGGTGTGTCTCTTGTTTTTGTTACCGAGTCGCTAGCTTGACTCGACCCGCATTCATTGGTTCATGGGAAGCAAAGTGGAAGAAACAATCTCCATCGGACTTTCATTCAAGATGTTTGGACAAACATTGAAGCGTGAAAGTTCCACACGATGAGATATAGAGAAAGAGACCCGGCTCACGGATGGTAAATGAAAATACCGGGGTCAAAGATAGTGTCCTCACTCCCGAAGGAGTGAAGAAGAGAGGAAGTCACCGGTAGGTGAAGAAAGAAAGAAGATCATGATAACAATCATGACTAGATCTTCTTCCTCGGGATTAAGTCAGATTGCACTTATTTGGATTTTATTGGTAGAGCTCTTTGGGTTGGAAGGCATCTCGGTGGAGAGGGTGGGAAGATTTGTCATAACTATGCAAATTGAGATTCTCTCCCCCCGATCATGATCTTTGCCTTCTAAGCAATCATACTCCAGCGGAGATATGATATGAGAGAGTTCACCGGAGAACTCCTCATGAAGAGAATTATTCACATGATGTGAATTTGTGAACTCTTGTTCCATAGTGGGCTCATCACTATCCTCAATCTGAGTATCAAAGAGTGGATTCTCAGAAATTAAAGTGAATTCATAGTCGAATTCAAATAGAGGATTGGTGAAAGTAGCTTTGAATGTTTCGGGAACAACGTGATCAACATTCTCAATTGGACTGTTGGGATAAGAAGTGAGTGAACGATCATTAACAATGGGACTTTCAGTCTCTCCCAGATCGGGTTCGAGATCAAAGAGTGGATTGATGTGAGTGAGTTCACCGGAGAACTCCTCGAGAGGGATCGACATCAGTTGTGGAAGTGATGCCTCAACGTGCTCGATGTCTCCATAGGAAGCACAATCGTCGCTAAGATCGAGAAAGTTTCAAAATGATCTAGAGAACACTCAAGAGGAAAGGGATATCACACGATGATCATAAATTCCTGTGACTCTCTCGGGATTGGGACAAGGTCCTCAACACTAGACGATTACATTTACGGAATAGTGCTAAAGCTCATCCCCATGTTTAGAGAGTGAGTGGGAATATCGGGTGTGATAACAACAGATGAGGAGATTAGAAGGACTAGCATACATATGTTTAATGCTTAACATTTGTTCTTCTCGCTAGTAATTCCATCATAGTCTTTTCTCCCGATGGATCATGGAAGGAGTCTCAACCGATGAACTTGATGAATGTTATAAAATTGTAGGATATCAAGGATATCTTCATCATCATCGTCATCGAGATGAAACGGAATCGAGAGCTAGATTTGGCGGCTTTTTCTTTTGCAATTGATTCCCTAACATTTTTCAAACGCAATCAGGAATCTAATTTAGCGACCCGCTCTTGACTAACAAAACTTCCATGGATTTTCATTTGGATTATGGGATGACATAGCCGACTCTCCTTAAGTTCTTTTAATAACTCCGAGTCTTGATGAAGATCATCGTAGTTTCATGAGGAGTCGCTTGAATCATTTGGTATTGTGGAGGTTGGTCTTGATACGAAGAGTCGTGTCGTAACAAGGAAATGGGTTCCCCTGTTTGACAATCCGAGCTAGAGTGAGAACCTCCACAATACTCACAACAAGAAAAGCGATGTGGCCGTGAGTGGTATGTGTTGTAGTCATAATTGTTATCGAGAACCTGCTCATAGACAAGCGTGTTTCCGATTGACAATCGAATCGAGTGTGAACCACCACAGTACTCAACAATAAAAGCTAGCGAGTATCACGATGTGGTGGTGATGGAATAAATCGGTTGTGTTATGGTAGGAATAGGGATCTTGGTTATAGACGGACCCGTTTCTGATTCCACCATGCTACAACCGGGCAATTGCCACCATTATAAGGACCACCACACCATTGACAACCAAGAGGGTGAGGATAAGACATAGAAAGAATCAAAGGTTATCGAGGGTAAGAAATGAAGAATCAAAAAGGTAAGAGGGTAAAGAGGAATATTTTGGTGTTTTGAAAACATGACGATAAAAACAAAGAATGAAAATATTTTTGGCGCTTTTAACACTTTAGGAAAAGTGCTAATGAACTTTTGGATTTTTGAAAACTTTACAAAACTTTTACAAAAGATGGAATATGCACAAGAATGGATCGAAAAGGCTAAACACACGCTTAAAGCCTCCCGTGGCGCTAAAATTTTGATCTGCATAAAGCAGTCAAGTCAAAAGACTTAAAACAATTAAACGCAAATGCAAATGAAGATCGAGAATATAGTGAATTCCGGTCGTTAAGTCCCAAGGAGACTCAATGGTGTGTTAAACACCGATTCAGACGATAGAATGATCACTAATGATAGCGATCGAGAAAGGATTAGATTTGAATATTACACTCTTGAAAAAGTTTTATAAAATAAAGCGACTTAAATGCAAATTAAGAAAATTAAAAGATAAAAATATTAAATAAACGCTATCACTATTTTTAAAGTGATGAGCGTTTAAAACTTGAAACTAAAACTTACGTTTAAATTAAAATAACGTAAGCGTACTAAATAAAAACGTGAAACTTATACAATATAGATCCTAAAAATATGAAAAATACATTTTACAAACCTAATGATAAAAGAAAATTTTTAGAAAAGAAAATTATTTTGCAACTAATTAATTAATTATTATTAATTAAAACTAATTTTACTATTAAATAATACTCTAAAATAAAAGAAAATATGAAATAAGACTAGAAAAATAAAATTAAAACTTAGAAAAATCTAAAATATGATAAAACTAATTTTAAAACTGAAAATATATTTTTAGACTTTTATGTATTTATTATTAATTTAAAACTATTTAAAACTAATTTAAATTATTAAAAATAGCAAATAAAAGGAGAAAAATAGGAAAAATACTTTTAAGCTTTTACATTTATTTAAACTTAAGAAAAATGAAAAATTATTTTTGGAGACTTTTCTTAATTATTTGTATTTAAAGCTAATTAAAAGGATTAAAACTAATTAAAATCAAGAAAATACTAAACAAGCTAGGAAAAATCTGAAAATTCAGGAAAAGTCTAAAATAAAATACGAAGCTAGGAAAAATAGAAAACAAGGGGTTGTTAGGAGGAATAAGGACACGATGAGCAAGAGCTTATTGAAATAAGCTCAGATTAAGCAAATGGAGTCCAAAGACTACCCAACTTAGAGAAGTACCAATAAGCTAAAATGACCAAAATCAACAAGAATCAACAAGCTAAACCTTCGATAAGCTAGTTGCAATGATTTGGCTAATCGAGATTATAAGTTAGAAACGATGACGAAGTACTAGGTTTGAGCTTATGCATAAGCCACACAATAAGCTAAAAGGAAAAGCAAAAGAAAGGACTTGAAGGAGACCGGTTGAGAGCTAGTAAACCAAAACCAGAACTATATAGGCTAAATTGAGCTTGTGACAAGCTATGGAAAAAGCTGCACACACACTGACACACATTGTGGGATTTTCAAAAACTTAGACCAAGTTCACAAGTAGTTTTGAAGCTTTTAAAATTTGACAAAAATCAACAAAAATCATAATAAGATAGTGGACCAGTTGAACTTATTGAATCCACAATTTCATTGAATTTAACCCATAAACGAGCTCAAGAAAATTAGCCTAGTTTGGTGGCTGTAATCCCAATACTTTTGACTTTTCACACGCTTTGAAAATTTGACTTATTCTAACTTTGAATCCAATTTAAAGACGAGATTGTTGTATTTTGAGGAAATAAGCTTAATGCAATCTATATCTATGATTTGAAAACACAAAACAAGTATTTGCATGTTCAAAACTCCAACAAAGTCAAATTGCTAGGGAACTCAAGGTGGAATTTTGACTTATGAGCATGTACAAGCACAAATTTATGACAGATATAAGCTCAAATGGACTTAACAAGAATGAACAAACAGAATTAAACTACTGAACTACTCTCTAGTGCAGTTTAAACCCTCTATCCAAACACCCTTTTAAAACATGATTTGCAAGTAAAAACTAATCCAAAGATTGAACAGGCATAAAGCATAATCAAACTAAGTTAAACTATTCTAAATTCTACTATTAAGACAGATTTTAACAGATTAAGAGTACAAATACATAGATAAACAAGAAATGCAAAAATGGCTTAAAAATGAAAAGTTGAAAATCTTACTCACATGATTCCAGCTTATAAGCAGGCTAGAACCAAACCCAAATACTGCTCTATCCTACTCTAATACACCCCAAAGCAACCTTAGCATCACCATTTTCCATTTCTGACCCAAGAATCATCACCAATTGACTTTTGTTGACCAATGGATAAAGCGCTTAAAAGCGATTTCTAGGATTTCAAAAGTCGTAAACAACTTATCTAAACCATTTTGAACTTAAATCAAATACTAAAAACTTGGACAAGAGAATTTAAAAGCGAAATTTTTAACGGTATACTTTGAAAACACAAAATGATATTAAACCTTGAATTACACCTTCAAACTGGATTACAACTTATACAATAACTTAGTTTGATTCATTAAAACAAAATTACAATAACATAACTTAAATTAAAACATTACAAAAAAAGCGATATTAAAGAAAAAATAAAAACTAGCTACCACTTTGTCTTCCTTCTCTCTCTCTTATTTATACTCCAAGAAGCTTCCACGTGTCCATAAGAGATAATCCCACTTGATTCCGTGGCAATTGGGTCACTTTTGGTGATTTTGGCCACTTTGTCAAATTTGGCGGAAAGAGGTGTTTTAACGATTAAGGTTGAGTGAAATGGGATGAGATGTAATTAATGGTTTTTGGATATTGGTGGAGGATGAGGGGACATGGAAATGTGAATGGTGAGGAGGGGGTGTGGTGTAGCAGGGCAGTTGAGAGGAAGGAAACAAGTTGGAGGGAAAACGGGGGTTGTATTTTGACTTGGGTGGTATTGCTGTTGACCGGGTTTGGGTGGGTTGACCAGGGTAAACCGGTTTATGATATTGGGTTGTGCTTGTTTGGGCTTTGGATTGGGCCAAGGTATTAAAATAGGATCCGGATGGTTTGTGAACTAATAACACCAAGGACCAAATTTGCAACTTCTCAAAACCAAAGGACCAATCATGTAACTTATGAAAATGTAGTCAAGGGTTGGTTTTGCCAACTTTAATAATCCAAGGGTTAGTTTTTTGACATTTTTGAAATTCCCAAGGACTAATTTTGACCAATTTGGATTTTCAGGGACTAAACTTGCAATTTTCTCAAAACTTTTAGATTTCTCACCAAAGGACTAAATATGACAATTTATGATTTTAAAAAGACCTTTAGTGATTTTTCTTTTGAGATTTTGGCTCGTGGACTATTTTGACAATTTTATAAACTTGGGGACTAAAGCGCAATTTTGCAAATTTGATACGTTTTCATCGATTTTGATATTTTGCATATAAAACACATGAAACACCGATTTGTGATATTTTGATCATTTTGATGTGTTTCGAGTGTTTTCGATGATTTCAGCTTAAATGGTATAAAATGATGAGTATTTGAGACTCATCATCTATTCGAGAATTATGAGAAGGAATCGATTATTCAAAGAATCAACAAAACCAACATGGTGATCGAATGACTATCAAGTCTCGAAGAACATTTTGAAAAATCCGGAGGTGGGACAAGTGGTGTGGTCCGAGAGCTAGCAATTTCCACCACTTACGTTATGGTCTCCTGGTTACGGTTCTTGAAAACGTGAAGATTAGGCAAGTCATTCTTGCCGGTCACCGGTCTGAATTCGCATGTTTGCTTTTAACCAGAATCGTGAAAGTTTAGGATCAATTCTAGACGGCTTAGGAGCAATTGAGGTTAGATCTTTGGATAACCGTAGGTTGGACGTGTTAGCACTTCCATTATCGGAGGAAGTACCGGTCCTTTGTCACCCCGGTTTCTCGCTCTATTTCCCTACGCAGAATCAATGGGTCATCACGAACAACACGAATTCTTGACATTTGTGATAAAGTCTCAAGCTTTTCACCGTCCCGCATCGTCGTAGTCGAGAGATTCCATGAGAATAGAAGTTTAGAATCAAATGTATAGAGGGTAAAGGGATAAAGAATCAAAAGGGTAGGAGGGTAAAGAGGAATATTTTTGGTATTTTGAAAACATGATGTAAAAACTAAGAATGAAAATCTTTTGGGTTTTGGATTATATAGATGGTATAAACAAGGAGTGATGTCAAATCACTAATCTGCTAAACGAAGACTATTAGCATCGCTCCCGTGGCGCCTAAAATTTGATCGGCAAAACCGTCAAGTTTTCTCACGAAATGATCACTTGTGAATGACCAGTAGTAAGGAACTTAAAACACTCAAACACCAATTGCAATTTAGATCGAGAATACGGTGGATTCCCAGTCGTTAAGTCCCAACGAAATGTGCGAGAATAGTCAAACGATGTAGTGATCGAGGATTTGAGCGGAAAGGATTTTTGATTTATTATAACTACGTAAAAAGCCCATAAACTACGTGGGCTTAAATGCAAATTAAAGAGAGTTAAAAGATTAAAATATTAAATAAACGCTATCACTATTTTTAAAATTGATGAACGTTTAAAACTTAAAACTAAAAACTTACGTTTAAATAAAAATACGTAAACGTACAAAATAAAAAGTGAAATCTAAGAAATAAAAGTCCTAAAAATATGAAAAATACATTTTTACAATCCTAATGATAAAAGAAAATATTTGGAAAAAGAAAATTATTTTTATAACTATTAAATTAATTATTATTAATTAAAAACTATTTTTAACTATTAAATAATTACCTAAAATACAAGAAAATAGGAAATAAAGCTAGAAAAATAAAATTAAGACTTAGAAAAATCTAAAATATCAAAATAGAATTTTAAAACTATTTTGTAATTTTCGATTATTTTTCTATTTTCCGGGAATTAAAACTATTTAAAACTAATTAAATGGCTTAAAAATACAAATTAAACTAAGAAAAATCTAGAAAAATACTTTTTTGTCTTTTTATATTTATCTAAACTTAAGAAAATTGAAAAATTATTTTTTTGAACCTTTTCTTAATTTTTTTGTATTTAAAGCTAATTAAAAATGCTTGAAAACTAAATAAAATGAAGAAAAATAGCAAATCAACTTGGAAAAATCAGAAAATTTCAGGAAAAGTCTAAAATAATATTAGGAATATAAGAAAAATGGAAAAACAGGTGCTTGTTTGGAGGAAATAGAAACTGATGAATCAAGTGCTTATAAATAAGCACTTGAATAAGCCAATTGAGTACCAAAAGCTACCAAACCAAAAGAGAAGCTCTAATATGCTAAAGTAACCAAATGAAACAAGAAACAACAAGCTAAACCCACTGGATTGATGATTGCTCGATTTGGTGACATGAGCTTATAGCAGAAAAAGCAGTTAAAGGGTACCGACTTTAAGCTTAAGCACAAGCCTCAAGTTAATTTGAAATGAAAAGTAAAAGGCTGGGCTTGAACTAGACCTGGTTGGGACTTAGTATACCAAAGATTAGACCTAGGTGAGCTAAAATAAGCCCCTGCAAGCTCTTGCAAAATCGCTCAAGCCCCAATGCAGACTTGATGTCTCCGCCATGTGGATTTGACCCATATTGAACGACTCTTTTGAGGCTTATAAAATTTAACAAAATTATGCAAAATGATAAAAGAAATTAGACCAGAGAGGTTTTAAAACAACAAGTTTCATATGATTTGGCCCAGAATCGAGCTCAAGAAAATTCACTCGGATGAGCTCAAATGGATTTTGCAAACTTTGACTTTTTAAACAAAAGCGAAAAGTTGACTTAGTTGAAGTTTGATCTTGATTTAAGGATGAGAATGATGTATTTTGATGAAATCAAGTGATGCAATGTATACCTATGTATTTTAAACATAAACTGAGCTTTTGATCTCACTAAAATCTCAACAATGAGAGCGCTAAGGGCTTAAGGCATAATTTTGACTATGGACATGTGCAGACACTTAAATAAGATGATATGAGCTCAAATCGGGTTATCAAGCTTATCACAACAAGACTCTATCAATGACTAACCCTCGAGACAGTTTAAATCAGTAAATCAAACACACCTTAAAACTTTGATAAAGAGATTAAAAGCGAGCTAAACTCTTTTCATAACACTATTGATGAAACTAGGTTTATATGACCATATTATAACTTTATGAACACATTTAAATCATTGGTGACCTCGGATACAGTTAAGCAAATTATGCAAATTGAATTGAAACTTGAAAATTGAAATACTAACTTACATGTTTCCAACTGTTTTGCAGGCTAAACCAAACCCAAACCCAACCTAATCTAATCTATTACAACCCAATATCATCACTGCATCCACCCAATATTCATCACCATTGCCAACTGCACCCATTTTGACTTTGTTTGACCAAGATACAAAATTGCTTGAAAATGAAATGTGAGCTTATAAAAAGCTAAGATAAGATTAAATAAACTGATTTGAGTTTAAAAACAAGCTTCTAGGAGCTTATGGATAAGAACTAGAAACTGAGATTATCAACAGTAGACCATAAACATGAAACTTTAGCACAACTGAAATTAACACTTGAAAAAGGTCTTAATATACTATAATAACTTGCTTTAATATAATTTAACTTAAAATTACAACATTTAACTTGAACTAAAACAGTTTATAAAAAAAACGACATTAAAGAGGAAAAATAAAACTAGCTACTCTTGTTTCCTCTTCCTTCTTCCTTTTTTATACTTCAAGTAGTCTTGCCACGTGTCTCTGATCACTTCCCACCTATCTTGTGAGCCAATGAATGAGTTTTAAGGGTTTTGGCCATTTTATCATTTTGGCGGGAAAAGTGGAATTTGACCTCTGTTGACTTCTGAGCTAGCAACTAGGGGGGGGGTGAACTTGTAGGGGTGATGATGATGTGGGAGAGGTGTTGGGATAAGGTGAGGGTGATGGGAGAGGTGGTTGCAGCATTTGGTCCAGTGGGAAGAAGGTGTCAGGTGGTGAGAGGAAAAGTCTGCTTTATTTGACTTGGATTGACCAAGGGTCCAAAATGGTGTGACAGGGGGTCCAAAAAGGTATACATGGCAGGGGTCAAGTGTATTTTGACAAGGGTTTGTTTGGTTTATAAATACAAGGACCTATGTTGTAAACCTGCCAAACTAGAGGGACCAAAATTGTAATTTTCCAAACTTGTTTTAAGGGACCAAAATTGACAAGCTTTGAAAGTACAAGGACCAGTTTTGTCATTTTCAAATTTTCCAAGGACTAAACTTGCCAAATTTCAAAGTTCAGGGACTAAAGTTGTAATTTTGTAAATTTGAATCTCAAGGATCAATTTTGACAACTTAGGAATCCCTAGGGACTTAAAATGATATTTTTCTTTATTTGGATTTACCAGGACCTGTTTTGACAACTTTTGAAACTTGGGGACTAAAGCGCCAATTATGCAAATTTGATACGCTTTTACACCGATTTTGATATTTTGCATTTAACATAAAACACTTATTTGTGATATTTTTATCATTTTGATGCATTTCTGAGTGTTTTCAGATGTTTTTGCAGTTTAATTGGTACAAAAATGATGAGTATTTAGACACTTATCACTTACACTCAAACCTCTTGATGTCCACTGAAAGCATGGCCAGTTGCCACTTCAAGTTCATCTCTTCCATATCAAGTGGATCCACCTGTTCAAAAACCTCAAAGGCTAGTTGCTGCTGAGTGTCATAATCGAACACAAAGAGTGAAGTACATCTTCCAATACACCACCGGATTTAGGTTGAGAATTTGATGGAGTGGTCATGTAGGATGATGATGCTGAGGAAACTGGACTTGGAGCATAAGTCATCTTATTTGAGGAGGCCTCAACAAATGCTGTGTGACTAGGAGTGGATGGACGAAAGGGACTTCTGACATCGGGCTCAAGAGATTTAAGTTTGTTGTATAGTTCATCAAAAGTGAGCATATCTAGCCCACCTTTAGCTTTGAGTGCAATGCTTACTTGCAACCAAGATGGAGGTAAAGATCGTAAGAACTTTGAATTGCAATCATCATTGTCTGGCCTTGCCTTCAGCTGATTCAATTGACTCAAAATCTTATGGAACCTGTCATACCCCTTGTGGATACCTTCTTCTTCAGAGATTTGGAATTCTTGAAACTGCTGTTTCAGCATTGATTTCCTCATTCTCCTTGACTCCTCGTTCCCACCAAACCTAGCCTTGATAGCCATCCAGATGTCCTTAGCATCCTGCATGTAGTGAAAGTCACCCATGTGATCATCGGTATAGCACAAGGAGAATAGTTCTAACTTTGTTCTCTCCGAGCGGCTAGTATCTCTTCAAAAGTTTTGAGACCAACGATGGTAACAACACCATCAAGATCCGTGACATGCCTCTTCAAATTGTTCCCCTTCTTCACAACTTCCCAAAGATTCCAATCAATGTTGGAGATCCAATTCTGGATCTTCATAGCCCACAAATCATACTCCTCATTCTTTAGGTATGGGAACTTTGCATTGTTGTTTATGAGATTGAGTTGTTGCAGAGATGTGTTGTTTTGATTGTTAGTGACTTCAATTTCATCATCTGACCCAGGCATGGTGAAGGTTGTTTTGGTTGTGAGGGTGTAAAGAAAAGAATGTTCTTAGTATCACAGAGACTCTCCCGAGGCTCTGATACCACTTGTTGAACCTAAGACCTTGATAGATCTTTGAGCGCTCGTGAATCGTTAGTAATGCTTATGTAATCACAAACACACTAATAGAAAGTCTCTATTACTTGTATTCTAAAGCGAAAATCAAACACAAGTATAAACACAGATAACTAAGAATACTTTGATCCTCTATGGATCTTTGAATAATACTAAAACTTGTTTTCCAACTCGTACATCATTCATACTAATGTGTTCCTTTTATAGACAAGAACCTAAACCGTTCTCAAGAAACGATAAACATAAAACTAAAGAAGATATACATTATCACTTCCTAATAAAGCTCATGCATATCCTAACTAACTATAAAATACGCGAATATCTATTTCGCAAAACAAACTCACGCGGTTTACTAATTGCAGAATCTCTTCTTGAGAATCCTTGCACTTCAATGATTCTTCAAGAAGAATTCAACGAAATTCTTACTTAGTAGAATTCCCAACATGCACCCTAGTCAATTGACAAAGTTGAATACATCTTTATTATATCATATGTGATATTTAACATAAAATATTTGGTAGCTACAAAATATGTTACAAACATGTATTTGTTTTCAGAAATGTTGAACGCTATGCATGTGGCTAAGCAAATATTAATGATTGAAAGTTTTTTCCAAAGGCTATGCCTGTATCTAAGCCAAATCCTTTATTTCTAAGGAAATTTTTAAGTTATCACATATTTAAAAGGCTATTTTAAAAGAAAATGTTTATTATATCATATTTGATATATAATAAAAAAACATATTTAAAAGCTTATTTTAAGTTATCATATATCCCCACAAAGCATTTTTTTGCATCAGTCACAACCTATTCCTTTGTCAAATGCTAAAGCATCTTATGCAGCTAAGCAAAAGGCTTAGCCACATAAGATGCCTTTGACGAAGCCAAAGGCATGTTCTGTAGCTAAGCCAAAGGTTTAGCCGCATAAGATGCTTTAGCATTTTGACAAAGGCATCTTCTGCAGCTGAGCCAAAGTTTTAGTCGTCGCCAAAGGCATCTTCTGCGTCTAATCCTTTTACTTAGCTGCAGCCAAAGCCAAAGGCACCTTCCGCGGCTAATCCTTTTACTTAGCTGCAGCGAATGCTTTGTTGAAGCCTTTTGCATTCGTCAAAGCTTCACAGCTGAGCCAAAGGTTTAGCCGCATAAGATGCCTTTGGTGAAGCCAAAGACACCTTCCGCGGCTGAGCCAAAGGTTTGCAGCGAATGCTTTGTTGAAGCCTTTTGCATTCGTCAAAGCTTCCGCAGCTGAGCCAAAGTCGAAGGCGTCTTATGCGGCTAAGCCGAACGCCTTCGATAAACACTTCTAATCTCGCAAACCTAGCTTCTAAACTGTTAAAACCTAACTCCTAATTATAACAAAAAATCTATAAATAGTTCTAATCTCACAAACCTAGCTTCTAAACTGTTAAAACACTTCTATTTGCACATTTCTTCATCATAATCGCTATAAACAGTTCAAAACATCATATAATCCTAAATTAAAGTTGTATATATTGAAATAGTTGTTTAGAGTGTAAGATTATACCTGAAACCGGTTTTTTGGCCGGTTTTTTACCGGTTTTTTGGCCGGTTGTTTGCTCGTAGTTCTTCTTTTTCTCAGTTATTTTAACGTGATTGTTTCTGCGTCGGTATCTTCCATCTTCTCCGGTGATTTTGATGGTTTTTGATATTTTTGCGGTGGTTTTTTTATCGGTGTAAATGTGTGAGTAGTGTATGTTTTTAGTGTGTGTTAGGTAGGTGCAGTGAATGTGAGAAATGAAAGAGAGATAGCGCGTTTTAGTATTTGGTGTGATTTGACGATTATACCCCTCCGCTTTATTTTAGTGGATAGTGTGTTTTAATCTCAGCCATTGATTAAATGTGAATCAATGGTTGGAATGTATCCCTTGGTATGTGAGGATTATTTGGTATGCAAAATAACCTCACTCTATTGTTTTGTTTAAGAAAAATGTAAAAAGAAAAAAAATTATGTACTATGGCATCAGAAAACTGGTGTTATACGTGTTTTGGTGTCATAGCTAAAAATGATTCCATAAGCAAAAAGTGTTATGATGGCATAACTTTGGCCCATGACACCACCTCACGGCATCAACTGTACCTGGCACTTTAAGTACATGAATTATCCGTGTGATTAACTCTAATATATGTGATGCAGAGGCCATTAAATTATGAGGAGTGATTGACACACTTAAAAAAGTTATTGAAACACTTAATGTACAAGCAATTAAAATAAATTATACTTAAAATACAACTACCCACTGCATATAGTGAACTTCCTTTAAATTTTATACTGAGTAATTAAAAAAAAAAGTTTAGATGAGGTGAGATCAATGACAAACAAAGAAAATCAAAAGAACAAATAAGCACATCTTAGCCATCCATTTTGATTTCATCCGATGGTTGAGATCAAACACAAATATAATAAAAGAAGGGCAAAATTGTCATTCTAGCCCATTTAATAAAAAACCCCACCTTCCACCTTTTTTAAAAAAATAACATATCTTGTAAACGGTAAATCTTCAAGCTACAAAAAATATATCATCGCGACGAGAAAAAATCATCTTTCTATAGATATGCACACTATATACTTTCGAGAACTTTTTTCAAATTTCCGTCAGGATGAATCACACGTGATTCAGAAAAAATCACGTGTGATTTGTTATTTTTAACAATCATAGTGATCCACCAAAATTCACAAGTGATCCACGAAAAGAATCACGTGATACACCAAAAAATCACAAGTGATCCACGAAAAGAATCACATGTGATCCACCAAAAAATCACATGTGATTTGTTATTCTAAAAAAATCACAAGTGATTTGTAAAAATGAGTAAATCACACATAATGTTGTTTTTTTTGTGATTCGTGTGTAAATCACATGTGATTTTGTTTCAATCTAAAAATGAGTAAATCACACATGATTATGTTTTTTGTTCTGATTCATGTATAAATCGCATATAATTTGTAGAATCACTTGTGATTTGTTATTTTAAAAATCACGTGCGATTTTATAAATCACATGTGATTTTACTTTTTGCTCATATAAATTGAACACATGCGATTTTGTTTTGATCCAGAAATGAGTAAATCACACGAAATAATGTTTTTTTGTGTTTTCATATGAAAAATGTAAATCATGTGTGATTTACTTTTTGTTGTATAAAATGAGACATATGTGATTCTATTTTAACTTAGAAATGTGTGAATCATAAGTAATTGTGTTTTTTTTTATTGTGATTCATGTGTAAATCGCACATGATTTGTAAAATCACATGTGATTTACCAGAAATCACATGTGATTCCTTTAAATGAATCACATGTGATTTATTAAAATACTTACTCATTATTCCTGAAGATTGCGTCAAATGATACTATGTTTCCAAACACGACAAAAAAATTTACAAATTGACTCGTGTACAACAATTGATAAAACTGGATAAAAAGAACCAAATCACCAACGATATCGTGTATCAACCATAAAAAGGTAACCTGAACCTGTAAGACTTGTTTTGATGAAGAAACAACATCCCTAATGAAAAGATTTCTAAAATGAATAATGAGACAAACCGACAAACAGTTTTGTAGTTTACTACGATAAACAAATTTAAATTTACTCAAAATGCTACTCCTATAAAACATCATATTTCACATTAAAAAAGCCAAAAATACTAAAATAAAAAGGTAAAAAATGATGAGTACATGGTGCCATATTCAATAAAGTGAATCATGAAAAAAAAAAAAAAGAATTCACATTAATCTCCACTCAACTAATGAAACCATGCACCAAATACATATTTCCAGCAATTCGACATTTGCTACTTCGCATATTGGTTTCACATTATCCACCACATCACTAATAACCTGAATACCATCCTTATTCGTAAACTAACAATTCCACCACCACCATCATAAATACCACTAATTCACAATGACTTGCAATTAATTATCAGTAAACACCACTAATTCACAAATAGCATAAGAATCTATAATCAAACACATAAACAAAGATCTAAAAGAAAAAAAAAATCATCATATTCACGAACCGAAGAACCACTTCAATTCAATCAACGAGAAACTAAAAAACCATTACTAAAAGCATCAATAACAAGCATCATTAAAAATTAGATCTAACAGCGAGAAGCTTATTCCGTCGCAAACACCTTGGTCCGTTAAACCTAACCGAACACGAAGATCGTTGACATCCTCCTGTCGTGTTGAAAGTGGAGATCTGACTGGTGATGAAGTTATAGTGATGGAGCGATGGAACTAGCTCTGATGAGTTATAACTCATTGTTGAAAGTGGAGATCTGACTCGTCTTGCTTGATATGAAATGAAATGTGTTACTTTTGAATGATATTACAAAATTACCCCTTCAATAATAATTATATTAAAATAAAAATTAATCTAGACTTTTAGATTTAAAATAAATAGATGGCTGAGATCTTTGATTTGATCTTTAAATAATTATTGTTCTGCATTGAACTTTGTTTAGATAACGAAGGAAGTTTGTTTGTTTGTCATTTTCCACATGTGACGTGAATAAAATAATAATAATAATATTAGTGGAGTCGGGTTCATATCTCCACTCAATCAAGTCCGTGACTATGTACTTGACTACTAGTTATTTAAGTAAACCTGCAAACAACAAAACTGAAAAGAAAAGAAAAGAAAAATAATGGGTGCTGCTTTGAGAAGAGTATTGCTCCTTCTTCATCTGATGATAATGATTAGTTTCATGATGATGGTAATGGGTGATATTATACAAGAAGATGAAAATGAAATAATAATAAAAACAAGGATGGAGGATTTTTCAGGATACAAATTCCCACTTCAAGATGAATATTCCTCCTCCTCCTCATTCACTGTCGATTCTCTCAATCTTCAAAAACAGGTTCTTTGTTTCATCATATCATCATAAACACATGGTTTTTAAAATAAATGAATTCCTAGTAGCTAGTAGTACATAATAGTTGCTCAACATTATATGATTTCCCTCTTTCCATATATGGCAAGGTAGATTGATGAATTATCAAGTTTTTCGGATTCACCGCTCCCTTCCGTTACAAGGATCTTGTACAGCGACAACGATATTCGTGCTAGAAGGTATATATACATACATACATACATATGTACCCCTTTGATCATAAGTACTTGTATATGGTCTTATGAGCTTATTTGATTTCGGCTTATATTACATAAGCTCCAATTTTCTGGCTTATTTGGAGACTTGTGGGCTTAATTATATAAGTTTATTATAGCCCACAAGGCTCCAAATAAGCCGGAAAATTGAGGCTTATGATATATAAGCTGAAAACCAAATAAGCTCACAATGCCACATATAAGCTTAAACAAACACCATTGTATTAGAATACTTGCATTTTTCATATCCCAAGCAACACTGTCACCGAAAACTTCTATATACCTTTATTTGCGTACAAGATTGCATTATTAGTTAATATACACTGTCATCTTGTATGCCTTACAAGAGCTCATTCAAAAACGAAGAATTTAAAACTGTCCCAAAATCATGGTTCTGCTAGTGGTACACTTCATAAGCTTGATCAAGTGTAGCCCTGGACATCTTTTTAATTTGCTCTTGTATATTGATCAGGAAAATTTTAGTTGTTAGGCGTCCGCTTTGTCATAAAATGATGTGCCCGTGTTATTCTGCTCTCAACAAAATTGGCTTTTAGGTATAGTGATTTGTTTAGTACAAGTGGATTCATGATTGACTTTCGGGCCATTTATTTCACTTGAAATAGACCAATTGGTGGTACACCCACTAACATACCGACTGCCTTTCTGATAGTTTTTAACAGCCGCAGTTGCTTTTTCCTAGTGTTTATACTGTTTCTGCAAATCTTCTTTTATATATTTTAAAATTTTAACCCTTTTTGTCCATTTATGTGCAGGTTCATCAAAAACTTGATGGGACTTTCTGGCCTATCTATCAGAGAGGATGATGTTGGCAACATATTTGGGCGGTGGTGAGTTTTTGTTTTTGTTTTTTGTACACGGTTCATATGTCATGAGACTCTACTTTTGTTACGAAAATGTAATAAAGTAGTATCTTCTTAAGTTGAATTTTGATCGTGTTTGGTCCTCCTATACAGGGAAGGTAGTGAACCAGATCTACCAGCCGTTTCTACAGGGTCCCACATTGACGCTATTCCTTACTCAGGAAAATATGATGGCGTAGTTGGTGTATTGGGTGCAATTGAAGCCATAAATGTACTAAAGAGGTATATCATTGTCTTAGTCACATACATAGCCATGTAACCCCATAGAATTGACATAAACACTTTAAACGGAAAACTCATTCATAATTAATACGAAAAAGTTTTTCACCATGAATCATCAATCTAATGATTCAAGTGCCACACATTCTGAAATACAACGTACAAAAGTAAACATAGTAAATTCAACTAAGCAGGAGCTAGCTGAATGAAGGTTTTCTAGCTCTTTATTCTTTTAAACTTAACACTTCTGAGCAATCGGACGCTGGTTTCTGAAATGTTAATCAGTTAGCTGAACTTCCATCCACACACACCCACTGACCCACAAAGATCGATTCACAATTTATGTTGGGGTTAATCCCCAAAAATGATCCCAAACTAATCTGGAATGCCTGACTGATGGTGGTGCAATCATCACCAACTTCGACACCATAAACTCCATTACAGACAACTGAGTTTGCCTTTAGGAAGCCATCTATATGTTCAAGATTCCATCAATCAAAAAGAAAAATAACGTTGGGTCAAATGTACACATGACAAGAAAATCTTATGATTTACCTGTACACAAAACATAAAAAAGGGTAGTGACTTTGAAGGACTTACCTACTGAGGTAACTCTGCTTTGTGCCAATGCCGTGAGAATTAGAAATAGCGAGAGTGTAGTGGCAATTGTCAAAAACATTGAAGTGTTCCTGGCCATGATCCCGAGTTTGTTGTTTTTTCTTGGTTAATAAAGATGATGATGCTGATCGAGATACATAATATGGGTTCTTGACGTTCGTATTTATAGTGAATGATTCGGTTTATTTTTGATATAGTTCCTTAGATAAGCCAAATTCACATTGTAATATCATGATTTACAGCCGCCATTGTTATAGCTATATTTGTTTTTACCTTTTGTTGCAAACATAGAGACCGAAATTCCATCCTGAAGAGATGTATCCATTACAAAACGGGCCACTGTTGTTTGAGAGATATGTATTGAAATCTTATTCGTAGAGTCTTTAATTGGGAAATAATGCACCTTTTGGAAGCATAAATATAATTTTACTATTGACTATCTTTGTGTTTTTTTACTCAGCGTAATGCAGCTTTAGTATCTTTACCATCTAACTTCATGTATGTTGACATTTGGAATTTTACAGATCCGGATTTAAGCCAAAAAGGTCATTGGACGTAATAATGTTTACCTCAGAAGAACCTACACGATATGGAATCAGCTGTTTGGGAAGGTTTGTACCTCCATTTGATTGTGCAGCGGATTATGATCACAACTTTAGCCTTTTTCTATCCCGTTATTTGGGTAGCAGACTACTTCTTTGTTTTACATTTTTCTTCAGTCAAACTATACAAGACAATCAATGAAACAAACAATGTGAATGTAGTGTTCTGCAAAAGATGTACTCTTTGACTTTGAATGTCAAATAGGAAAGGCAGCATGGATGGACTAATTATGTTATATCTACTCACAATTTGTAACAGTTGATAAAATGTTTCAATGAAAAAGTTGGATAATGTCTTGTTTATTGGAACTCGTTGAATATACTAATTATTTCTTATAATCATGTGGATTTCAGCCGATTATTGGCTGGGAGTGTGTCACTGGCTACAGCTCTTAAGCAGACGGTAGATAATCAAAATATTTCGTTTCTGGATGCTGCAAAAGCTGCTGGTTATGCAAAAACGAGGACTTTTCAGACGTCTTTTTAGATGACAGAAGCTATTCTGCTTTTGTAGAGCTACATATAGAGCAAGGTCCTATTTTGGAAAACGAAGGTTGCATGCTTTCTATAGCTTTATTTTACCCTTTTGTTTGCAGTTCATACATAGAAATGTTAAACTCAGTTTGTTTTTACATAGGTATATCTATTGGTATCGTGACTGCTATTGCTGCACCAGCAAGCATTAAAATTGATTTTGGAGGAAATGGAGGCCATGCTGGTGCTACCTTAATGCCCCAAAGGTAATAGTAAATATGCAATGCCTTAAATGAAGGAAATAATCATTCTGTCGATTTCAGTACACCATGATTCTTGACGGTATATAAACTGCTCAATTCAGTTCATGTATGAAGAAACTTATATGCTACGAGGTATGTGCCGTCAAAAGTTTGACCAGCAGAAAAGTACTTTGATATTAACCAAATGCCTTAAAGTCACTTCCATAGAGACAAGATACCGAATTTTTATCATTCTCTGTGTTATGAAGCTACATATTCATCTTATAGGAATATCATGAATTTGGTCAGTCTCACCTTCTGGTTAAATAAAAATGATAGCTATGCACCTTCTGTTTTAACCTTTATCTCTTATATTGTGCATAGCGGCCGTTTGTTAATGCAGTAGATTCTAGCTCACTTAGATTTGTTTGAGAGAGGGGCGGGCATTCTGGTTCTTGCCCCATGGGTCATATTCAGTTATCCTGCAATATTATAGTAAATTGAGCTTCTGCGCACTTTATCTCCCATGTCATATCACCTTTGTCCTGTAGAGTTGCTATCTAAATTTCAAAGAATATAGTATGCTATTTTGGTCGAGGTCTCTTGTTCACTCATGTCCCTTGCTATATTGTATATTATTGTGTACACTTTAGTAGCCTTATAAAGAAGAGATTTGGAACAGAAATGATGCAGGACTGGCTGCAGCAGAGTTGGCGTTAGCTGTGGAGAAACATGTTCTGGAATCTGGATCCGTAGACACTGTTGGGACAGTAGGTAACCCCTTTCTTTTCCCAAATTACATTTGCCCAAACATTTTTGAAACATCGGTGTCTTTTCTTTCCGTTACTACTTTGTTTCTCTTGTGGGTGTGGATATCTTGAAAATCTAGTTCGGTCATATGGAACAGCAAGACGCTTGTTTAGTACTTAATGCAGCACATACCGAACATGGTATATTTTGTGATGTCCTTTTATTCCGTTTGAAGGTATACTGGAGCTGCATCCCGGAGCAATCAACAGCATTCCTAGCAAATCGCACCTGGAAATAGGTATATTTACTAAGATGGTTACAAAAAACTTTAACAACCACTCTCTGAACTTAGTTGTTGAAATTTTGTTCGATAATAAGCATGTTGCAAAGGCGCATTCTTCTACATGGTAGCAATATTTGCTTCTACTTTGAGAATATGCACTCTTTTGACTATGAGTTCAAATGTCTCGGTTGCAGATACACGGGACATTGATGAAAATCGAAGAAATAAAGTGATTGAAAAGATCCACGAATCTGCTGTGAGCATATCCAAAAGACGAGGTGTGGAGCTGTTGGAGTTCAAAATAGTAAACCAGGATCCGCCGACCCTCTCGGATGAATCAGTAATAAAAGCAATGGAATCAGCGACTCAAGTATTGAATCTGAGTCACAAGAAAATGATCAGTAGAGCTTATCATGATTCACTCTTCATGGCCAGGTACTACTAAAACCTATCCCTACCTTTAGTTGCTTCCAATCCTTTTTCCTCAAAATTTAAACTCTTTATTTGAGCAAAGTAACAAGGTTACGCATTCTCTTGTTTAGTTTCCGTTTCAAGCTCTAGAAAGCATAATTGATTAACCTGGAGTTAAAATTGATTTGCAGGAAAGCACCTATGGGCATGATATTTATTCCATGTTATAAAGGTACAGCAGCCTCTCTTCCCTATTTGTTGATCAATTCCGTATTTCATTACAGCGTCAGTTTAGAACATTGTTAAGATTTGAAAATGGGTTATTCTTTCTGATGTTAACACAGTGAGGCTTTTTTTCTTTTTTTTTTTTTTTTTTTTTTTTTTTTAATTAAATTATACTCATAAAATTTGTTATTATTTGCAGGGTACAGTCATAAACCTGAAGAGTATGCATCACCTGAAGATATAGCAAGCGGAGTTAAGGTGCTGGCACTAACACTCGCCAAATTGTCCATCAACTCATGAGGAACGATAGATAGATGTGTATATGCTTTCTTATCTTTTATGTCTGGTGACAAGTGAAACATATACCTCTCATTCAACTTCTGATAATGCATCTTATTTGGGCTGGCTTTATAAACTTGGTCCATAATATATCAAACGCCGGACAAATCCCATCTCAAGCCCGCTAATCTCCATTTATTGTTATGGGAGATAATTGTCCCAATACTAGTGCGCAACCAGTAGTTACTTGGGGATCATTGTAGCTAGCTGAAGTTAGATTAAAGCTACATTAGCCCTTTGCCAGATACCATTTAATCCCACCAATAACGAGGTTGTGCATTGAACCTCTAATAGACGCGCTAATAGGGAATCTGGGTATATTTCCTTTCAGGAAAAAGGCAGCGTACTACTATAAAGCCATCCAACTGAACAAACAAACACCAGATAAGTAAAGTGCAAACAGCATACGGAGAACACTACACAACCCACATATATGAGTAGATCACAGATCAATAACAACCACAAAAGCAAGAGAATACCCGGAAAATTACTTGTAAAAACATCCATTTCAAAACAAGTTTCACATTTCACATAAGTATTCCTCATCTACCTAAACAACACTTTATGCGGAAAAAAGAAAAAAAACAAGCAGACACTAAGAACGAGTTGAGTATTTCATTATGCGTATGAATAAATAACAATGATACAACAGAAACATGTGCACAATGCACTGCAGATATAAAACGTGTATTCTCTCAAGTTTATTAGTAACATGTATATCGCCGTTTAAACGAACTTGTCTTATTGCTTGACATTGTTGAGATACCATTGGTATGTACCTACGAGACCATCCCTAAGTGAGATCTTGGGTTCCCAACCCAATTTAGCAAGTGTTGAGCTATCCATAAGCTTCCTCGGAGTTCCATCGGGCTTTGAAGAGTCCCAAACAAGTTCTCCCTCAAACCCGACAACCTCTTTCACCAACTCTGCAAGTTCCTTGATAGACACCTCCTTCCCACTTCCCACATTCACATGTTCCAAACCGAATAATTCTCCAACAAAAACACAACCGAATCAGCCAAATCATCAACATGCAAGAACTCACATAGCGGTGACCCTGTACCCCACACAACCACTTCCTTAGCTCCTGTAACTTTGGCCTCGTGAAACCGCCTCATCAACGCTGGCAAAACATGAGAATTCTCAGGGTGGAAATTGTCATTAGGACCATACAAGTTTGTGGGCATTGCTGATATCGCGTCCCACTTGTATTGAATCCTATCGCTTGACACATCTTAATGCCAGCGATTTTGGCAACAGCGTACCACTCGTTGGTAGGCTCTAAAGGACCTGTTAACAAAGCCGATTCAGGTATGGGCTGTGGTGCGTGTTTAGGATATATACAAGACGACCCTAAAATAAGAGCTTCTTGACACCATAACGATACGCATAATCAATAACATTGGTTTGTATCTGCAGATTAACAGTAATAAAATCGGCAGGGTAAGTGCTATTGGCGTGAATGCCGCCTACTTTAGCTGCAGCAAGTATGACGTATTGCGGCTTCTCAATAGAAAAGAAGGTTTTGACAGCAGCTTGATTGGTGAGGTCTAATTCGGTGTGAGAACGAAGGATGAGGTTGGTGTATCCGACGTTCTGCAGGCGACGTACCACAGCTGATCCAACAAGGCCGCGGTGTCCGGCAACAAAGATCTTGGCAGATTTGTCCGCGGCAACTAAAAACACCATGAATGAAATAGTAAATTATACGCCATCAAGTAACATATATAAAAAATAGAGATATTAATTACCACTACCCGCAGCAGCAGAAGCGGCATCAGTGAGTGTCATGTTGCAGTCAAACTGGTTTTGCGCGTTATTAAGGAATGCGCGCTGAAACTAGCATAATATAAAAAGTTAACATTAATAAGGTTCTACTATATTGTAATGGAACTATGGAAGTGTAAATAACAACATCCCAGCAAACTGAGTAAAACATTAAAAGGGGGTTGTTTGTTTGAGCTCATTTGTGGGCTTATGTAATTTCGGCTTATTTTTATTAAGTTCTAATTTTACGGCTTATTTTGAGACCTATCGGCTTATATAAGCCCATAAATTTGAAAATAAGGCGGAAAATTTGAGCTTATGAAAAATAAGCGGAAATCTGGTAAGGCCACAAATAATCACACATAAAACTTAACTAAAGTTAGCTTCACTGAGATAAGTAAAAAGTGCATTGCAAACCAAATCAGATATGACTTACATAATAAACAAGAAGAAGAAGAAGGCGTCGGTGAGTAGATGCACAATCTGTCTCTCTCTCTCTCAGATTTGATCTGTTGGGTTTATATCACAAGGAATAAATATGTAATGGTGTGTTTGGTATCCACCCTTGGGTTTGGGTATCATATGTGTTTCATTTCTTTTCAAATGAAAAATTATGGAGGGTTGTTTTGGTCATTTTAATTATTATAGGAATGTATTTTTCACTTTACTTTTATTATTATTATTATTATTATTATTATTATTATTATTATTTACTCTTATTTTATTTTCGTCCATTTTTATACATTTTTATCCGTTTCATTAATTTTATCGTTTTGTGAAAAAGAAGGAATTGAATAGTTTCTTGAATTTTAAGTTAATTTAAAAACTTTTAGATTCGATGTTATGTGAAATCGTATAGATGTAGAGATAGTATAGATCTAAGAGTAATGCAAGTAAAGTAAATAAAGTAAAAGATAGAAATGACAACAACCGGTTATAGTGGTTAAATTTCTGACACCTTCCTCGCTCTCTACTCCACTCCCGAGTCACCTACTCGAGTTCGGGCATTATGTCAACAAACTCCTTCAACTTGGCGAAGAAGCCTTCACAACGTTATTTACACCCATTTTTCCTAGACAAAGCTAAATCTGAGAGTCCGTAACACGGAGGACCAAACCAACACTACTATAACACAACAAATATATGAAATATGAAATACAAGATCTTTCTACTGAAATCTTGTGGAGGAACAAATCAATCAAGGACCCCTTGCTTGGATGGCTTGTAGAATGCTCGTGATCTCGCCTGAGAAGGACCTATATGAGAATCACAATAGAAGAAGAAGAACAACTCTAGATCAGTGATCTTTTGTTAGAAGAGTGTAAGAATATATGAGAGAGTTTGTAAGAAGAGGGTGAGTAAAAATGAAGAAATGACTCTTTATTTATAGGCAAAATTTTGCCATCATTGATGGATCCCACGGATCCTCGCTAGGGATCCGTCTGAGTGTAACTCTGGGATCCGTGAGACGCCTCTTTACCCATGGGTTTTGGGTTATGGGTTATGGGTCATGGTTTGAACCATGAGTATCTAAGTAGATACAATGTATCTAATAGATGTAATGCATCTAGTCAATGGGTATGGGTTAACACCATGGGTTATGGATATGCTCCATGGGTATTGGTCATGGGTTCTGGTTTTTACCCATCCTAATAAACTATTACAACAAATGAATTATTACAACAATTTGTATTAAATGACTATATGTAGATGCTTTGCAAAAATAACATGTATCCTTATAGTTTTACTTATGATAACATTATATTTGTTATCAACAAAACACAAAGAGATCGCTAAATATTAATAAACGTTTTTACGGTTTATTTGAATTAACACGTTTTATACATTTTCGTCCATTTTTATATGTTTTCGTTTGTTTTTTTTCCGTTTTCGTCTATTTTTTTCCGTTTTGTCAGTTTTTATATGTTTTCTTACGTTTTTATCCGTTTTCATCAGTTTTTATACGTTTTGTCTTTTTTTATCCGTTATCTTCAGTTTTTATTCGTTTTCGTCAGATTTTTTCGTCCGCTTTCTTAAGTTTTTATATGTTTTCGTCCGTTTTTATACGTATTCTTAAGTTTTTTTTTCGTTTTCTTACGTTTTATCCATTTAATCCTTTGTCATCAGTTTTTCTATGTTTTCGTCTGTGTTTATACGATTTCATACGTTTTCGTCCATTTTTTCCGTTTTCGTCCCTTTATATACGTTTTTATCCTTTTTTATAAATTTTTATACATTGTAATCCGTTTTTATACGTTTTCTTAAGATTTAATTCGTTTTCATCAGTTTTAATTCCTTTTTGTCTATTTTCATACGTTTTCATATATTTTCGTTAGTTTTTTCCGTTTTCATCCATTTTTTTCGTTTTCGTATGTTTTTATACGTTTTCTTATGTTTTTATCCGTTTTCATTAGCTTATACATTTTTGTCCATGTTTCTTACGTTTTAATCCGTATACGTAAGAAAACGTAAGAAAAATGGACGAAAACGTATAAAAGCATATGAAAACTTATGAAAACAGATAAAAGCGTATATAAAGGAACGAAAACTGACGAAAACGTTTAAAAACTGATGAAAACGGATAAAAACGTGTGAAAACGTATAAACGAACGAAAACGAAAAAATGTAAGAAAACGGAAAAAAACTGACGAAAACGTATAAAATGGACGAAAACGTATAAAAATAGACAAAACGTGCGAAATGTAAAAATGGAAAATACAAGAAACGGAAAACCGATAAAACGATAAAACGGATGGAAACGTTAAAACCGATGAAAGCGGATAAAAACGTAAGAAATCGTATAAAACAGACGAAAATGTATAAAAACGGATAAAAGCGGACGAAAACGGAAAAAAACGAACGAAAACGAAAAAAAGACGAAAACGTATAAAAACGGACACAAATTACTATAGATCTTTCGGTGTCATATCGGGCTGGGTTTGCCGATCAGCTTTTTTTTGTTGCCGGAGAGCCAATGAATGAGAGAGGGAATAAGAGATGTTCCGGGTCCGTTACACACTCTTTTATCCAGACATGGGCTTACTAATAAAAAACGTGACACAAAGGCTTTGTATAAACAATACTTTGCCAAATATATAAGTTTTATAATGGCCCATATTTTATCAAAATATGTTGCAATGTTATTGTTCATCCATAATCAATAACAACCAAAATGCCATTTATCTCTACTCTATCTCTATTATATATAAAGCACAAATGATTTTACTTAAAACTTAAAAATGAGTAATGTGTTATATTCATCGTATTTAAATTCTAATTTTGTCATTTATCTCTTATCTATCTCATACTATATGTAAAGCACAAATGATTTTATTTAAAACTTAAAAATGAGTAATATGTTAAGAGAAATGATAAGGATATTAAAAACGCTTAATTATATGATATTTATGTGTGAAAAGTTTATTGGTTGTACCCACTAGGACAAACCAATAAACTATCATACATATAGTGTTGTAATATAATTAAGCATGCTTTTACCATCCTCATATCATTTCTCATATATTATATCCTTAAATTATAATTTTGTTTACCTTCCCTTCAAAAATGTTTGACTTGTTTGTTGAAAAGTTGTCTTATAAGTATCATTATATACTCTTATCGTTTCAATTATATATATAACATATCATTTATAGAAAGAACAACTATGAAAAAAGATATTCTATAAGAAGGTGAACGCTTAAACTAATTGGTGTCATATTCCATTCTCAATTTTGCTATATATTTTTATATGTTTTATGATAAAATTATTCTTTGAGTTGAATTATCGTATTTTACGACCCTTTTTTAATTACACATTTACACTTTGATTATTTTACGTTGTATAAATAAATGTTACACGAAACACTTAATCAAATATCTCAACTACAATTATTAGCCGTTATAAAATCCGTTGTTGTGCACGAGTAGTCATTTAATAGAATATAAAAATGGCATGAACATTTTATTTGTACTTTACCCAAATATTTAGACCAAGTATACTAACGTGTTAGTCGTTGAGGAGAACTATAAATTAAAGATGTCAATGGTTGTTTATCAGCTAAAAGCTAGATGTTAACTAAGTAAAAATATTTGATGAATTTTGGTTGCTTGCATTTCTTCTTTGGGTTAACTAAAAACATGTGCTAAATTGTATGGTAGGAATTAGGGGTGTTAATCGGGTCGGGTTCGGGTCAAACGGGTCGGGTCCAAGTCGGGTCGAGGTTAAAAATAACATACCCGAACCCGACCCTATTTGAACTCGGGTTAGTCGGGTTCGGGTCTAATCGGGTCGGGTCAAGTCGGGTTCGGGTCTATGCCATTTACAAAATCACATAATTTGATTTCTTAAATTTAGTAGTTAAAATCAATGATACATGAAAAATATAATAGTCAAACAACATCGATCAGTAAGCTTATGTTTTTATGTTTGTAATGCTTGTAAGTCTTGTTAAATACTTACATATTTGCAAAATATACAAATTGCAAGGTCAGTAGCAGATACTAAAACAACATCGATTAGGCAACATATAATAAAGTCATGTAATAAACATTAATGTATATAATAGTCATTTGTAATTCCATAGCATCCGATCATGCAACGACAGTAGCTTTTCCATGCAACATACACTACATATAATACTAAGAACAAACACTAAGAACATATACTACAAAAAAAGAATGTACTTAACAAACACTGAGAATATAATATAATACATGGACCATTTAACTTAACTTGGGCCTTTAAATAAATCTTTGGAAAGTAATAAAATACAAAAAAAAAAAAAAAAAAAAAAAAACTCGGGTTTGTCGGGTTGACCCGAACCCGAATTGGCAAAGTATTTGAACCCGATACCCGACCCTAATTCGTATTTGGGTTAATCGGGTTGACCCGAATGACCCGAGTTAGATTTTAAACCCGATTAACCAGACCCGATTATCCTAATTCGGGTTTGGGTCCGGGTCGGGATTTATGACACCCCTAGTAGGAATGTGTCTTGATTTTGTATCTAATTGTATACTCGTTGTCAAACGGTCATAAATGAGATTATGGTTTTTCATAATCACATACCTTGCGCTTAACAGGCGGTTGGTCAGGATTTTTGGAGACGTAGAGCCTCTTGTAATTAACGTGATTCATTAGGAAAATGGCAGGATTATGGTAAGTTTATGTTATCTTAGAATTATTCTATGACGCTTGTTCACGCCCATCATATCCACACGCTTTCGGTACGCTATTTGTATTATGTTGAATGTACTTGATAGGTGGCTCGCATGATTTCAGGAGAACTGCAACATCAAATATATAGTTGTTTAGACCCTATCTGTTAGAGGTTAGCTCAATAAACCCAGGTGATTAGTATTAGTCACTAGACCAATTTAACGCAGGTGTTCATATGCGACATTACTGTCACCAACTTCCATGTGCACCTTGTACGACAACTTTACAAGGTTCTAATGCAAGTTGCAATTCGTTGATAGATTATCTGTAACACGCTTACAAGCCCAGTATAGTTCAAGGTTAACCAAACCACCAATGTGGTTCCAGCAGGTTATCTTATTGAGCTGAATAAGTACAGGATAGGGGGTTACAACAAATAACAAGATAGGAAATGGACATGCCCAAAACCATCATATTAGAAGCTATCAGGCAACAAATAGAAACTGAAATCAATGACAGTTGAACTGCTGATCCAAACACTCAATATTCACCAAGACCATAGCATCATGACTACATTTCCTTCACAAAGTATAATTCTGCACAATCAATTAAATGACATGTTCATGAGTCTGTATAAAAGGTACACCATGTGTGCGCGCTCTAACTCCAGCATATATGCCTTTTCTTAGGATCCATCTAACCTATTATCATGAAATAGACATATCAAATATGTAATCAAACAAATGGGGTCATTATAAGGATTTTAATAATCCAACTAGCTAGGTAAAAGCAAGAGGCAAAGTTGTTGACTAATATTTACCGGCAGAAAGAAAAATAAACACATGATAACCGGAAATCACTTCATCTGATTTGCACCATATATCAACAGAAAGAACATAGAAAATTCATAGAAAATTATAAACCAAACTAGTCTAAGAAACTTCAATTCTCTTATAGAAGTTGCACAATCATTGGAAACACTCTCCCTGCAATTCTCTGAGTTTGAATATCACTATTATAAAAAATTATAACAAAATCAGTTTTATTAGATTAATTAACCTCTACTAGAAATCATTTTACTTCATATTCAAACAAAAGACGATTTCGTTAAGTTTTGAACTTATCAATTAAAACATTTTGACTCCATTTTAAATCAAGACAGTTTCAATAATTTTAAAATCTTTGAAAAAAAATTAACCATTTGACACAGTTTTTATCTCTTTTTAAAAAAAAAAAACTAACAAAATAAACGGACATGAAAATTGATCATTAATAAAAGTATAAAACCATAGTCAACCAAAGACTTAAGAGGGAGAGTGATGGTTAAAACCATACACTAGAGAAGCAACCAGCACCACCTCACTGTTAACGATAAGCAACGTGCCATTAAGTGCATGACAAGCCCCAAAACCATCATGGGAAGCAACAAAAACCCACTCAAAAGGCAGCATACGTAGGCTTTGACGTCAAGCACGTGTCACACTATAGACGGGACAAAGGCCAACCCTTAGCAAACCACCTAATAGCCCTTGCTAATTTAAGGATAACCGACATGCCTAGACAATCATATTCTTTTTTAAATATATTGTTTCAACTTATGCAATACTGATATTTAAAACCGCGAAAGAAGTGTATAACAATTTAAAAAATAAATAGGCCTTCATCTTCAAGGTAGAAAAGCTTTTACATATAGATAACTTTGGAGCCCAACAAGCAAACTTGTTTAGCTTCTACAAAGTCCATCATTCAAATCTCCGTTCTTTTGAATCAATCATCAGGCCCATTTAAGACAAACATAAAAAAAAAAAAATTAAAACAAATGGTCACTAAAATATGTATTGATTTCAAATAATGGTTCTGCCTCAGAGGTAGTGACAATATATATTGCGTATCAACATTATATTGATTCTGATAATACGTGCAAATATAATGCATCATTGGCAAAAAAAAAAAAAAACTACTAAGACGGTGATATTAGCATCAGAGAGATTCCCACAGACAAATCATCATGCTCTAAATAAGATTAGAGTGCAGATGTCCCTGTCTGATCTATCATCACTTGCAACAAAGTCGAAATTTAAAATTAATAAAAAATGACATCTTACTGTACAAATTGCCTCAGATTAGATTGTTTTCATTGTGTGAAGTCAAAGTATATTTATAAACCATCATGGGCAATAAGCATTAAAAGTAGACTAGATAAAAATCAATTAATCAAAACTAAAACGAAATGATAACATACATACCTGATGGAGGCTGAAGAATGTGTTGCCGGTGGGTTAGTATATATACAAAATGATAGATGATGGTTCTAGGGCACAAGCTATGGGCCTTCTGTATTTTTCTAAAAGTTTCTTGTGTCTTTATTGAGTTGAGTCATGTCAAAGCCCATTATAAAGTCTATGCATACCACATGGCAATGGCAATACATACTTTACAAGACTTTTAGAGTTACAAGAAGATTCCACGCTTACCGATAATTAGATTACGGGTGTGTTTGTTAAAAGTAGCTTTACACCGTTTCGCGTCAAATATACCATGTAGTTCCGTTATTTTGTGTGTGTTTATTTATTTTTTTATTTAATATAAGTATAAATTAAACTAGTTGAATACTCGAATTTAGTGGTAACAAAATGATAACATACCTGATGGGTGCAAAGAATTTTCATTATGTATGGAGCCTGTCATATGTGTGTTGTCGGTGGGTGGGTATATATACAAAATGATAGATGGTTCTAGGGCTCAGTTTGGGCCTGTATTTATTCTAAAATTTTCTTTGAGTCATGTCAAAAGCCCATTAAAACATCGACATGGCAATACAAACTTTACAAGACCTTTAAAAGGAGTTAGAGCAGTGGGTGTGGTGAAAAACCCATACCTCTTCATCACCTCCACTTCAAATCACATCAACATAACAAACCTCAACAACTATCTACAACAAACCCTCCTCATAACAAACCTCAACCTCTTCATTTGTACCACCAATAAATAAAACATTACATATTAAAAAAAAAAAAAAAAAAAAAAAAAAAGCGACAAAGTTAAAATATACCTCGTCGTCACGACGAAGAGGGTTGTGATGAAGAGGGACGAAGAGGGAGGGCGGTGTGGTGAAGAGCCATGACAAGGTGCCACCTCACCTCGACGGCGAGCCACAACAAGGCCACACCCACTGCTCTTACAAGACGATTTCGACAAATTGCGTCATTTGTGTGAGTGTACACATTTATTTTTGAGCAAATTCTTAAATGGACAAAAACTTGGATTCTGGTTATCAAAAGTACAAAAATAACACATTTTTTTAAATATTCATGTGTGAATGTGCGATTCTATTAATTTGTTGACACGTGTTCAGACAAAAAGTATAATCTCAATCATTTGCAAGTATCATCATTATCAAATCTTGTCCACGTGTTGTTTGACTTTTTTAAACTAATGTGCGAACAGCTCATATGCGAATGTGCGAATGAAAATCTACTTTATTTGGAAGGAATAAGAATATCTACTTTTTGAGGAATAAAATTTTATACTTTTTACTTTTCTTACTTTATTGGGAAAGAACATGCCTATTTGAATTTTTGTATACAAAATACAACACACTTTAACAAGGGAAGTGGTTTACACACTCCCAAAATTGATTAGCACACTCAAATTATGTGTGTCTTGACATTTATACCTTTACAGTCATCCCATTCTCACTCATGTTTTGAATGGCTGCTACTGCATGTTTACAAGGAAGACCTGAGATTTCCCATTTTCTACATGAGCAAACCCTTTGCTGCAAATTAACCACACATTGGTCCCCCCAAGGACTTTTGACTTGCATCAGATCAGCACCATTCCAATCCACAATGTATTTAGAAGCTTCATCTTTGATTGTGTTAAAAAGTTTTGTAACAGAAGGAGTAAGTGGCCCATCAGATTTGGCAATAACTTTTTGAACTAGTACTATTCTTTTCATCAGATACTCTCTTACATATTATAGGGCTAACACTATTCGGCATTCATTTTTATCTCTCTCTTCTGTATTTACCATTTTGCCCTTACCTTTAACACAAGAATCTTTTCTCACCTTATCATTTGCAGCAGTATTTTGACCTCCTTCATTGATAGCAATACCCTTTGCTTTTGTGATCCCAAAAGAACCCATGTCAGCATCACCCGAACTTGGTATAGTTCCATTACACTTGGCCCTTACTCCAACATTGTCATTTTTGACAATAGAAATATGTCTTCTAGTTTCTAATGTATGTGCTTTTATTCTAGCCTTTGCTTCATCCCTATTTGGAAATTCTTGCCCAACAAAGAAATAATTAACAATGTTAGCATCAGCAGCAGCTCTACCCTTTTTCTTTAGTTCCTTTAGTGCTTTTCTTCTACCACTATCAACTGCATCATCTCCAACATCACTATCAAAGGAATCATAATCAATAACCTCTAAGTCATCCTCATTCAGGTTTACATTTGGTCTCAAAGGATCAACATCTCTTTCATCTTCTGATTCAACAGTGAACCTAAACCCTTCCATATTAACATCTAATTCATCTATAACATGTTCCTCATCAATAAGCTCTTCTGCACCATCATTATCAACTCCTAAACCATATGCACCATCACTATCTACTCCTAAACCATCAGCACCTTTTGCACCATTACTATCTACTCCTAAACCATCTGCAACATCATTGCTATGGTCATTATCTACTCCTAAACCATCTGCACTATGATTAACATGGTCATTATCCACTCCTAATCCATCTGCATCATCATTAAAATGCTCATAATCTATTCCTAAACCTTCTAAACCATTATTAACATCCTCATTATCTTGTCCAAACCACTCTATAGCTAATCTCTTTCTAAAATTAGGCAACCCAATGGACTTCTCCTTTTTATGTGTTTTACTAACCAGGCTTGTATCAACATGTCCCTCATCTAAATCAACTACTTCAACATTCTCAGGCAACTCACTATATTGGGCAGACTCTTTGAATTTAGGCATGTAATAACTCTCAATTGTAGTCTCACCATGTTCAATAAAAACATCAATTACCTTATTATCTTTAACATATTGGGCAAGGTTAATAACATCATCATCACTTGCCAAAGCCCTTAATCCCCAGTCTAGTGTCTTATCAGATATCCTAAAGTGACAAAACATGATATCAATTGGATTATACTTTAACATTGTAACTATGGACTGTATGACATCAACATTAAAGGACTCTATATCCAACAAGTTTACGTATTGGACCTTACCACCAAAATACTTTCTCTTAGGCGATGACGTAAAACATCCACCATGAAAGACCTTAATTGAGAACACTTCTGGATGATCAGCTGTTTCATAAGAAAAAAGAATTGATTAGAATAACACCTTAACCACATTTACTAACATAATTTTGATTTCATGTTCTTACCATAAACTACACGTGGATTGAATGTTGACCCATCTGTTCTAAAATACCATTCTTGTAGTCCAGTTACCATAATTTGAATTTTGCATTAACACTTTGAAGTTTAAGGATTGGATTTGCAGAAAAGGGGAATTTGAGGGATTGAGATAATTTTTAGTTAGGGTTTTTAGTTTTAGAATAATTGAAGTCAACGGATAAAGAGAGTATTATATGGTCGGTCAGTGGCTTAAAAGGGGGGGACCACGCGTGAAAATACCATTTTGTCCTTCCGTTTTATATATTAAAATAAGAGAGATAACGGAGTCAGATTCTAGGGACCAAAATTTGCAAAATAGTTTGATTTTAGGACGATCTATGCACTTTTAAACGTTTTAGGACGAAATCTGAAATTTCAACCAACCTTAGGGACGATTTTTGCAATTAACTCTTAAAGTATTAATTTTTAAAGAAGGAAATAGTTTCACCCATTCATTTTTGCGGGAAACGAAAAGCCCAAAACCCTTCAGTGATAAATAGCCAAACAAATCACCCCTCAAAATAAACTTTGTTCGTCGACACGAATCTCGACACTCATCTTGTCACAACTGTCTCCGATTCTGATACTGTCTATGATCTCAAAAGTATTTTCTTTTTTTCTAACTCTCACCATTACATTCATTTTATTTTTGTCTGCTAGATAGATAATTACCATGCAATATCTAACACATTTTTTGATTATGAGTACCAAAGTTGTCTCATAGATACGGAGTAATTTGTTAGAGAAAATTGGGGGTTGCACGTATTCGGAAAAGACATATTATAAAAAATTTGGGTCATACTTTTATCTGGTAGATAATGACTAGTTGGTTTTTTCGTGAAAGGTTAAGTATGTATTAATCACAAACAAATGATGCTTTTTGCAAGCTATAATGCATAAGCACTTGATTAATCACAAACTTTTAGTTTGCATCGTGTAAATATCATAACGGATGTATCATCTTAGATTTTTTGGAGTTAGGTTGGAATTGTTTATTAGAATTTCTGGCGAGGTACTTGTAGCCATTTCGATATGGTATGTAACATATGGAACTTGTTAGTTATGTTGCTTAATATTATTAAGTTAAAAAGGCTATGTATGTGATATTGTCGTCTACTATTACACATCAACATAACTTTACATTCATATTTTTGTGTGCCAGATAATAAAGTTAACTGCTGCTGTTCTAGTTAAAATACCTTTTACCGTTTGTGTGTATCTATATAATTACTGTACAATACCTAACTGAGTTGAGTGGAGCTAGAAAATATCGAGTTGGATACCCTTGATTACTCTTAATTGACTCGAGCTCTAAAGTAACGGTTAATATAATCATAGTTTTATCCGCTAGATAAAGACTAGTTTATATTGGATGTGTATAATATAATCATAGTTTTCATGTATGGGTTGTTGGATGCCTGGATGTGAGGTACTCGTACTAATGATTATTATGTTTCGCGTTTTGCTGCTAAGGAGTAGTTCCCAAGAATATTTTGTATGGATTTGTTAGTGCTTTAATCTAAAACCATTTGACCCATCTTAATTTCAGGTGCAATTTATATATGCAGAAAAACAAAAACTATAATTATTGATATGTTTTTGATAAGTTGAGATGGAGTAATCATGTGACTATGATTACTAAGCTAAAAGTAAACTCAATGAACATCATCAATTACATTTGAAAACTAACTGAAAGATGGCATGGGATTATAAGAATGTCACCAAATAACATTGGCAGCATGATTACAGGTTGCCACAAAGGGGAAAAAAGGGAAAAAACGGGTCGACCCAACCCGTTTGACCCATTCTTTAAGTATGACCTGTCTGACCCATGACCCAAACCGACCCGACCCATTCTTTTGCTTAAATATGATAAAGGATGTATGATCTTAGATTTTTTCGTGGCGACTAGTTAGGCTGGCGTTTTTTATTAGAATTTCTGGTGATGTACTTGTAGCCATTTTGATATGATGTGTAACATATCGAATAATAAACTTGTTAGTTATGTTGCTTAATAAGAAGTTAATATGGCTGTGTATGCGACATTGTTGTGTATCTATATTATTACCATACAATACATAACTGGGTAGAGTGGAGCTCGAAAGTATCGAGTTGGCCGATAACTTGATTACTCTTTATTGACTCGAGCTCTAAAGTAGCAGTTAACACAATCATAGTTTTATCCGCTAGATAAAGACTAGTTTATATTGGATGTGTATAGTTTTGTTTTTGAATGCATTGCTCAAACATATAAAGTATTTCTAGTGACATGTAACAATTGCGTTTTATCATATATCAGAATATTGAACAGCAATCTGGCGTATGTATGTGATATTGTTATCTGGCCAATTTAAACAATTTATGGGCTTATGGCATTACTGAAACAAAATAAGCTGATTTCAGTAGCTAAACAACTTTTGCCTTAACAAAAGCGGTACGTTTTTTGAAGTCACTGTGGGGGATCTTTTGTAACAGGGTTTTAACATCTACTGTTTTCGGGTCTTATCTAGTTGACTTGATAAACTAATAAAATAAATAATGAAACTTAAGCTTTCTAAACCCGACCCTCTATGCCTTATTGGCTCTGGTTAAATAGCAAAAAGAACCTGTAAAATAGCTGAAAAGTCATACATTTGATAAGAAAAACATATACGTCGTTATAGATGTTTTTACTATGCAAAATTGTAGCGATGGGACACTTGCATCTATCTTAAGTGGATAAAAAGGAATACCGTGTTTAATTAAGAAAGTAAACATCAGCGGCCACGATTTTTTCTGAACAAAGTTTCTTGATTTCTTTATGCAGGGAAAGTTATATTTGAACATCATCAGTGCTTTCCAGCTATTGGAGTTATTAAAATAGATGGTTTGAAGGTATTTCTTTGTTTACGTTTAGTTAAACACTACTGTTAATCAGTTTTTTCCTAATCCTTTAACTTTTCATTATGTGGCAGGTAAAACGCAGAGAACAGTTTTACCACTTGCCTGACTGGATGATTCTTAAGAGTGTGTTAGCTGCCAATAAGAACAATTGGTTTATCTCTGTAGATGCTTCTAGCTTAGAGCAAGATATCGGTATACAACACGTGGATCAACATATGGAGAAAGACATGCTGTTTAAAAACGAGATAAGTTCCAAAAAAAGGACACTTGTTGTGCAAAATGACAGTTTACTACAGGATGATGCTACAGTGTCTGGACCTTTGGTGGAAAAGAAACGTAAGATTGATCAAGATAAAGAAGCGAGTATAAAAGCTTCAAAAGATTTGAATGATGAAAGTAATAGGCTTAACGAAGGCGCAAGCAGTTTTGTTCTTGACCAAGTAGACGCTGCTGTTTCTTCTAGTATTAAATTAGTTGGAATGGAGACACTTGGTCCTAAAAAAACACAAGCGAGTGAAGGACTTTCCAGAGTGGCTCTGAAATATCAAGGAATAAGAGAGTGGATTCTTCTCCGCAGTTCAGGAGTTCCTGCTTCCGCTTTTATTGACAGAGTGAGATTGCCTAGTGCTGGAAAAAAGGAAATATTGGGAAAGACATTAACAGATGATGTTACTATGCAAGAGGTGGAAATATTGAAACCAACAGAGGCCGTGGAAGAAACGTCAAAGAAGGAATCAACAGAGGAAAAACTTTTGCCTCAACATGAAAGAAAAGAAAGTCAAGATGATAGTCGTAAGGATGACACCGTGACAAACAATGATGCTGAGAAAGACTTAAGTGATGGAAATGACAAAGGTATCAATGAACAATCAGAAAAGCAGAAAGAGAAGATGCAGGGTAATAATGGGGAAATCGGCATGTTTACAGCTGTATCCGATCCACCTTTGGTTGAAATTGCCATGGAACACGAGACCACCTTGCTTGATGCTGCTAGAAAAGACAGTGATGAAAGTATTAGGCTTAACAAAGGCGAAAACTGTTCTGATCAAGTACTCACTGATGTTTCAATGGCTGTTGAAGAAATTGTTCCGCAAGAAATACCTTCTGAAAGATCTCATAAGGAGAAAGACAATGAATTGGTCCAAAAAACAGATATGGGGAGTGAAAGCCTGTCTTCATCTATAAGTAAGTAAATAGAATACGTTTATGCACCTTAACTTTTATTGCATCTCCTTTTTATATACATGGTACGGATGTACCAGGTTACATCAAATGTTATGTAAAATTATAAAATTCTGAGAAATGTATGTTACTTTTCTATATTAATTTGACTTTCATGTAGGAACTTCTGATTGTGAACGTGATGCGTCTGCCTTGGGCCATCTAGAGTTTGCAGGTGCAAAAGGTGATTTGCCCGAAAAAGATTTACAGTCTACAATTCAGATTGATAATCATAAAGAAGATAAGGAATCTTCACTGAAACATGAACCTGAAGTAGAGCTTTCCCGGAAGAAAAAAAGGGTTAAGAAGCCTGCTGCAAAAAACAAAGATGAATCTCCAGTGGAGCATGCTGATAGTATTGTCAGTGAGATCCCTCCTAATGAGAAAAATAGAGACGAAACCACAAATGACAAAATTAGTTTGTCTAATGCTGAAAAAAGTGAAGTCTTGGAAAAAACATTAACAGATGATGTTAGTATGCAAGAAGTGGAAATAATAAAAGTAACCGAGGTAGTAATGAAATTAAAAGATGTCGGAAGATCTGCTACAAGAAGTGATGCTGAAACTCTAAAAGTTGAGAATAGAATTGGTCAGGGAAATGACGAAGGTAGTAATGAAGAATCAGAAAAGCAAAACGAGAAAACAGATGTTGAAAAGAGAAAGAAGAGGAAAACAAAAACCAAAACATATGCCAAGAATGCTGAGGTCGGAATGTCTGCAGCTGTTTCTGGTGCACCTTTGAACAATCATTTGAATGAAAATGAGACTACTTTGCTTAATAATGCCAAAGAATACGGTGACAAAGTGAAAGGGAAAGATGCGCAAGTTTCTGGTGAAGGTTTAGTGACGGGCCCTGAAGATCTTTCAAGTAAACGTCGAGCTACTGAACTTGAGTTTGAACCAGAAAAAAGTCAAAGTACTGACCATCAGACCTCAAAGAACATGACTGTATCATCTAATTGTTGTAAACTGATTTATTTTAGCTTCTAATGTTAATTTTAAATTTTCTCAGGATCTCGTGCTGTTAAAAGAAAGAAAGTTGTTGGAAAGGATGGCATAAACGCACAGTAAGTTACATGATATACAAGCCTCACTTTTTGTTTTGCTTTTGTACATTATGTTCTGGTTACCGGACGGGCCGGGCCGAGTAGGGCAACTGTTTTCCTCATTTTTGTAAGCAATTAAGGTGCTAATGATAAGTATTTAGTATCTTACAATGAAAATAATTTATGTAAAAGGAGGCATGCATATAATAGACTGATTTCATTTTTGCTTACTTTATAAGCCGAGACATTTAAGATAAGACACAACTGATTTATCGTCAAAATACAGTGTATATCTTAGATGGGTCAAAATTTCATCAACATATGAAGTTAGCACTTTTCACTAGTGTCTTTTAACCACATTTAGTCGTAAATTCGTGATTTACTGCTGAACGTTTGATAGGAGCAAGTCGAAGAACATGTCAACGAAAATTTCAAGTAGATTCAAGAAAGCCAAGGTCAGTGCATCACAAGAGCAGGAGGATACAGAAAGCGAGCACATTGAGTTTGTTCCTGAGAGTCCACCTATGTCTTAGAGATAAGTCTAGGGGTAATTTGCCAAAGTAAATGACACACTTTATGTGCGGGTACTACAGTTTTTTACCCTTTTTTCATTCCACTTTCAGTCTTGATTATCAAGATATGTTATGTTTGAATCATGGTTTCAGTTTCAGCTACTGTTCATTAATGCTGAGTTAGAATGGTGTTTTTACAGAAGCTTTCAAGACATAAATTACAAAATATGGCATTTTATATGGTATGTTTTTGAGATGTTGGCCAAAACTCCAAATTAAATCGACCTTGTTTATGTGATTACGTTTTAGAAAAATATTAGTGTAGATTTCACCTTGTTTATGTAATTATGTTCTAGAAAAAATACATATATGAAAGATTAAGACAACTAATCTGGATACAAAAAGAAACAAGAAACATAGGATAATCATCATACATATTTACAGTGGTTGATATTTGTTAAAATATCCTACTGTCGTATTTTATTTCTTCGACAACTAAACATTAGCCGAGTAATCTGACAGTCTAGACAATCCCACATGTAGACACAAATCCCACCAGGCTTCAATGCTCGTTGGTTCTCCCTAACAAACTTATCTGGGTAAAGTGCTTGGTCAAACACAATTCGAAAATTTAACGTCGAAGTCCTGTCATTGAATAGTTGGTGATGAAAGTCACATTGATCACATTAGGCAGGCAGGTACGGAACAAAATCCAACCATATTGAATCATTCACTCAAACCTGTTTTAAAGCCTCCGTTGCGTGCCCAATACGAGCTCTGATACAAAGAGGTCAGCTTGAAGAAACGTTTGAACACCATATTCTTGAACTACTTATATTGTTTTGTCTCCACACTAAAAAGAAACATTTCTAGTAAAATCAGTTGTATACTCATCTTATGCAAGTCAAGTATCATGTTGATCTGCGTGGTCATATTGTGCAAGTCACATTATCATGTTAACCCGTGTGGTCATATTATGTAAGTCAAGTATCATGTAGATTCGCGTGGTCATATTATGCAAGTCACGTTATCATGTTGACATGTGTGGTCATATTATGCAAGTCAAGTTGACACGTGTGGTCATATTATGCAAGTCATGTTATAATGTTGACCCGTGTGGTCATATAATGCAAGTCAAGTATTATGTTGACCCATGTGGTCATATAATGCAAGTCAAGCCTCATGTTGACCCGTGTGCTCATATTAAGCAAGTTACGTTATCATGTTGACCCGAGTGGTCATATTATGCAAGTCAAGCATCATGTTGACCAATGTGGTCATATTATGTAAGTCAAGCCTCATGTTGACCCGAGACGTCATATTATGCAAGTCAAGTATCATGTTGACCCGTGTGGTCCTATTATGCAAGTCATGTTATCATGCTGACCCAAGTGGTCATATTATGCAAGCCAAATACAAAATAGTGAAGAAATTGTCTAATTAGAGGTGTATACGGTGTATGTGTATACGTTGTACACACGTGCACAAGGGATATACAACGTATAAACCCAAATGTCTATACGGCGTATGCTCAGTCAGCTAATAAAAATTGTGCAAGTGTCTGGTGTTTCACCATCTAACCCAATATCAAGTTCTTTACAAGCTGAAATTCCCGATCGAAATCAGATGTCGACATGGGTATCGCACACAACACTATGCCGGTGTTTAATGGCGATAATACCAACACATGATACAAGATTGTCTCCATAAATATCGCCCACAAAGACCCTGGAGTAAGCTGAACATAGCTTGAACACCTAACCGATAGCATAACAAACAACAATAAGTCCTACTATTCGAATAGTTTACTTTGGAAAGTGATTACACGATTCCAAGTGATATCCAGTAACCACCTAGTGGTATTTGTTTATGCTGATTTGTTATTTGTTTTTGCTGACATTGATTATCTAACCCTGTTCTGGGAGCTACAGACCATAATTTGGAAATACTGGTACAAGCACGAAGGAGCAACACCTCATACTGAGGGTCATTAATCTTAGCAACAACACCCATAAGCTGTAATATGTATAATACGTATAATGCAGAATGTGCTCTAACGCTTAACTGTTAGGCTGTAAACTCGCATGCTTCACGCCACTAGGCACTGACCATGCCATTTTTTGGTAATGAAAAGTAGCCATGATTTTAGCAACTACTGGGATAACACATCCAACACGACAGCAAACACCCTCGCCGCAACGCGACGGGTTGCGACGGGCTTCTCTCCTTTGTTTAATAATAATTAAAAGTATTAATAATTATTTTATTAGATTTGACAGGTATTTTACAAAATATGAACTTCAAAAGATTAATCAGTTTAAGCAAATCAGAACCCAAAGTGGCTAAAGTATATATTATTAGGCCACGTACAAAAGCCGGTTTCGGCTCAAAACTTAGGCCCAACAAATGAAAATTAAGTCCAAGTAGCTGCGTGATTTGATTTTTGTCACAGAAATTTTTTTTCATATTTTGAATTTTGATAGTAGTCCACCATGGTAATTTAGAAAAGTATTTTGGAAACCACAATAGCGAAGCTAAAAACGAGCTTGTTAAATATATGTGAGTACTTATCTTGTTAAATTTCAGTGAGCATTTATCTTGTTAAATTTATTAAAGTGAGAATTTTCAAACATATGGTATGTTTGGTGTAATGGGTTGATGCTGAAGCGGGTATGGGGCCTATATTATAAGCCAAAAGCTGAATATTATATTTTTATAAAGTTGTTTGAATTAGTTGGAGTTAAAGCTTATTAACGTAAAACCGCATAAAAATACATCAAATTAAATTCATATATATTTTCAACTTTTACGTGATAATTCATTATATTTTTCAAAAGTATTTAAGTAACTTAACTAGCCATAAGCCTTATAAGCTCTTTTCTATGAGCTTGAGCTGATGGAGGCTTATGACTTATTTTATAAGCCATAAGCCTATATAAACATGTGTGACAAACGAGACTTATTTTATAAGTCAGAACATTTTAAGTTGTAGTCTGTTTTAAAGCAAGACAAGAGTCAAATACCAAGTACTGACAGTAGTAGTTGTGTTAAGAAACACGATGAAAGATTAACAGGCCATACATTATGAAAAGAGTTGCTAAGACCACTGAGCTTATGGGTGTTGTTGCTAAGATTAATGACCCTCAGTATGAGGTGTTGCTCCTTCGTGCTTGTACAGGGTTATTGACTCTCCTAATGTCATTACAGCATCACAATCACGAGTTATATATGAGCGACCTAAAGTGTCGTTTGGAAAACACATCGTTTGATTTAATAAAACAATCGAGTTTACAAAGTGTAGGTCCCAAATGAAAATCAACTTGCGGAAATAAGTTTGTTACAATTCAAACGATGTTTTAAAGTCGTAAAACCCAAGTGAGACGAGTCGTCACCGCGACTCCATGATGTGTCCACATGCATGCCATGAAGTGAATGCCTTAGATACCGAGATAAAAACATGCTAAAAGTGTCAACACAAAGGTTGAGTGAGTTCATAGAGTTTGTGTTGAAATGTAAAGCCTTTCAAAATCGTTTATGCGTGAAAGGCATTGTAAATCCACCCGCCCAAGTTCCGCCCATACAAAACTTGCAACCTGTGTGTTCACAACCCATCGCCAAAATGTGTATAGTTTATGTTCAAACACTTGATGTCAAATGAATTCACAATAGTACCTAACTCGACGTAGAACAATAGAGCTTAATCAATAGGACTAGACTCAATGTATCGATAGTCAATCGATTTAGAACATTATACGACGATGTATCGATAGTCAATGACATAGAACTTTATCTGACGATGTATCGATAGTCAATCGACATAGAACTTTATCTGACGATGTATCGACAACCGACATAGAACTTTATCTGACGATGTATCGATGAGTCAATCGACATAGAACTTTATCATCGATGGTCACTTTTATCTGACGTAGAACTATACCAAACAAACAAGAACAACTAATATAGTACAACATTCGGTTTGAAACAATGATGATCATGATAGAAATTATCCTTAAAAAGATAAAGTACTTGTGAAAAATAGTTAAGCATGTATATCCCCCAAAATAGTTCAAAACAATTGAAAATGGGGCTATGAAAACTCACATGTTGCAATGATTATGATGACAAAAGTGGATACACTGAAATGTAGCGTGATACTTTAACCTTGACCTATTTTGAATGATATGATACGTAATGAGTTATGATGTAATGTTATGCATGCATTTCGTATGTTATTTATACCATTTGTGAGTTTTGAAAATAATACTTATCGTCGAAAAATACTCTTTTGACGTCTTGACCATTCTTAAATTACTTTACAAGTATTTACGTCAAAATGTCATCCTACAATAGTTTCTTAATGATTTATTGTGAAATTTTAACTTTTCGTCGTAAAATAATGTCGTTGGAAATTTCATGAAAGTGACAAAATGGCCTCGAAAAGCTAGTCGTAAAATGGTGTACGTCGAACGTTAGGAAACGAACTCAACGGTTTTGGAAAGCTTGTATCAAAATCTCAAAGTTTTGGCATTTAAGTTTTTATCCTAGAGGTCTCGTTCATAAAGAAAAACATAGGTTAAGTAGGGTGATTTTGTCCAAAATGTAGTTTAAAAGTGAATTTCGGCAAAGTTTAAGCAACCGTAAATAATTCATTACAACTCCGCTATACAAACGGTTGGTCATTTTGAAAAATATGCTTGGTGATCTCAATTTTATTAGAAGACATCTCGTTACAAAAAGTTCTACGTCAACGTTAAAAATAGCCTTCAATATGGTCATTTTGTTTACCGTAACACTTGGCTAATAAAAATAATATAGTTTTTCGTAAATAATAAAGTTACGGCAATTTTATGAAAACGTGTATATTTTAGTCGTTACAAATCCGTTTTCTACGTATTATACGTCCTTAGCTTCGTATCAAAGTATACTAATATATTTTTGATAAATCGAAATAATTTATAACGCTTAAGACTCGTTTTTGACTCGTACAAAATAAAAATAGTGTGCTGAAATTTTCAGGAAATATATATTTCGTCGTCAAACTTGAAAAATTCATAACTTCTTCGTTATAGCTCCGTTTTAATCCGTTCAAGCGGCCACGGATTCGTTTTAAAGTATATTTTCTAAATATCTAGGCCAAAATTTTATGTCTACAGTCGGATTTTCCAGAAATACAAAATAAGATCAGACCCTTTTTAATACTTGTCGAAAAGAGTTTTCTCGCTAAACCTATTCCAATCCCTTCAAAACAACTCCAAAGCTATTCTAATCCTACCATACACCTTCTTAGGGTGTCATGGGTTCCTAAACATCACCAAAACTTATATATAACAAGGGATAATTATAGGATGACTTATATATGTATAACTTCTAAAAACAATGTAAAAATGGTATAAACATCCATAAGTCTTGCATGCTTTGCTCAAAAATGATGAAATAGATATGAAATGATAATGAAAGATGTAAAATGAAAATGATATGCTTACTAGTTACTTGATGAGGTGACTAGAACAAAGGATTAAACCTAAACACCCTAGGTTTTTATTTCAAAACCTTGATTAAGAGTGTAACTAGATTGTTAAAACTTTACTTGATAAATTTTGATGAAATCTCCGAGCAAATAATGGTGACCGGTTTTGGAGAGGAAAACAAGAGGAGAGAAAGATCTTGAGTAACTTGAATTATTGTGATTTAATGTGTGAAAGTAAGTTGGAGTGTAGATTTACATAAGTAAGAAAAAAAGTCTAACCACTTTGATCACCCCCCCTTGGCGGTTTTGGGGATTGTGTTTCTAATATATGTTTTTTTTTTTTTTTCTATATTGTATATATAAATGTGTAAGTAAATGTATAAGTAAAGATAACTTGTAAAATTGTATATACATTTGAGTATTTAAGGTAGAGTTAGCTAAAAATAATTTTAATGGATCAAAGTAAAGTATATTGAGGTCATAAAATTGTAAAATACATTTCTTGAAAAATTTGAGTGATATAAATAATTATCGTGTAGTTTTTAAGAAAAGCGTCGTAATAATATAAATTTAACGATTTATATACAAAATAAATTTAAAACACTAGGTAAACTCAAAATATTATTTTATAAACTAAATGTAAGTATAAAAATATGTCGGGATAATTTTGGAAGTATTGGATTAAATGTTCAAAATAATAACTTACGCGATAGCGTTTATTTAATATAAATTTACGCGTTTAAGGTGAAATGCAAAATCATGAATGAACTAACATGATGAAAATGATGTTAATGAAATGTAGACTAAACTTAGTCTATATGAAATGTCCGTGATGATATGATCATGAATTCGCCGCTAAACCATTAAGGTTACGCAATTTGGAACACGAAACCTAGTTTACGATAAATGATGAAATTGTGAAGCATGAATTGTTTTGAGAAATGACCGAAAGTCGAGTTGTCACATTCGCCCATCAAAAAGGAATTCAGTCCACGAATTCGGTTCGTGTTAGTCTATCGAATTTTTGAGTTTGTGATGAATATCGAGGAGAGAAGACATGGAGAAGTGTCGTTACGGTTGTCGATGATTGAGGCGTACAAAACATCGTAGTAGAGAAAATATTGGGTGAGTATCTCCGATGAGTAACACTTTGACTTTGGAATATGTGAAAATTTTGCTTGCACTAAGATTTATAAATAATCGCTCCCAACATAACATGATCCCTCCAGAATTAGACATAGTTAGCTAGGCTATGTATAATTAAGGAAGGATGATGTGACGTTCGGTTTAGTTGTTATAACTCTCAATGTTTACAAAGATTTAAACTGTGTCGTTAAAATGATAGTTAAAGTAAAAAGAATTAAAATTCTCGTAAATGATATCGAATCAAAAGGAAATAAAGTACGATAAATGAGAATATTTTACAACGAGTGGTTTAGCAAAAGTAGTACATCTTAAGTTATAAAGTTTCGGATACGATGGAAGACATAAACTTAGTACGACATAGTACATAAGGAGAAATAAGACTGTTAGTTTCCGAACTTCTTCAGTCTTCCGCGTTGTTGAAATCCTGTTGAGCTTTGCCTCCTTCTAACATGTATGCATTCCCATGAGCACCTTCAACTTGTTGATCTTGGTTTTGGGGACATTGGTTCCGATAGTGTCCTTGCTCCCCACATCCGAAGCACGTGACTACGGCTTTACCTCTACAATCCTTAGCTGGGTGTCCTACTTTGTGACTAAAGCATATACCACATGGACCATTATGATGTAGCGTGCATTGGTGGCATCGCGGTAAGTTTCTGTATAAGCTCTTCCCTTTGTTGGTGCAACAACATAGACCACAGCGACTTCTTGTCTTCTATTCATTGTTGATGATGGTTAGTGTTACGGTTTTGGTTGTTGTTGTTATAACCTCCTTGGTCGTTTTCCCATTTCCTTTTGTTGTTGTTGATTTGGTTATCGTTGTTGTTGTTGTTTTGTGGTTTCGGTTGGTGTTGGTGATATTTCATGTTGCTCTTTACTACTTGTGCCATAAGCTTTTGAGTCACTCTAATAGATTCCTCAATTGTTTGTGGATCAAAAGAAGTCACATCACCTTGAATAATCTCGGTAAGTCCTTCAATGAAAGCCTCCAGTAGCTTCTCATTATCCGAAACCATAGATGGGCATAACACGGCCAATTCTTGAAACCTTCGAATGTAAGTATCAATGTCATACCCAATAGTTACCAACTCATAGAATTCGGTCTCCAACTTCTTCACCTCCGTATGCGGACAAAACTTCTTTGTTACCAAACCTTTGAATTGCTCCCAGTGAGCTTGAAAGCATTTTCCATTCCCATCGGTTGAGCATAAGAGTTCCACCACGACAACGCTCCATCAAGTAGTGTACTCGTAGCAAACTTGACCTTGCTATCATCCGGCAATTACATAACAAAACACGGACTCCAATTTCTCGAACCATCGAACCATGGCGGTGGCTCCTTGGTACCTCTAAACTTAGTGGGATCTCCACTTTGAAATCCTTATCTGACAGACTTTTAACTCCGGACCCTCCTGCATTTCTGCGGAAGAAGAAGCCTAGCGGCTTGGCTTCCCTCGCAATTCTAGCGGCTTGGCGAGTCAGCGGCCTCAGCAGCGGCAGCAGCCCACCGCTTCCTTTCAATCCTTAGAGCATCGGCTATGCTATCCCTTACCAACTTTTGAATAGCCGCTTGGGTCATTTCGGTGTGGCTTTCTTCGGCGCCATATTTTCTTCAAAATAAAAGGAAAGGTGAGATGTAGCAAAGTCCGATGTCAATAATAAACGCTCCAAAGAGATGTGATAGGAAATGATAAGTTTGAGGTTATTTTTCAAAATGATCGACGGTTTCCTAAGAAATGGGTTATGAGATGTCGTAAGTGCTTCAAATGTATAATGGTTTAGTGACTTAATGTGTGAATAGCGTGTAACTCGACATGTTAGTGGTGAAACAAAGGAGTGAGAGTGACTTTGCCGTACTTAAAGGTTTATCTCGGCATTCGACGTTATCGGTGATGAGTCAACTGATATTAAAATTGCGATAGGAATGACAAAGCATTCACCACATTAGAGTATGAGGAAAGATAATGGGATGGGTATTTAAGGGCATCCATGTGACAATCGATTTGAAATGAAAGTAAATAACTCGAAAAATGTGCGTATAAATCGCATGCAAAGTGAACATGCACTTATGATAAAATGATGAGATGCTATGATGATGTAGTTATAGTCTAGGGTCAATGATGCAACCTAGTTCTCTATAATCAAGCTCGATGCCAATCTGTCACACCCCAAATTACTGCTTTGCGTGGAATGGAATTCACGGGATTGATTGTCATAGCATCACAATCACGAGATATATTGAGCGACCTAAAGTGTCGTTTGGAAAACACATCGTTTGATTTAATAAAACAATCGAGTTTACAAAGTGTAGGTCCCAAATGAAAATCAACTTGCGGAAATAAGTTTGTTACAATTCAAACGATGTTTTAAAGTGCGTAAAACCCAGTGAGACGAGTCGTCACCGCGACTCCATGATGTGTCCACATGCATGCCATGAAGTGAATGCCTTAGATACGAGATAAAAACATGCTAAAAGTGTCAACACAAAGGTTGAGTGAGTTCATAGAGTTTGTGTTGAAATGTAAAGCCTTTCAAAATCGTTTATGCGGCAAAGGCATTGTAAATCCACCCGTTCAAGTTCCGCCCATACAAAACTTGCAACTGTGTGTTCACAACCCACCGCCAAAATGTGTATAGTTTATGTTCAAACACTTGATGTCAAATGAATTCACAATAGTACCTAACTCGACGTAGAACAATAGAGCTTAATCAATAGGACTAGACTCAATGTATCGATAGTCAACCGATTTAGAACATTATCTGACGATGTATCGATGGTCAACCATAGAACTTTATCTGACGATGTATCGATGGTCAATGACATAGAACTTTATCTGACGATGTATCGGTGAGTCAACCGACATAGAACTTTATCTGACGTAGAACTATACCAAACAAACAAGAACAACTAATATAGTACAACATTCGGTTTGAAACAATGATGATCATGATAGAAATTATCCTTAAAAGATAAAGTACTTGTGAAAAATAGTTAAGCATGTATCTCCCCAAAATAGTTCAAAACAATTGAAAATGGGGCTATGAAAACTCACTTGTTGCAATGATTATGATGACAAAAGTGGATACATCAAAATGTAGCGTGATACTTTAACCTTGACCTATTGTGAACGATATGATACGTAATGAGTTATGATGTAATGTTATGCATGCATTTCGTATGTTATTTATACCATTTGTGAGTTTTGAAAATAATACTTATCGTCGAAAAATACTCTTTTGACGTCTTGACCATTTTAAATTACTTTACAAGTATTTACGTCAAAATGTCATCCTACAATAGTTTCTTAATGATTTATTGTGAAATTTTAACTTTTAGTCAGTAAAATAATGTCGTTGGAAATTTCATGAAAGTGACAAAAATGGCCTCGAAAAGCTAGTCGTAAATTGGTGTACGTCGAACGTTAGGAAACGAACTCAACGGTTTTGGAAAGCTTGTATCAAAATCTAGAAGTTTTGGCATTTAAGTTTTTATCCTAGAGGTCTCGTTCATAAAGAAAAACATAGGTTAAGTAGGGTGATTTTGTCCAAAATGTAGTTTAAAAGTGAATTTCGGCAAAGTTTAAGCAACCGTAAATAATTCATTACAACTCCGCTATACAAACAGTTAGTCATTTTGAAAAATATGCTTGGTGATCTCAATTTTATTAGAAGACATCTCGTTACAAAAGTTCTACGTCAACGTTAAAATAGCCTTCAATATGGTCATTTTGTTTACCGTAACACTTGGCTAATAAAAATAATATAGTTTTTCGTAAATAATAAAGTTACGGCAATTTTATGAAAACGTGTATATTTTAGTCGTTACAAATCCGTTTTCTCGTATTATCGTCCTTAACTTCGTATCAAAGTATACTAATATATTTTGATAAGTCGAAATAATTTATAACGCTTAAGACTCGTTTTTGACTCGTACAAAATAAAAATAGTGTCTTTGAAATTTTCGGAATATATATATTTAATCGTCAAACTTGAAAAATTCATAACTTCTTCGTTATAACTCCGTTTTAATCCGTTCAAGCGGCCACGGATTCGTTTTAAAGTATATTTTCTAAATATCTAGGCCAAAAATTTATGTCTACAGTCGGATTTTCCAGAAATACAAAATAAGATCAGACCCTTATTAATACTTGTCGAAAAGAGTTTTTCTCGCGCTAAACCTATTCCAATCCCTTCAAAACAACTCCGAAGCTATTCTAATCCTACCATACACCTTCTTAGGGTGTCATGGGTTCCTAGACATCACCAAAACTTATATATAACAAGGGATAATTATAGGATGACTTATATATGTATAACTTCTAAAAACAATGTAAAAATGGTATAAACATCCATAAGTCTTGCATGCTTTGCTCAAAAATGATGAAATAGATATGAAATGATAATGAAAGATGTAAAATGAAAATGATATGCTTACTAGTTACTTGATGAGGTGACTAGAACAAAGGATTAAACCTAAACACCCTAGGTTTTTATTTCAAAACCTTGATTAAGAGTGTAACTAGATTGTTAAAACTTTACTTGATAAATTTTTGATGAAATCTCCTTGAGCAAATAATGGTGACCGGTTCTTGGAGAGGAAAACAAGAGGAGAGAAAGATCTTGAGTAACTTGAATTATTGTGATTTAATGTGTGAAAGTAAGTTGGAGTGTAGATTTACATAAGTAAGAAAAAAGTCTAACCATTTGAATGACTACCCCCTAGGCGGTTTTGGGGATTGTGTTTCTAATATATGTTTTTTTTTTTTTTTTTCTATATTGTATATATAAATGTGTAAGTAAATGTATAAGTAAAGATAACTTGTAAAATTGTATATACATTTGAGTATTTAAGGTAGAGTTAGCTAAAAATAATTTTAATGGATCAAAGTAAAGTATATTGAGGTCATAAAATTGTAAAAATACATTTCTTGAAAGATTTGAGTGAATAAATATTTATCGGGTTGAATTTAAGAAAACCGTCGTAATAATATAAATTTAACGATTTATATACAAAATAAATTTAAAACACTAGGTAAACTCAAAATATTATTTTATAAACTAAATGTAAGCATAAAAATATGTCGGGATAATTTTGGAAGTATTGGATTAAATGTTCAAAATAATAACTTACGCGATAGCGTTTATTTAATATGAAATTTACGCGTTTAAGGTGAAATGCAAAATCATGAATAAACTAACATGATGAAAATGATGTTAATGAAATGTAGACTAAACTTAGTCTATATGAAATGTCCGTGATGATATGATCATGAATTCGCCGCTAAACCATTAAGGTTCTGTAATTTGGAACACGTAAACCTAGTTTACGATAAATGATGAAATTGTGAAGCATGAATTGTTTTGAGAAATGACACGAAAGTCGAGTTGTCACACCTAAGTCGTATAAAACCGCGTGGCGTAAAAAACAGATGAAAATGTATTGAAATGGACGAAAACATAAAAAGGTGAACGAAAACGTAAAAAATTGGACGAAACGTAAACAAACAGAAGAAAACGTAAAAAAACAGATAAAAACGTATAAAACCAGACGAAAACGTAAAAAAGCGGACGAAAACATAAAAATCAGACGAAAACGTAAAAAAACTAGCAAAAACGTCAAAAAACGGAAGGAAGTGTGAAAAACAGATGAAAACGTATAAAAATGAACGAAAACGTAAAAACAGATGAAAACGTATTGAAATGGACGAAAACGTATAAAAATGGACGAAAAAGTAAAAAATTGGACGAAAACGTAAAAAAACAGAAGAAAATGTAAAAAATGGATGAAAACATATAAAATTGACGAAAACGTATAAAAAGGTTAAAAATGAACGAAAACGTAAAAAAATCAGACGAAACATAAAAAAAACTGGCGAAAACGTAAAAAACGGAAGAAAATGTAAAAAACGGATGAAAACGTATAAAAACGGACGAAAACGTAAAAAACGGACGAAAATGTAAAAAAACTGACGAAAACGTAATATAATTGACGAAAACATAAAAAGACAGAAAAACCGTAAAAAACGTACAAAAACGAACGAAAACGTACGAAAATTTAAAAATTACATACAAAAACGTATTAAAAAAAGTTTATTCTTTTTTAAAAGAGTTAATTACATAAATCGTCCCTATGGTTTGAAAGGGTACAAAATTACAATCTTAGACCCTCACGTTATGCATCTATATCACTTTAGTCTATTTTTAACGACCATTTAAACGTCGTTAGTAAATTGGACAAGATGTGTGATTTTTGCATACCACAAGGACATGACCCACCGAAAAATAAAACACAAGGACAATACTCGTAACACCCGACAAACCTTAAGAACCATTTAAGTAATTCACTCTAATAACAGTAACAATTAACAATAACAATAACAATAATAATAGTAGGACGACAACCTATTTATTATAAGTTCAAGTACTAGTTTGTAATTTCTTTATTCCTAGACTAGAGTAGTATAAATAGTGTAACATTTCAACTTGGGAAGCATCTTGAAAGTTCGTTGATGACTAACTCGAAATATATCCTTTATCCTACTCGATGTCGAAATTAATTAAAAGTATTAATAATTATTTTATTATATTTGACATGTATTTTACACTTCAAAAGATTAATTAATCAGAACCCAAAGTGGCTAAAGTATATATTATTATTATTTATTAGGCCACTTACAAAACTTAGGCCCAACAAATGATAATTGCGGCATGATTTGATTTTTATCGCAGAAAATTTCTGGTAATTTAAAAAAGTATTTTGGAAACTACAATAGCGAAGCTAAAAATGAGCCTGTTAAATATATGTGACTACTTATCTTGTTAAATTTCAGTGAGCATTTATTTTGTTAAATTTATTAAAGTGAGAATTTTCAAATATAGGGTATGTTTGACGAATTGAATGAAATGAAATTAGATTCTTATATTATAAGTAGAAAATTGAATATTCTACATCCGTCCGATATTATAGTCGTTTGACTTTTTCGATATTTCTTTTCAACTTTTGACCTTAATATTTTTGTTTATGTTATCTGATAGTTGATGAATATTATACCAAATGAAAATACATTAAAACACAATTCATTCATATATTTTGCATCAAGTATTATATAACACAAACAAAAATACTTAAGGTCAAAGTTGTAATGGAAAGACCGAAAAAGTCAAAAGAGGACTATAATTTTGGGACAGAGGGAGTATATTTTTATAAAGCTACGTGGAGAATTAGTTGGAGTTGAAGCTTACTAATATAAAATTGCATAAAAATACATCATATATATTTTCAACTTTTACGTGATAATTCATTATATTTTTCAAAAGTAAATTAACTAGCCATAAGCCTTATAAGCTCCTTTCTATGAGCTTGGGCTGATAGAGGCTTATGACTTATTTTATAAGCCATAGCCTCTATAAACAACGAGACATATTTTATAAACCGGCTTATTTTAAAAGCCCAAGCCCCGATAAGCCTCTAAAAGCCCCGTACCAAACATAGCCATAATAATACAAGCTAAAATGATCGAATAAAAAGTAACTCCATAAATACAATCACCAAAGAGACAAGTCACGTAATGGAAAATGAAAGAAGAAAACTTTACGGTGGTCGGGGTTGGTTGTGGTCTGTTTTCAAGCAAGACAAGAGTCAAATCCCAAGTAGTAGCTGTATTAACAGGCCATACATTTGAATCTCTCTTGCAGTTGATGGTAATACTGTTTTTGCTGCAACAAAACAGACAAGATACACGGAGGTTAGAAAGTCAATTTACGGTATTCCAGACTGACAAATCAACAGCATCATAAAGTATTATTCGATATTAAGAAAAAGTCAAAATAGCTTTACTGATCTGGATTTTGCCAAGTATACTTGGATTAAAAGTAGCGCTGGCATTTCAAGCAATTTACTAACAAACGGGTCAATTAAGGTGGTGTATTTATTACATGTTCAACAGGCCATGAAAAAATAGCTAAAAAGAGTCAAAATTCCCACAAAGTCCAGTTTTAACGCATACAACATCCTAAACACTCAAATTATTATTGTAAAGATATTGTTTGCCAAGTGATTATTCTTAACACATTAGCTATTTAACCGGAACACGTTCCTATTTCACCTCTGATAGTAGGACATGACAAAAAATACAAGTAACTCATACCTCTTCTGAGATGGAAGGCGAGATTTTTGCCAATCCTTGATAAAAATGAATAGCTTTGATCGTATGTGACAATGATCCTGATGTTCCCTCCTTCGCAGCAGCTTCAATTTTACTAAGTTTCTCTTCAACAGCAGCCATGACAGCTTCATTCATCTGAAAATTAGACAAAATGAATCAATATTTTTATATAATTGATGCATTTAGCATCTTTGTAATTTTTGTAGCACTTATAACACATAAAAAATACATACCAATGAAAAAAGATCGGCTCCACTAAAATTTGCACACCCATCACTCCTCCCAATAGCAACCAAGTCCACATCAGTATCGAGTGGCTTCTTTCTAGCCAGAGCTTTCAAGATCAACCCACGTTCATCTGGATTGGGTAGAGGAACATATAGAAGCTTCCCAAACCTTCCAGGCCGTAACAAGGCTTTGTCCATCACCTCTGGCCTAAAGACATGTCCGCAGAATCAGTAACTAGTAGATCATGTTAACATGGGCACTTTTGGTGTGGCCTAAAGAAAGATCATGTTAACATAATTCTTTTTATCCGAATTCAAATTTACCCGAGAGAGAGAATAGTTCCTTCTTTCAAACATAAAATTAGAAGGTTTTATGAATTTGGGATACAATTTATTGCTGATTTGGACCTGTTTCATTTTTTACTATTTAACTGATTTACCTCGTTGACCCGTGAAAGATAACAACAAAACCTGAATCGACCCGGTGATTAGTAAACGAGTTAAGATTGCCACCTTTACCAACTAAAATGCTTTTCATAAATCAATTTGAACAGAGCGATGAACTGTTGCACCTGTTAGTGGCACCAATTATATAAACTCCCTTGCGTTGATCAGCACCATCTAGCTCTATCAATAGCTGCAAACATAAAGAGCTTTCACTTTAGGGGGCCAATGTTTCTTTACAGACGTGATTATATAAACGCAAGATAAGCGAGCTTAAATAATTAGTTTTGTAAATTATGTTAACCTGATTCAAAAGTCGCTCAACAACCCATCCCCCTTCCTTCCCTCGATTTGTTGTCAGAGAATCTACCTGAATCAAACAAAGCAGCAGCAGCATCGATTAAACGCCATTGCAAATTTTTATTCCAGTAACTAAGAACTTGTATAACCCAAGCAACTGAAGCAAAAGAAACTTGTCAAAATCATATAAGATACAAGAAAACCTCATCGAAGAACAGTATGCATGGAGAACACGTCCTTGCACGACTGAATATGGTCCGCACTGCCAATTCACTCTCACCGACATATTTGTTCAAGTTCAGGACCCTTCACAGTAATAAAGAAATATGTCAGTTTTACGGAACGGTAGATAAGATGCTAGAGAGTAGAACCAGCTGTCAGACCTTAATGTGTATAAAATTTGCTCCCGCTTCTTTAGCAACAGCCTTGGCAATTAATGTCTTTCCACAGCCAGGAGGCCCATAAAGCAAAAATCCTGTCTCCAACTCTGCTTCATGCTCCTAAAAACGATGACTTGCATATAAGAAGACAGTAATTAACAATGAGAAGAAACTCATTTCATGTAATTCGCATCTACATATTAGATTTACCTCATACACATCTGGATATTTTATACGATTAACTACGTATCGCTCAAACACCCTTCTCAACTGATCAAAACCTCCAACGTCTTCCCAATTGACATTTGGAATGCTCGAAAATCCTTCTCTTCTAGACGAGGGTTGAACCAGTTTGGCTGCAACCTTTGAAAAATTACAAAAATATATCAGCGACAGCAACAAGTGATCAGATTTGATAACAATTAAATTACAAAGTCTCTTATTACCTCAAAATCAGACATTGTGATGCTAAGTTTTTCCATCTGTTCAGGAGTCCATGCCTTCCTCAACCAGTCTTCGTTTTCTTCGGTGTCTGTATTTCCTTTAGAAAGTTCCAACTTTCTTTCATCAGTAATTCTCTTCATAGCAACCCTGCCAGCCTTGTCCACCAATGCTGATAAATCAGCTCCAACAAAACCTGGAGTGGCCCTGGAGATTTTGACCAAATCAAAAGCACCTTCAACTTTCAAACTCCGTGCAAGAGCAGCAAGAATCTGAATTCTAGCCTTTTCATCTGGAACGCCTAAAGTGATCTCAAGGTCAAACCGCCCTGGTCTTCTTAGTGCTGAGTCAAGAGCATCAGGTCTATTAGTAGCACCAATCACCAAGACATATCCTGGTATGCCATCGGCAGTTTCTGTGTTATTTGAAGTACCGTCTGGTTTAGCAACCCTGTGAAATTCATCCATACAAGTCATCAACTGTGTCACGATGCGCCGTTCCATTTCCCTTTGTAGATTTTCTCTTTTTGAAGCAATTGCATCGATCTCATCAATAAAAACTATAGATGGCGCAGTTCTACTTGCTTTTGTAAACAGCTCTCGTATATTCTCTTCTGATGCACCTGATGATAATAGACGCCAGTTAAGAGTTGTTGTTACAAAAAATTATTGACTATTTGAGGTACCTAGTCCACTTGATCCATATGGTATGAATAACACGTGATTATACTACATGTTTAGGTAAGACCAGCGGAGAGTCTTCAACGATTTAAGTCCCCAACCAAGAGAAGAGAATCTTTGGCATAACTGCTTTAGCATAATATCCAAGTTTTGTGAACCAGGCTTACGCATAACTTGCATAAACAATATAGAGCCATAAAAACAAAATGGCTATCTAAGACAATCATCATTTATCAGCACACCTCAACTGTAAACATGATCAAACTTGCTGGAAAATAAACATGGTCGTATGACAGTAGTGATCGAAAGTGGAGTTACCGTAGAGTGAGAGAAACTTTATAGCCATGGATCACAAACTAAACCAACAACTCTATGAAAAATAGCGGTTGCTGGTGCCCGCCGACTAATAGTCCGGGAAGGATGATATTTGCAACACTGGGTAGGTTTACTAGTTGCAATATTCATCAAAGGGTCAGGAACGAAAAAAAGAAAAGAGAGAGAGAGAGAGGGACTAAATTAGGCAAAGTAAATCATCTTAGTACCCGTAATAACTACAAACCGTGAACAAGGCTTGATAGATAGTGTACTACACTGGACTAAATAATTATTTGTGTTTTGGAAGCTAAAAAAGATATACTTTAGCCAAACTTAATATAATTAAATTTTGTATTGTGTGCTCAAATAAGGATGATGTGAGAAAAACACAACACTTATATAAAACAATAATAGATGAAGTAAGAAAAATATAATACCTGAAATGCCAGACACCAATTCAGTAGCGGAAACCTTATAAAAAGGAACACCAGCCTCATTAGCAATAGCCTGAGCTAATTTAGTCTTCCCACACCCAGGAGGCCCATTTAACAATAGCCCCGAAATTGGTTTAACACCAAGAGACCTGGGCAACTCCGGACGGAAGAAAGGAAGAAGCACATTTATTTTCAACTCATCCAACACTCCATCCATTCCACCTAAGTCCTTAAACGAGCTTGTTTTGTTAACTTCCTTCATCAAATCAACTTTTTTATTATTAGTAAAAACAACTTCTAACTCAACATTAGGTTTTGTGTACTTTTTCCTTAACACTTCCTTAGTTAAGTCAACTTCCTCGTCCGAAGATTCTGACTGCTGTCTCCCTTTAACAATCTTCTTTGATTTTTTGCTTACAGAACTTCTTTTTAAATTTTGTTTTGACGCTAGTGCTTGTTTGGCCATTGCGGTGAGCCGTAAAAGCTTTTGCCGACGGTAATCGGGATATTTATTCAATAAGCAGCTGATGATTTCGTCGGCGGACCAAGGCGGAGAGTTGCCATATATTTCTTTTACACGCCGGATAAATTGCTTCTTGAATAATGACGGCGGCGCTTTCCCCATAGTTGTTGAGGCGGCGGTGTAGTCTATCCCAAACTAGAAGATAAAATTTTGTGACAACATCTGATTAACATGTTACATCAACTCCAAAATCTTTAAAAAATAAAGATAACTCTTCCTATATCAAATTTTCACCCTGTTTCCCAATACCCTTACTTGATTTAAGAAACTCGATCTATAAACTCGACAGAAACTTATTCATATAATCATGCATTGCCGGTCATGAGAACGCTAAGTATAACTAATTCATAGTATAACTTATATTACATGTTATTGATAATAGTATTTCACGAACATCTAATATAAGTTACAAGCAATGACACCATGACATAGCTTACTAGCATTGAACAATGTTTTATTCCTTTGGAATTTTAGTATTATGTTACTGTTTCAAATCAATCGAACACACACAATTATCTACTGATTCACATAATACTAATAAAGATTCCATACAAGGAATCCATCAAAAAGGAACTGGAACACATTCGATTAAAGAAGCCTTCTTTTAATATTTTCTTAAAATCCATATTAACAGGAACGAATTATTCGTATAAAAGATCCAAATAGATAAAAAGGTAACACTTTTTTAAACTTTGTTTTACCGAAATCAAATAAAACCCCACAATTGTAAACACAGTAATAACAGATTTCGGAACAAAACCTTAAAAATGGCTGTTTGAAAACCTAAAACACTATCTAATAAAGACACATAAATCCCTAATTATCAACAAACTAATAAACCAAATTACCAAGAAAACTACTAGTATCAATTAATGACACAACAATTGCAAACAGTAGATTCAAAACAATGCCCCATTCTTATGTATGTGTAAGGACTAACGTGCTCTAGAGCACACTAGGAATGTGTGGGACACTTCTAAAACAAGTGGGAAACATTCTCATGAACCTTGTATATATTTATAATGCACACATTCTTATGGATGCCTACAGTTCTCGAATTACATGAATGCCGTACAAAAAAACTGATCGAGTAAGCAGACTGATTAAAATTTAATAACAATCATTAAACACATAGCTAGAATAATGGTTCTTAGATATACGCATGCAAGCATTAAACACATAACAATAACACAAATTCAATGCAAATAGTTATACAGATTAAAATTTAATAATAAGAGCCATCAATATTATACAAAGAGTGAATTGAAGCATGCATGCATTACTTACTTGTGATCACAAGTACTATTTGACAGTGGAATGAAGATGCTAAACCTAGAACTTGGCGCTACACAGATGACTCTAAAGTTGAAAACTAGAGATCGATCAATAAGGGTGATTAGGGTTTTGTAGGAGGGATGGATATTCAGCCCACTAAAGAATTGTACGTGGGTTTAATTTGTTACCGTTATGTTGGGGTTTATAGGTAAATTAAAAAACAAAAGCTGTAAAATAGGTTGGAACGCTTCATCATCAAGCATTTTTTTTGGAAGCAGTTAGACAATATGCAAACTCTTACCGCTTTGTTGCCAAACAAGTTTAAAAGTCTTTACCGCGTACCGTTTGTCGCTCTTAAACGCTCCTTACCGCTTGTTGCCAACATCTCCAGGAGCCGAGGTGCTATATTTAGTCTCTACGGGCGGGCCTCTTAAACATAATATACAAGCCCAATCTTTTTTATATATAAATATATAAATACTAGGTAAATTTATTTCATTAGCATAAATAAATATTTAACATTTTTAAGATTGAACACAAACGATTTAAAAACCATCCAAGCTTATTAAGAGGAAATAGCATTTCGTAACAAGAGGTAAAACATAACCGTACCAAATATGCAATGAGAAATATGACGACGTATATGGTCCATCGGTCATTAGACCAACTCAAGGCTCTACCGAAAGGCTACCATCCGAAGGACTCGTTGACCTGACAGTACCTTTGGCATCTAGCCTGGATACAATTCGTCTCATTCTCACAGATGTCGAGTGCGCGCGAGGCGATGTCGGTACCGACAACACCAACGGTCCCATGAAGTACAACAGTCTCAGGACCAGATAGTGACACCTGGTAGTATAAATACGCATACAGTAATAGGGAATGAGGTATCATTTTTCTCTACACACATTTATATACTATACCCTTCGGTAAAACACACACTTACTCTCACGCAGGAGTCTGGTCCTGGGATAACACCCGGGGCTAGGCTAACGCGTTGTTCATCTTAGCAGGTATCTAGAAGGCTTATCTTCAAGGCTGAAAGATAACTGCAACTACTCACAAAAAAATACTTCAACATTGGCGCCATCCGTGGGACCTGCATTCAATCTACCATAGCTATAGGATGACAGGTTCGACACCTCCGGTAACTTCTGAAGGAGGAGAGGGAAGTTCCACCCCAATGACAAGAGAGCAGTTGGAAGGGTATGTGACTGCGCTCAAGTCGATGATAAAAGAGCACAATAGCCGAAGGGACACCGTGTAACACCCCCAAAAATGACTCAATGAAGCATCTGGTGTTGGGTGCTACTAAATTGGTACCACAACATAAGCATAGAACAACGGATTTTTATAAATAACTTTTATTCATTTCTTAAAACAATGTTTACATTATTGATTAGTCGAAAATGGCCCATTATAAGCGAGTGGTCCCAATACATAAATCGAGTCATCTATGACCATGCCATACCTTTGCCTTGCGCCTCAAAGATAAGCTATCACTTCAAACACGAAGATACATGCTAAAGGGGTCGACTACGTTGGTGAGTTCATAGGTTTATTTAAAAGGGATCTCGATACTGCTGTTTCAAATTTGGTTGTTGATGATCATTACGTCTTGCATAATGTCATAAAGTTTATGGTTTCAATTCATAAAAGGATTTCATAAAAAAATTTCATTAGTGGACCATAAGTAGGGTATATGTACATTACAACGAATATAATGTCATATATTGAATGTATTACGCTAGAACTAAGTTCATGCAACCGAAGCTCTGACGGTTCAGTGCATGCACAGGAAGTCATACAATTAGTGAGCCCATGGCGAGTGTTTATCCCAATACACTCGGTCCCGACATGTTATATGTTTCGCCTTGACCCAAGCGGGGTCAACCGAACAGAGGAGTCACCTCAATAGATCTATTTATAACATTCGCTTCGGTGAGGAATTGACTGGTTCATGAAAAGGGCAATTTGGGATCTAATGACTTAGGCTAAGTGCGTAATATTCTAAGTCAAACATTTTGGTATGCTCTATAAAACATCTATGTATGATGAAAACTTTGAATATGTAAAGCATAGTATGCATGGAATGCACAAGAAAAATGATTTAAGTAAAATGAGCATGTATCTTCCCCAAGACAAGTATAAAGCAGTTAAAAGTAGGGTTATGAAACTCGCCTGGCAATGTGCAATATGAAGTCTAAAGGGATTAAATCAAGGAGTGATTGTGCAGCGGCTCACACGCAACCTAATTAATGTCTTACAATTTAGTCTTTATGTTTGAGACTCGATAAAGTTTAACTAACTTTATAAGTTTTTGTGTTGTTGTTGTTGTTGTTGTTGTTTCATTTATCTTAGAACAATTTACAAAGATTTGGATGGGTCTCGACATGAGAGTATGACATGGAAGGAGGTCTTGAAGAAGGAATTATGACTTTGGTTTAATGGCGACCAAAAGATAATATTTGGAGGATTTGTATGTTTATAATAGGACGTTGTCGATGAAAATGACCAAGATATACATATATATAAATATATATATAAGCGTGGTTGAAAAGAGATTAAGTCGTAATTTAGTTTATGTGTTTCTTGTATTAATTTCAAATGTGGCTTTCAAATGTATCCAATTCACAATATGTTTTTGAAAAGTTATGTATAGGGCTTGGTTTATACATATATACGCATGTATATTTGAAAATATAGGCTTCAAGAAGTATATCTCGTTTTGTAAGCGGTTTATAAGAAAATAGTCTACCTCGGGTGTATTGGGATTTATTGACAAAATACTCAATGTACCTTTGGTGAATGTTGTGAATCATTTAATATACAACTATCATCCAATTTGACTTATATATCTAGTCTTTCCATTGTTAAAACCAAGGATTTTAGAAAATAATCATGTATATCTTATCTTGCATATAAAGAAAATAGCACCACATATGTAATGGTTATGGTAAATAAATAGATGTGTTTGTATATTTGACTATTGACAAAAGCTTGTTGTTATATCTTATCAAGTTTATTTCCGTTTTCATATTCAAAATCCAAGTGTTGCCAAGTTTGTCTCTTACATTACGTGTAAAAGTTTCTAATTATGTTGTGAGTAGTGAAAATGTCTCGTGTGAGTATCTTGTTATTACAATTTGTTTTGTTTACTAATTGTTCCTTGCACCAATGTCACGTTTATATATTAAACATCGTGTAGGAAGGTTTATGTCTTATATCAAGCGTTGGGGATAAATGAGTCGAGACGAGAATAATTTGAGTGAAACGGGATGGGAACGAGTCGTGGCTTACTAGGGTCAACACAAAAACCGAATGTACCCATAGTGGGTTGTCGCAAACAAACACGCCCTGGTGGGCTTGAACAAAAACCAAACGGACCTCAACTGAAATCACATGGGCTCATGACCCATCCGTCAATCAAACTCTCCCTGTTGGACTGGATCAAGCCCAATTAACCATAACACAGACTACTTTAAGTTGGAGTGATGTTGTTTTGACACTAGGGATTTAACTAACGCAAAGGGGGTATCAAAACTCAAATAAATTTTGATGCAATGAGCTCAAAAGAAAATGTATGTATAAGCTGAGATTGCAACTTGTAGCAAGACTTTTGCAAGTCCTCTAAGACTTCGGCGTGGTCTAGTGTCTGATGGAGTACAACCATCCTCGAGATGTCTACTTGAAGTACACAAAACAACCGTACCCTTTTGGGGTTTACTTGTACGTCGAAAAACAACATGATAACAATAACAACGACCACCCCGACGCAAGACTTTTGGCTAGTTCTACAACGTACAACGTCCTTAGAAACCAAGTGACATGAGAACTATTTCTTGGGTCTTGCCTTACGTCTACCAGATATGACCCCGGATAAACTAGAAACGAAAACACTATAAGCTGGAAACTATTTTAATTCGAGTACTACTGTAAGTTGCGTAGGCTGAAATTCGAGTCGAGGATTTACAATAAGCCGAGCACATTTTAAGCCGATTATCATACATAAGCCAATTTCTAGTTTAGCCAAATATAAAGTTTTGACCTTTTTCTTTTCCTTGTCTTGTTACCCTTTTTACCACAACAACAACGACAACAATGAATCAAGCCATAACATTGTTTATATCCATTATCCGATTGTTATTTTTGTTTATGTACACTGTTTAATAAAATCGAGATAAATCTATATAACAAATATATTTATCTTACAAATATATTGGTGGATCGAGAGTGATGAACCGGACCCAAAAGCTTCAAGTGGAAGAGACTCGAGATGAATTTAGACGGATTGGTGCTTGAGCAAGCTTCCTTATCCCTTTAATTTCAAAACCCCCATGGTAATTATAAAAACCCCTTTGAGCCAAGAACCCTAATTTTTGTGATTGAATCTGGAGGTGATGAAGAACTTTTCAGAGAGTGACCCATTTATAGGGAATGAATAAGGATGATGGAAGTGACCCAAGAGAAAACCCAAAACATGTTTCCTACCATTTTAAGCATTCTTCTCCTCGGATTCGGATTAAACGCTCCAAGTGTGCTCCTAGGGTATAGCCTAGACGATATTGGGAGTGAAGACAAGATTGATTTCTTGGTTTGAAATCAAAAGAAAAGATTTTTACCATTTAAGGGAGATTGTGTTGGTTGTGGTGTAGCAGAGAGAGAGGAGATGATAGGGACGGTTCACAAGGAAAAAAAAATAAAGAATCCAAAGCTTTATTTGATTTATTATTAGTAGTAGTAGTGTATTAATTGTACTCCGTGTTTTGTCGAATCCTCGAGTAAACGTACCTTCCCGGTACCCGAAAAGTATAGAAATTATGTTTTTGGAAACGATTTTATAAATGTAATAATATGACATTCTTATTACGTTGAAATTTGATTATAATTGTTTGGCGTTATTTAATTGGTGTCGGAATGCGTGCGGTGCCGTGACTTTCTGAATTAACGAGACAACTTCTCGTTTTCTTTCGTAAATTATTAGTGATTGATAAAAAGTGTATTTTTCTCTTATCTCAGTATTTATTTTTAGTCTTGTATGCTACTGCGCTGCAGTATGCGGAAATAACTGATGGATTAAGCTTATGTATGCTTAAATTTTAACTTGGACAATAATAATTTCACATATACTTTGTGGGCAAGTATTGTACGTGCGGTGTCTTATTTCTAAAGGAACGAAATGACCTCTCGTTTTTATATTTTAGATATTGGCATTTTGTCGGAAAATAATTGATTTGAATTTTCTGACGTGATAAATATTATTAACATAATCCGAAATTTTACGGGTTGTTATAGTCTACCCACCTTACAGGAGATCCGTCCCAGATCTCAGTTTACGTTATCCGATAGGGTGTCAGAAATGAGGTGATGGTATTTGGGACAAGTTTTGAATTGTCCCTAGGTTGTTTCTAGGGTTTCCTCTTTGGGCATGGTTACCTAGGTGTTATGCTAGCAGCACATCCTCTATCTGAGGAGCTATGATTTTCTAGGATAGGTTCATTGAGTGAAGGTTCAAAGTTTTGATGTTACAAGGTTTCACTATTTTGTTAGTGTGGGCACCTCTAACTTCTCATAGTTTTATCAAAACGTACCCGTTTTTGGTGTTTAATGGTTTCTGAAGTATATGGATTGATTCTTAAGGGATGAAGAAATATTTGTTTTCGAATTCTCTTTCGACTAAATGTTTATACAAGTTTGACTAAGACCAGGTTTCAAAATCGATAATATGTAAAATGACACATTTTTAAAAGATTGTAAAACCGGTTCTTAATTATGGTATGTATACGGGCAATTTTGTGAAACTTTTAGTGTTTCAGCATCTTGGTCTCATTTTAACGAGGGATTTGGAAAGTATTATTGTTGGATTTAAAAAGGGGAATCCTCAAATTTGGAAAATATATTGTAGCAAGGATATGTAACAGGATATAACATTTACCCATAGCTACGAGTAAGGTTTAGTTGTCTAAGTTGGGTACGGTTGGAGGTTTAATAGTTGATGTACCCATGGTTACTTATGGTTTTAGGCAGAGGGGTAGGATACATCCTATGGTCACATTGATCATTTTTGTTTATGGGGTATTAACTTAAAACACATTTCAAGGAAGTAAGTAACCAATAGAGTGGTTCTGGAATACCTTTCAAAGTATTAATGAACACTTTATTTTGGTAAGGTATGGGTAGAATTGTAGTTCATTTTATGGTGAAATGGTAAGGTGGTAATTTGGTTTGTAGAATGATTCATGAAGTGATTCATGAAGTATTTTGATTATAATGGTTTGAGGGATAATCGGAAATAGTTTGTATGTCAATTCTTTTGTTTGTAGGAGAGTAACAAGGTAGGCACGGTTATTCTTAAGAGGTAGGTGGAGCTTTTAGGTATTTAATCCTCAAGGTAAGGCGTAAAGTTTTCAAGTTTATGTGGGATCACAGGTCAGTTATCATGCCTTTCTAGATTTTGCCAAAGGTTTATTGTATTTTCTCATAGGTGTTATTGAAAGGTTGCTCCTAGAATGGTTTGATTTGTCTATGGAGCGTAAGGTGTGAGGTAGGAGTGACTATAACATAACCCGGTTGTGATATGGAATTATAAAGTTTATGATTAAGAAGTAGGATGACGCCAGTGAGTGGCTTATGCTTAAGAAATATTGTGATGCCAGTGAGTGTTTTATGACTAAGAAATGCCAGTGAGTGACTTGTGATTAAGGTATGCCTGTGAGTGGCTTGTGATTAAGGTATGCCTGTGAGTGGCTTGTGATTAAGGATTGTCAGTGAGTGACTTGTGATTAAGGTATGCCTGTGAGTGGCTTGTGGTTAAGGTATGCCTGTGAGTGGCTTGTGATTAAGGATTGTCAGTGAGTGACTTGTGATTAAGGTATGCCTGTGAGTGGCTTGTGGTTAAGGTATGCCTGTGAGTGGCTTGTGATTAGGGAATGTCAGTGAGTGACTTATGTTTAGGGAATGCCAGTGAGTGGTTTGTGTTTAGGAAATACCAGTGAGTGGTTTATGTTTAGGGAATGCCGTGAGGTGTTTATGATTAGGGTATCTCGCGTGAGTGGCTTGTGATTAGGGTATGCCGATGAGTGGCTTGTGATTAGGGTATGCCGATGAGTGGCTTGTGATTAGGGTATGCCGATGAGTGGCTTGTGATTAGGGTATGCCGATGAGTGGCTTGTGATTAAAGGATAGTGTGACGCCAGTGTGTGGCTTTAGTGTAACCGTCAATGTGTGGTTTATTGAAATGTTACATGTTTATCAAAATATTATCATTTTCTCACTTGACATAAGGCTATTATAACTATCCTAAGTACTGCAAAATTCACCTCTGAGTCGGACATAGGTGATCAGGCTATGTCCTGATCGTCCCTGTTGAATATAGGTGATCGATCTATATTCACCCGAGGTTCAATGAATTTTGAAATACTTAGCTTAGTTACGCTAGAAATATGCCACAATACTTTTAAAGGTTGTTTCGAAGGATTAGAACAATTATTCTCTTTATATGAGTGAAAGGTGTAGTGTTGTGATGCGTAAGTATATGTATAGTGAAAGTAATTGTAACCTACAATGAAATTAGGTGAGCAGTGATAAAACATGTATCTTATCAAGTATGATCTCAGCATGATCATGAGTGAGGCATCATTTCGTGAGCGGTGGCGTGTCGGTCATAGGGTTTAGTTTTGGTAAAAGTGGTTATAGTCTAGGTTTTTTAAAATATACCCAGCCTTCTATATAACCTAGGCTCGATGCCAATCTGTAACACCCCAAAATGACTCGGTGAAGCATACAGGTATTGGGTGCTACTAAATTGGTACCACAACATAAGCATAGAACAACGGATTTTATAAATAACTTTTATTCATTTCTTAAAACAATGTTTACATTATTGATTAGTGGAAAATGGCCCATTATAAGCGAGTGGTCCCAATACATAAATCGTAGTCATCTATGACCATGCCATGCCTTTGCTTTGCGCCCAAAGATAAGCTATCACTTCAAACCAAGATACATGCTAAAGGGGGTCACTACTGGTGAGTTCATAGGTTTATTTAAAAGGGATCTCGATACACTTGTTTCAAATTTGGTTGTTGATGATCATTACGTCTTGCATAATGTCATAAAGTTTATGGTTTCAATTCATAAAAGGATTTCATAAAAAAAAATTCATTAGTGGACCATAAGTAGGGTATATGTACATTACAACGAATATAATGTCATATATTGAATGTATTACGCTAGAACTAAGTTCATGCAACCGAAGCTACGACAGTTTTCGTATGCACAAGGAAGTCATACAATTAGTGAGCCCATGGCGAGTGTTTATCCCAATACACTCGGTCCCGACATGTTATATGTTTCGCCTTGACCCAAGCGGGTCAACCGAGAGAGGAGTCACCCTCATAGATCTATTTATAACATTCGCCTTCAGCAGGAATTGTGGTTCATGAAAAGGGCAATTTGGGATCTAATGACTTAGGCTAAGCTGCGTAATATTCTAAGTCAAACATTTTGGTATGCTCTATAAAACATCTATGTATGATGAAAACTTTGAATATGTAAAAGCATAGTATGCATGGAATGCACAAGAAAAATGATTTAAGTAAAATGAGCATGTATCTTCCCCCAAGACAAGTATAAAACAGTTAAAAGTAGGGGTTATGAAACTCACCTTGGCAATGTGCAATATGAAGTCTAAAGGGGATTAAATCAAGGAGTGATTGTGCACGGCTCCGACACGCAACCTAATTAATACGGCAATTTAGTCTTTATGTTTGAGACTCGATAAAGTTTAACTAACTTTATAAGTTTTGTGTTGTTGTTGTTGTTGTTGTTGTTGTTTCATTTATCTTAGAACAATTTACAAAGATTTGGATGGGTCTCGGCTTATGAGAGTATGACATGGAAGGAGGTCTTGAAGAAGGAATTATGACTTTGGTTTAATGGCGACCAAAAGATAATATTTGGAGGATTTGTATGTTTATAATAGGACGTTGTCGATGAAAATGACCAAGATATACATATATATAAATATATATATAAACGTGGTTGAAAAGAGATTAAGTCGTAATTTAGTTTATGTGTTTCTTGTATTAATTTCAAATGTGGCTTTCAAATGTATCCAATTCACAATATGTTTTTGAAAAGTTATGTATAGGGCTTGGTTTATACATATATACGCATGTATATTTGAAAATATAGGCTTCAAGAAGTATATCTCGTTTTGTAAACGGTTTATAAGAAAATAGTCTACCTCGGGTGTATTGGGATTTATTGACAAAATACTCAATGTACCTTTGGTGAATGTTGTGAATCATTTAATATACAACTATCATCCAATTTGACTTATATATCTAGTCTTTCCATTGTTAAAAACCAAGGATTTTTAGAAAATAATCATGTATATCTTATCTTGCATATAAAGAAAATAGCACCACATATGTAATGGTTATGGTAAATAAATAGATGTGTTTGTATATTTGACTATTGACAAAAGCTTGTTGTTATATCTTATCAAGTTTATTTCCCGTTTTCATATTCAAAATCCAGTGTTGCCAAGTTTGTCTCTTACATTACGTGTAAAAGTTTCTAATTATGTTGTGAGTAGTGAAAATGTCTCGTGTGAGTATCTTGTTATTACAATTTGTTTTTGTTTACTAATTGTTCCTTGCACCAATGTCACGTTTATATATTATACATCGTGTAGGAAGGTTTATGTCTTATATCAAACGTTGGGGATAAATGAGTCGAGACGAGAATAATTTGAGTGAAACGGGATGGGAACGAGTCGTGGCTTACTAGGGTCAACACAAAAACCGAATGTACCCATAGTGGGTTGTCGCAAACAAACACGCCCTGGTGGGCTTGAACAAAAACCAAACGGACCTCAACTGAAATCACATGGGCTCGCAGCCCATACTGTCAATCAAACTCTCCCTGTTGGACTGGATCAAGCCCATTAACCATAACACGACTACTTTAAGTTGGAGTGATGTTGTTTTGACACTAGGGATTTAACTAACATGAAAGGGGGTATCAAAACTCAAATAAATTTTGATGCAATGAGCTCAAAAGAAAATGTATGTATAAGTTGAGATTGCAACTTGTAGCAAGACTTTTGCAAGTCCTCTAAGACTTCGGGCGTGGTCTAGTGTCGATGGAGTACAACCATCCTCGAGATGTCTACTTGAAGTACACAAAACAACCGCATTCTTTTGGGGTTTACTTGTACGTCGAAAAACAACATGATAACAATAACAACGACCACCCCGACGCAAGACTTTTGGCTAGTTCTACAACGTACAACGCCCTTAGAAACCAAGTGACATGAGAACTATGTCTTGGGTCTTGCCACGTCTACCAGATATGACCCGGATAAACTAGAAACGAAAACACTATAAGTGGAAACTATTTTAATTAGAGTACTCGTAAGTTGCGTGAGGGTGAAATTCAGTCGAGGATTTACAATAAGCCGAGCACATTTTAAGCCGATTATCATACATAAGCCAATTTCTAGTTTAGCCAAATATAAAGTTTTGACCTTTTTCTTTTCCTTGTCTTGTTACCCTTTTTACCACAACAACAACGACAACAATGAATCAAGCCATAACATTGTTTATATCCATTATCCGATTGTTATTTTTGTTTATGTACACTCGTTTAATAAAATCGAGATAAATCTATATAACAAATATATTTATCTTACAAATATATTGGTGGATCGAGAGTGATGAACCGGACCCAAAAGCTTCAAGTGGAAGAGACTCGAGATGAATTTAGACGGATTGGTGCTTGAGCAAGCTTCCTTATCCCTTTAATTTCAAAACCCCCATGGTAATTATAAAAACCCCTTTGAGCCAAGAACCCTAATTTTTGTGATTGAATCTGGAGGTGATGAAGAACTTTTCAGAGAGTGACCCATTTATAGGGAATGAATAAGGATGATGGAAGTGACCCAAGAGAAAACCCAAAACATGTTTCCTACCATTTTAAGCATTCTTCTCCTGATTCGGATTAAACGCCCAAGTGTGCTCTAGGGTATAGCCTAGGCGATATTGGGAGTGAAGACAAGATTGATTTCTTGGTTTGAAATCAAAAGAAAAGATTTTACCATTTAAGGAGATTGTGTTGGTTGTGGTGTAGCGAGAGAGAGAGATGATAGGGACGGTTCACAAGGAAAAAAATAAAGAATCCAAAGCTTTATTTGATTTATTATTAGTAGTAGTAGTGTATTAATTGTACTCGTGTTTTGTCGAATCCTCGAGTAAACGTACCTTCCGGTACCGAAAAGTATAGAAATTATGTTTTGGAACGATTTTATAAATGTAATAATATGACATTCTTATTACGTTGAAATTTGATTATAATTGTTTGGCGTTATTTAATTGGTGTCGGAATGCGTGCGGTCGTGACTTTCTCGAATTAACTAGACAACTTCGTTTTCTTTAGAATTATTAGTGATTGATAAAAATGTATTTTCTCTTATCTCAAGATTTATTTTTAGTCTTGTATACTACTGCTACTGCGAGATGCGGAAATAATCGATGGATTAAGCTTATGTATGCTTAAATTTTAACTTGGACAATAATAATTTCACATATACTTTGTGGGCAAGTATTGTGCGTCGGTGTCTTATTTCTAAAGGAACAAATGACCTCTCGTTTTTATATTTTAGATATTGGCATTTTGTCGGAAAATAATTGATTTGAATTTTCTGACGTGATAAATATTATTAACATAATCCGAAATTTTACGGGTTGTTATACACCGTTGAGCCAATACGGTTGGATTTTGAGGATGGGGTAGCTCCTAACAAAGGCGAACTGGCGAACAAGAAGAAGGAGATAGTGACCGGGAGTAAGATAAAAGACGATGATCTAGGGAAGCCCTTCAAGGAAGTCTCCAAATCTCCCTTCACCAGACACATCATCGAATTCTCCGGACCGGAGCACAAGATGCCCACTCATATCAAGCTGTACGATGGGTCTACGGATCCCCAAGATCAGCTAAATAGGTTCACCGGAGCCGCAGGGCATGGGGAATGGCCGATGCCAGTGTGGTGCCGCATGTTCCAGCAGACGCTGGATGGAAAGGCCAGAGGATGGTTTGACGGACTCCCTCCGGGGAGCATAGACGAATGGGCAGCTCTCAGAGATCAGTTCGAAACCCGTTTCTCCCTACACAAGGCTTGTGTTAAGGACCCCACTGAAATAGCCAAGATCGTGAGGAAGGCTAATGAAACACTACCCGAGTTCAAAGAAAGATGGACGACCAAGACGGGATTTGATCTCCTCGTTCATGAACGGGTGCAAGTGTCCAGAGTTGGCCAAGTGGTTCGCAGATACAGTCCCGAAGACCGTGGAGGAGATGATGGTCAGGGTAGACGACTTTGTGAGGTCAGAGAAAGCTTTCGCAAGTACCGAGTTACCTCGGGGAGAACGTTACGACACAACCACGAGAGCCTCAACTGGACCTTTCCGGAAGGACGAAATGCCCGCTAGAGGTCACTACGGAGGAGATAGGAAGAATGAAGGACGATATGGGTATTCGGGAAAAGACCGTGGAAGCAAAAGGGACAGTAGAAGGCTGTAAATATTTATAACTGTCCGTTTTTTGTATTGATGGATACAGAAACTTAATGAATTTAATCCTAGAAAAGGGCATAAACACAGTCCCTATCTATTATGAGCAACCCACAAACATAATTGCACCTGTCCTGGTAATGCATATAACAGTTAATTAGCTGATTCAGCTATATTATAACCTATATACGATACTAGCATTATACTTATAATTGCTTTTGCATTGATCTATAAAATAATTAATTCATTGGTTAACCTTTTTTTATTATCATGTTTTAGATAATAATTTTTTTACCATCCACTAGGAAGATGAGATCAGTCAAATTGTTTACTATGTTTTACAACAACTCTATAACTTTGCTTTAAAAATAATTTAAATCATATCGATATGCTAATTCAAGTCATTTTTTTTCAAAGTACCAGTAAATCTTTCATTATATGAGTTTCAGAAAAGTCATAACCACATGGCTGTTGTCATTAGACAATGTAATAAGATGACTTCATGCTGCCACTAAGAGTTGTCTGGTAAGCAAATGTGAGTGTGTGTCACCTTTTTTTAATTAGTACTAATTTGTCTTTAGAAATAGGGATGAAAGAAGTGCGAGTGGACATTTATGGTGACGGAAAGGGTTCAATTAAAACAGGCATTTAAGAAATAATTAAGTTAAAAGTTGAAACAAGAATTTAAGAAAGAATAGTTTAAAGTTGAAACAGCATTTAAGAAATAAAAAAGTTTTCAAAGAATAGAAACAATTTTGAGCGAAGAGGTAGCTTCAGGAGTAGGAAGAGGGATAAAGATATGTACTCAAATATTTTAGAGATAGGTAGCTTCAGAAGAGGAATCGATTGGCATTATAACAATGGAAGACGTTATTGAAGAGCTACTGCAGGTAAAAACTAAGTTTATTTTCTCACAAAATTGACACGTTGATTTTTATGCAGAATTTGTTCGTAAAACAAATTCAAGCATTATTTGACCAAATTGGATTCAGTTTTGACCTTTTATTAGCTAATAACATCTCTCTATTTTGGGTGCTTCATAGATCAAATTGTTAGATATTAATGTATAAATGAAAGGTATACAAAATGTCAGCCTTAATTGTGGACTTACAAGAGGTCAACCTTAATTGTGGACTTACAAAATTATATAAGAAACTGCATATTTTGACCTCAAATTTATAGCTACTGAATGCAAAATGTAATACTTACAATGTTGGATGTCTATTTTCTTAATATTGTTTGTAGTTGATATATGGCTTTTGTTATACGTCACTTACTGTCAATTTTGTTGTGATATTCACCTCAATTTTGTCATATTTATTTTTATGCCATTTCTATGACCGGTCTGCTCACAACCGCGATATTTACCACCTTCAAAAATGTTGAATGTTGATGTTAAAGACAGTGTCATTGGTGAGGGTTTTGTGAACAAGATACTTAGTGTTTTGTGCAAATGAATCAATTATACTTTTATTATAAATGTCTGTCTGAAGCTTTAGACCATTTTTGAGACGAATTGTTTTCCTTCCAAAACTGTAAAATTCATCATTCGGTGATTGATCTTCATGCATTTCTGAGGGCGCTATTATCGAGGCAAACGGTAGGTTTAAGACCGAGAAACGGAATAACAAGGTATTTTGTGGTTAGTGGGAATTTGAGTATGGTCATGGTGTGAGAATAAAACTACTCAGTGATTTAGTTCAAAAAATTGGTGATTTATTGAATCTCTCTGTTGTTCTTCATGGAAGCCAGTTTCATATATTTATGCTTAAAGTTTATTTTTATTGCCACGTTATCGAAAGGAATGCATTACTAAATACGAGGAGAATAAATCGCGGTTGGTAAAGGTAATTGTGGAAGTGCTTGGTGATTAATGCTAATCGCAACTAAGGGGTGAGATCCATTGAGTACACATATTTTTCAAAGATCAAATGGCAAGATCCAAGCCATCCAATCCACCTTCATCCAAAGCAGGGGCGGATCTAGCTTAAGCACAGGGTATGCACGTGCATACCCTGTGCGAATATGAAGTAGTGTAAAAAAATTGATTTTTTTCGAAAGTATCTACAAATTACGTTAAAAATTTAAGAGTGCACACCCTAAAAATACTGGAAAATTGTGGTTGCATATTAGATTTCAAAAAAAAAAAAAAAAAAACATGAAGAAAATGGATGACTGGTTATACGTGTATAACCAACGTGGGTGGCTGTTTTGAGGAAGAAGAAGAAGGTCAAAGTGGTAATAGATGGACTTTATGCATTTTATTTAGCCCACTTATTTCCCTTCCCAAGCCATCTTACTCAAAGTTATTCACATTGACTTACTGAGTACCAAGTATTACTTATTTACTTCTATAATTTTTATTAGAAGAGAGTTATTTTACATACCAAACTTTTCTCATATACTAAGGGACTCATCTCCACCATCCATTTAAAAAAAATCAATGGATGAGATTAAAAACATTTTATTATTTCACATATTTTTTATAATTTAAATATCTCTTAAACCAAGTTAATCGTTAGCGAAAATATTTACATCGTCATGACAAGATTTAATTATCTTTCTATGACGCAAGACTTTGATATCTTTCGAAAAAAGAAAAAATTTCGTTTTTTTCACGTCTTTTTAGTCTTTTTTTCCTTTTTTTTATGTTACTGAAATTTGCATAAAAAAATCATATATGATAAAACACTAAATTGAATATCAAATGTGATATCAATGTTAAATCATATATGATATGTAATATCATATGTGATATCATATGTATATCATATGTGATTTTTTACTAATATCACATGTGATATTACATATCATATATGATTTAACACTAATTAGTGTTTTATCATATATGATTTTTTAATGCAAATTTCAGTAACGTAAAAAAAACAAAAAAAAACTTAAAAAAAAAGGTGAAAAATACGAAAAAAAAAAAAATTGTCGAAAGTATATCAAAGTGACTATCTATAGAAAAATAATTAAATGCTCGTCGCAATGATATAATTTTTTTCGCTTAACCATTAACGGTTTGAAAGATATTAATATTTGAAAAAAAATGATGAAAGTGGGTTTTTTTAATTTTTAGGATTAATCTCATCCATTAGATCAAATAAAAATGAAGGGTGGAGATTGATCCCTTTGTATGTAAAAAATATTTTGTCCTCAAATGATCTTAAATCTTTTTATTATTTGATTTGTTCAGCCAAGTGTTTTAGGGTTTTATTGACAATTCAAAAACTGCATCTTTTATTTTTATTGGTTGATAATTATAATTTATTTATGTTTTTTTTACCACAATGATTAAACATAAAAAACTAATACGTTATCAAAGGATATTAGGCGAGCTTTATTTATAATCTTATATGAACACTAATACAAAAGGAACTTAATTAGATTTCTACATACCGAATAATCCAATCTCTAAGTGCAAACTTGATAAACCAAATCAAGTTTAGAACATGGATCTATAAAGCGGACGCTTATGGGTAATCTGAAACCCCTAAAATCCGACCCGGAAAACCAAAATTTCTACTAATATTAACTGTAATAGAATTGTGCATACCCTACTCTAAATTTCTAAATCCGCCACTGATCCAAAGGACAAGATTAAATCTCCTACTTACACTATAGGGGCAATTTTGTCCATTTGGTGATATCATATCACGCTTCTCAGATCCACCTTCTCATTCTACGATCCAAAAAAAACTAACAAAACACACAGTTACAAACACACACCAAACACGATCCAATTATGAAAATTCATCAATTAAATTCATCAATTCTTCAAATCGGATCCCAAAATTAGGTCGAAAATCATCAAAAACATTCAAATCCGATCCATAAAACATCAAAATCATTCAAATCCGATCCAAAAATTAGGTCGAAAATCATCAAAAACATTCAAATCCGATCCAGAAAACATCAAAATCATTCAAATCCGATCCAGAAAACATCAAAATCATTCAAAACACACAGTCACACACACACATGGATAATATTGGAGAAATCACTTGTGTTCAGGTTTTTGAAGGTAGTGTAGGCAGTGTTTGTGATGCAGAACAAAATGAGAGTATAGAATTAGGTAGTGTTGGATCGATGTACTCTAATCAAACTAACTTAAATAGCTTGTTAAGGTTTAATAACCTCGGATAAATCCTAAGTTATTAACAAAGAAACACTGAGCAAACTTTATCAAGTACGCAGAATTTACTTAACAAAGCTAAGAAGAATAACTTTTATTATTAACTCTAAATCTGCTTATTATGCAGATACTTAAAGTCTTAAACAACTCTAAGAATATCGAACTTCTCTCTAAAACACTAAATAACTTGTGAACTCGTAAACTCTAATACTCGTGCCTCTAATGCCAATCTAGGGGTCCTTTTATAGGCTCAAGGATAACCCTAGTCGGTTTACAAATTGTATCCTTGTACGACAAGTAATCTAAATAGAATATTCTAGAGTTACATAACTTTCTATAAACGAATATAACAATTCTTTGTTCTTGCAGTACTTTGACTTCGTGTGCAGTACTTTGACTTCGTGTGCAGTACTTTGACTTTATCTTTAGCAGTACTTTGACTCTTTGACTTTTTCCAGTACTTTGTATGTATATATCCGTTTTTATATGTGTGTGTACGTTTTTCTCTATACCTTTTTACGTTTTCATACATTACTATATGGTTTTGTACATTTTCGTTCATTTTCATACATTATCTTACGTTTTTGTACGTTTCCATACTATTTTTACGTTATTCTACACCTTTGTATGTTTTATACGTTTTTATGTTTTATATGTTTTATATGTTTTATCCTCTTTTATACGTTTGTATGTTTTATATGTTTTTATATTCTATACTTTTTATCTTCTTTAAAACGTTTGTATGTTTTATACGTTTTTACGTATAAAAATGTAAGAAAACGTATAACACCATCCAAAAATGTATAATAACATCCAACATTGTATAATAACGTATGAAAACATATCAAAACAAAAAATTACTTCCAAAAAAGTCTAATAACGTCCAATTATGTAAAAAACATACAAATGTGTGCAAAATTGTAAAAAAAAAAAAAAAAAAAAAAAAAAAAAGAACGTGCAAAACAGACAAAAATGTAAAAAAATGTAAACGTATAATAACGTCCAAAAAGTTGTTGTAAAAAAACGTATAAAAATATACACAATTTTAGCAACTTATTTGTATATAAACTTAAATGTAAAAGAATGTAAACATATAGTAACTTAAATGAACATTTTGGCAAACTTTAGTAACTTATTTGTATATTAACTCATTTTTTTAATATAAATGAAATCTAAAATATTTGCCACGTAGTATTATTACCGGTAATTCTAGGTTACCAAAACAAGAGTAACAAATATAACCGGTCACAATAAGTTGAGTAACCTGAATAGCAACAAAAAACTTTAGTGACTTAGGACAAATTTTCCGTAAACTTTAGTAACTTTTGTGTATATTAACCCTGATAACAAATATAGAGTTATCATAAGTAAAATTAAAATAATACATGTTGTTTTGCAAAGTATATACATTTGATCATTTACATAAAATGTTGTAATAATTTAATTGTTGTAATAATTTATGTAATAGGATGGGTAATATCCAATACCCATGACCCATACCCTTGGAGCTAATCCATAACCCATGACCCATTGCATGACATCATGCATGAAATCATGTTGGGTAGTATCCATGACCCATGACCCAATGTCCATGAACCATGACCCAAGACCCAAAACCCATTGTATCTTGTTGGGTACCCATGACCCAAAGTGCATGACCAATTGCTCATACCCATAACCCATAACCCGGTTTGCAACGCAAAATCCGGACTGCTACGACCTGCATCGCCGGATCCACGGTTTTGACTGGCGGATCCCCATTGAGGATCCGCCGGAACCGTGGGACAGAAGGCTTTTATGCCTATAAATAGTGAGTCATTTCTTCATTGTTACTCACCCTTCTTCTTACAACTCTCTCATATATTATCTCACTCTCCTAACCTCTGATCATTTGATCATTCTAGTAGTTCCTATATCTTTTGTTGTGATTCTCATTAGGTCCTTCACAAAGGCGAGATCACGCTATACTACAAGTCATTCAAGCAAAGGGTCCTTGATTGATTTGTCCATTCACAAGATTTATATAGCAAGATCTTGTAATTCATATTTCACATAGTTGTTGTGTAATAGTTGTGTTAAGGTTTAGTTCTACCTCGTGGAAGAACTTAGTATTTAGCTTTATACCTGAAAAAGTGTAACCGGCGTTGTGAGGCTTCTCCGCCAAGTTGAAGGAGCTTGTTGACATAGTGCTTGAACTCTCGAGTGGGGTACTCGGGGAGTGGAGTAGGGCAAGGAAGGTGTCTTTGTAGCCGAACCACTATAAATCACTTGTGTCGCTACTTTCCATCCTTTTACTTTACTTGCTTTCATTATTTACTTTACTTATTGTTTCATACTATCTATCCATCCATACGAATTCACATAAGATCGAATCTAAATCTTTGAAACTTAAATTAAAATCGATAAAACTATTCAACCCCCTTCTAGTTTTACACAACGTCCACTAAACTAATGAAATACACCAACTAATCACTAAGGAAGACTCATACATCAACCCTAAACATGAAAGTACAAACATATAACGAATCTAACCATAAACAAGATCAAACCAAGGTGTTTTCATCAAGAACTAGTCGAACCAAAATAAACCACAAAAACCAAGCTACAAATCCGAGCACCCACAATCTAAAAGATCAAACCATGGCTCTTGATACCAATTGTAGGCTACTAAAATAACATAAACACGTATGGATTTGTGGTTTAGCCGTGTATGTAGAGAGAGAGGAGAGGTTGGGAGACTTCTTAGAGAGAGAAAGTAAGTAGGTTTGATTTAACCAAATGATTTAACATAGCATGATTCGTTAGCTTATCATGAATGGGGTGGTATCTATAGAGTTTGTTAGATCTCAACAAAATTTAGCTGATCACTTGACGAAGGGTTTGGCTAGAGACTTGGTTATAAAGTCGCTAAAGGGATGGGTTTAAGTCCAACTTAGTTCTTGAATGCTAAGACACCCAACTCCTCCTAAGAAAACTTGGGAGCCGAGTTCAATGTGGAAAGTCGGACATTCGATGAACTGGAGCACATGTTTATATATACATCCCAAGGTTGTGCTTTCGAACACTGCTGAAAGGAGGATGAAGTCTTTACTTCTTAATGGTTAATTTCTTTGAAAAAGTGATTGGCAGGAGCATGGATAAAAGAGGAACCACCTATGTGAATGTTGAAGTCTTTCCGCTTCAGGGAGCTTTGGACTTTTGGCTCTTACAACATTTATGAATTTGGATATGGATACATGGCTTGTATAGTGTCAGGAGCTTTTAAGTGTTTGAAAACTTGTGTGTATTTTATCTTCAGGTATTCAAATGGGTTGAAGGGTTTAATTCTTAGAACACCCTGATTCTCGAATATTTGAATGTGTAATGTACTAAGATGGAAATTCAATCCTCATGATATTTTCATTTATGCACTGTTTTGTTTAATGTTTAATTTTTATGCAAAGGAAGTGAACTAAATTTGGGGAGGATTGTTGGAAAATTTAGTGCACTTGTGGGATTATTTACACACCTGGTAATGGGTCAGGAGGTACGGAGTGTACACCCATAAGGTCCCTGAACACCCTGACTCTATAGTGGTAAGATTCAGAATGTTAGTACTGCTAGGCAGAGTTAATACTGGTAGTGCTAATGTTAGTACTGCTAGGCAGTGTTACTACTGCTAGTGCTATGTTAAAACTGCTAGGCGGTGTTTCTATTGCTAGTACTGCTGGAATCAACTTGTAACAGTCTTTGACCTATTCAAGTGGTAGTTACAACTGCTTAATGACCACGTTTAATTGGTCATGTAACCACTATTAGATATAATGGGGATAATTATAAAGCAATTAATGGGCCGATTAATCCTCATAATTCCATTTTGACTAGCTAAGAGTAATCTCCTATAAGTAGGAAATCAGTTCATGCATGAGACATACCCAAAAAAAACATAAACACTTGTAAGCAAAAGGGTTATTGATTTGTGCCTAAATCATTAACATACATTTGGTCTTATCCCAAGTAGATATTCGTGATACCCAGTCATTATGGTCGAATAGTTTACTTTGGAAAGTGATAACACGATTTCAAGTGATATCCGGTAACCTGTATTGGTATTTGGTTTGCTATTGATTATCTTCACCCTGTTCTGGGCATATTACCCCCAACAAGTGTTGCCTTCTATTTATAGAGAGACGAGTAGGGTTTAGAGATAAACCCTTGAGAGATGATCAACAGCTGTGAGGAAGCCAGGTGTTGATCATCTTGAGAGCTGACAAGGAGGACAGGTGGTCTGCCTTCCTTGGCTCGTACAAAGTGGTGCTTGTCGTTCGTCCCCACTGTAAAGTGTCAGATGGTACATCTTAACCGCTAGTGACAGTTGGGGAGCAGTAGTACTGCGTGCTCAGTCTAGCCTGATAGGTTTTACCAAGCCCTGTGTTGCCAGGTATTTAAGCCATGTCGCTATGGGCTTGATCGGATCGTGTATTTAGTGGCTTGGGCCACTAATATTGATACACTATCAAAAAGTATATTAAAGCGTATTTAAAAACATCTATACTAAATTATAAAGCATTTTGGACTTTTTATAAAAGGAAGTCTTAAAATTTTAAGACAAAAAGCATTACTATAAAAGAAAAATTAGAAAATTAATGTAAAATTAAAAACTTAAGTCTCATTTAAACCATATAGTAACTACCTCAAATAATGATATATTAGAATTGTTTATAAAATAAGGTCACTAAACTTATAACCACCAATTTAATGCTAAAATTTAAAAAATAAAAATGCTAACTATTTACACTATTAATAATTTAGATGTTATACTTTTAAAAAACATATACCTACTACGTTATGAACTATTTGGGACATGCTAAATAAGGAAGATTTTAAATGAAAAACATGTGTTCATTGCTTAAAAATAGTTCTAGGACCCATGGCGTTCTTGGCGGATACCCTTCTAGTAGATAAAAACGTATACAAAAATGTATATAATAACGTATACAAAAACGTATATAAAAACGTTTTTGAACATATTAATAAACGTTTTTAAAAACGATATAAAAACGTATATGATAACATATACAAAAACTTATATAAAAACATATAAAAAGTATATAAGAACGTGTATAAAAATGTATATAAAAGCGTTTTTAACGTATATAAAAACGTATATTTAAAAAGTATATAAAAACGTATTTAAAAACGTACTTAAAAACGTATATAAAAACGTATACAATGCATATATAGAAGCGTTTAAAGACGTATATAAAAACATATATGCTTACATAAAACGTATAAAAAATAAAAAAAAACTTTAAATAAACCGAAAATTTTAAATTATAAACGGCCGTTAGTTTCAAGTATGGATACTGCAACGATCGTTAGCCAAAAGGGATAATGTGTAACTGCTAACGGAATTCACTAAACTCCAGTTAAACCAAGGACCAAAACTTACCCAAAGGTTTCTCACAAGGACGGTATCTGCACTTTCGAAATGGTTGGACAAACCAAAGTTCAAGGACGATTTATGCAATTTACTCATTATATAAAAGATAAGTTTCGAACACCCTTCGAAGTACGGAGGAAAAATACTAGTTGTAAACATTTGCAATAAAAGCACTCTACTTAAATTTTCTAAACATCCAACCACAAAAGAGGTTAAATTCCTATTATCATTAAAGATTAATTTCTTAACATGCAGGCATAACCAAAAGTGTCTTAAGAAGTCAGGATGGTTGTCATCGACATCAGCCTGACGCGATAATCTGTCATTTAAGTTCAGTTTAGCAACATAAATCTTTGGCTTAGATTTGAAGATGGTTTTATCTCGAGCTCAGGAAGAGATGCAACCTCGCTTTGATCAAGGTAAATAATAGCAGATGTCTATTTTGGTCGCGCTCCCCATTGGATGATTTGGTTTCGAATCATGCTATGCACACTGTGGCTTTAGTGACTTTATCTTTTTAGGCCCAGATAGCCTTCTAATAGGAGTCGCACAAATAACCTTTAAATCAGGAGTACCAGAATAAATTTTGTTCTTTGAATCGAACATGGATACTGTCAACCTATTATCGCCTGCCGAATGATTCCGGTCAAATAGTTTGACACTGCATGACGAGGGATTCATTGTATTGATGGTGGGTCATATAGAAGTAGTTTCTATTTTGGACCTTTGCAGATGAGATGATGAGTCAGGCTCTGAATCGCTGAACTTGAATCCACCTCCGTGGGTAATTTAGATGCCAACTGTTTTCTGCTGGGCTGACCAGACATCGAATTTGCTCTTGCTGCTATTCGTTTTTGCCTCTATCTTTAGAGTCTCAAGTCTTGTATAATCTGCATCTTCACAAAGAAACTAGATTTAAGTATAGCTACTTACATCTTACACATGGATTCATCATTCAGATATGAAATCTGGAAAAGTTACAAGAAAAAACAGGATTGACAATAGATATGCAAAATGATATCAAAGTATTTTACCTGCTCTTTTTTTCATTTTCTGGATATCAAATTTGAAGGTTATTAGTTTCTCAGCACGTGCTTGAGTAGGGTTGAGGGTTTCCCTACCCAGCAAACTTCTTATCTAAATTATGCTGGTTAGGGTTTAACCATCTTTTCTGCACTTTTAGACCCTTTCTTAGCTTCAGCTTTCGATCATTTTCTCTCGTGGAGTAGCAGCAGCATCTTCAGCTAATTGCATTATATAATCTAAAGCAAGATCATACCCTATAGACCTCTTTTTAATAACTCATCTCGGCATCAAGCCTAAGGCATCTGGCTCCTATTAACTAGCTCATGGGTCCTATCTGAAATTTGAATACTAAATGGGAGGTCATAATAGTCCATAACTGATTCATCGTCAGTAAAAACGCAGCATGCCATTTCTGTCCAAACCCATTAAGGCCAGTGAATTTGCTTGGTCTTTTCCACCTACAACAAAATCATCGTTTCCACTCCTGTAGACCCTTTCTACCATTTCTTTCATATGAGGAAAGTTTCATCAATCATATTAACAGTTTTATCATTACATATAAAACAGTTTTAACATTCATTTTGTTTAAAATAATATGGATTGAGAACACAAAAGAAACATATAAATAATACATGACTTTGCATTACAGAATGTGCTAGAATGAGAATTACTACTATACAGTACTATTATTTCATACCTATGAATCACTCAAGCCATCATCCAAGAAATTGAGATCATCTTCTTCATCTTCATCATGCTGTTGATTGACACCCACGGCATCAAGATTAATGTTGTTAGGACAATGAACATCTAATGGTTGTACTTGCATGCCTGTCAGCTGTAATGAACCCTTTTTACTCGCTCCATGTCCTTCGTATTCCAGCAACCCATTCTGATACGCATCATCATCGCCTTGTTCCATTTCGCTAAGCTCCTGCAAAAGATAAATTGATGTTTGACGAAGCAAAATAATGAGAGAGACAAACATTATAGGGACAGTAAATAGGTCAGACTATCCAAAAAATACATTGTCAGACTATCCAAAAAATACATATCTTTCCGAATGAGGAATTAAGGGTCGAGATAAAAATTACATACCTCGTCTTCATGATATTCTTTTTTTTCTGGCTTTACAATCCAGTCAAACAATACATTCTCTTGGAGAACAGTGTCAAAGGAAGCTGAAGTATTTGGAATCTCCCTTATTTGACGTTCCCTGAGTCGTAAGTTGTAATGAACATAAACAAAGTTGTTTAATCTTTTCTGTGCCAGATGGTTTTGCCTGCGGTTGTGGATCTCATCATATACGCTCCAACTATGCTCACAACCAAAGGACGAGCATGTTTGGCTCAATATGCGTATAGCGATCTGTTGTAGCTCTAAGCAGTGTATGCCATGTTGTTGCCACCATGCAGCTAATTAAACATAATCAATGCTATTACTCATTAACTAATTAGAAATAATGCATCATGTAAGCATCTTTAACAAGCATACCAGTACCATTACCTGGATTTACTTCTGTCCGTGTGTTAATAGCCAATTCAGTTCCAAAATCAGCTTTTGCAGAGCCAAAATCTGAAATCTGCAGCAGTAACAAATCTTTTAGAAAATTGCAACCTGGCCATCTGTATAAAATGGAAGTCGTTCAAATTTACCTGCTTTGATGCTGAAACCCTTCTTGCATTGTTTGGCTCAAACCTAACAATGCATGAATTTAGTCCACGCACAACTTCAGGATACTAAATAAACCATCGAAATTTAAAAAAGAAAAAGACATAAGAACTTTGGTTATAAGCGGGGAAACAAAAGGTTTTTTTTTTTTTTATTCGTTCAAGTGGAGATCTCTTACTAGAACAAAATCAGGTCGATATCTGTAAGATGGATTTAGAAAGTATGCAGCAAGATACATCGGATGATTGAGAGAAGAATTCCAGTTATTGTCTATTATGCTCCATATGTTACCATATTTGCGTGTGTCATCACCATGATTGCATTTTATCTCAAGTTTTGCCTTGTATATTTCATTGTATATATATGCCATTGACAGGTTTTCATCGTCACCGTTGATTTTTTGAAGCACTTGCAGAATAGGGCCCACTGATCTCCTAATGTACTGCACCTTCTTCCAAAAAGTTGCATTCAATACAATCTTTTCAACCTCTTCGCCCTCTTCGGATTTAGAAACTCGAGATGACAACCACTTAGTGGACTGAAACAAGTGTTTGAGAGCAATCCTATGTTCCATCAAGCTTTCTAATGTAAGAAAACATGAAGCATGGACGGTGAAAGATGGTCTTACAAGTTCTTGTCCCCCTGTATATTCTCTTTTCATTAAATTCAACAGCCATATCTGGTTGTACACAAGCTTTGTAATCTTCTGCGCTTTCTCAATACACTCCGCCACCCATTTTAATTTAGAAAAATCTTGCAGCATTTGTTCAATACAAGACGCAGCACAAGGAGTCCAAAACAAATTTTGTCGTTTTTCCTCCAAAGATCTTGCCGGTGACTTGATAACTGGGAGTGTTTTCAGTGACAACCTATAAGAAATAAAATAATCAACTAACAACACACACTCCAGCTAACATTAATAGATATTAATAAAGCTACCTGCACAACGTTTTCCTCGCCCATCTCATCCACAAGCTTATCAAGAATATTAAATAGAGTTGGTGCATCTTCAACAAAATCAGTGGCATCAACTGAAGAAATAAAATGCAAACCCCGAGGACAAGAAACCAAAAAGTTGATTATCGTCTTGTTGTGTGCATCTTTCCAAGTATCCGCCAATATAGAACAGCCGGTGACTGCCCAAGAGGCTTTATATTCAGCTAGGTGTGTATTAATGGTTAGCATTTCATCGTGAAGAAGACGACCAGATAGCATACGGCCGTTGGGAGCTGGTAAGTCTTGTCCGTATTGACCGACCATCTCCAGCATCTTATGAAAGTATGGTGAGTCTGCTGCATGTGTAGGAACTCCGGCGTGATAAAAGAACTTGGATATTGCAGACATGACTTCCTTTCGTGATTTTGATGATTTTTTCGACATGGGTTCGGGTGATGATATCATCAGTCTTGTTGAATCAGTGGCAAATCTTTTTCTTTTATTCCCAGCGGTGATCAGTAGATGGTCATTGTCATCGTCATCGTCATCACCAAACTCTTGCTCATTTTCAGAGTGCATCATGTATGACGACGACGTTTGCTGATGATGACTAGTTTCAGGTCGTCTATGCCTCCTTCCAGTGCGATGCCATTTCATATTTTCTTTGATTTTAAGATAAACATCCTCAGGAGCGCTTTTACAAGGTGCGACTTCACCAGGTATTCTAGCAAGGTGTTGCTTAAAACGATTAATACCACCACTAACTATTTTATCACAGTAATTGCATTTAACCTTTTTTTTCCTGTCATCACGAGGAATTCCGTGTTCCCAGCCAGGGTCAACATATCCTAACGAACGAAGAGGAGGCGCTGGAGGAGCTGCCGCAGTGATATTGATAACCAAACCCTTGTCCCTTCCGACGAGCACTTGCTGTTGCTCTTCTTCTTCTTCTACTTCTTCTTCTTCATCGTCTTCTTCTCCGTCTTGGAAATAATCATTTTGAGGGAAATTGAGATAAGTATCATGTTGTTTAGGTCTCTTCTTGGAAAGACGGCAGCCTTGGAGGTTTTGTTTCATTTGAAGGCAGACGTCGTGCGGAGCCTTGTCGCAGTAAGTGACTTCTCCGGAAAGACGAGCCAAATGCTGCTTCAAGCGGTAAATGCCACCGCTAACGACTTTACCGCAGTAATTGCATCTGACTTTCTTCTTTTTATCATCTTGGGGAGTGGCATGCTCCCATCCAGGATCCACATATCCATTACCAACACGTGACGTCATCATCATATATAGGGTTATTCTATTCTATTCTATCCATCATTGCTTACCTAAACAATTAAAAATGTATCTAGCTAGCTAAGTAAGTAAGAAGAATAAAATGAAAGTTAACCTAAAGTAAAGTAGAAAAGAAACCCTAATTGAAAAAAAAGTAAGTACCTGCTGGTTGGTTGAAGGAAGAAGGGGGGTCCGTGATTTGACCCGATGAAGAAGGTGTTCAAGTTCAACCAAAGGGGGACAAACAGTTTAAGTTAGTTTGGAACTAAACCCAAATTTACCCTTTTACCCATAACAATAAGGTAACTTTGGGCCCTTCTTTATTCATAATTTCCATCATAACCACAAATTGCATGACTACTTTTATTTATTGAAAGTTTATTTTGAGGGAAAAGAAATGGGAGAATCATTTATAGCCGTTAGATATTTGATCAACGGATATAATGATTTGTAGCATAAATATAATAATGATGAAGATTTTTAATAATTTTATAAGGGTTGAGGGGTATAAATGAAATTTCAGCTTATTAAATTCAAAAATCATCTCACTGAATAGGAAATTATTAATGACATTTAGGTAAACTATAAAAAAGCATGTACATATCTTCCTCGCCTTCAATCTGACGCCTCCCCCTCTCAGCTACTAACAACCGCCGCCTTAACCATCATAAAATTTGGCTTTAATCATAATAAGATATCTACATCCGTGATATACCACCATCATTCATACCCTCTCTCCATCCCTATTGAATACCACCATCATTTATACCCTTTCTCCATCCTTACTTATGTCATCATCATCGGTTCTTGAGATGCCAAGTAGCGACAAGATCTTTTGTTGCTAGTGATATTGGTTTATCATCATGAGCTAAGGTTAGAAATTTTGTTTTATTCGAGGATGTGGATCACGATTTTTGGCTCGATTGTGTAACAGACTAATTTTTTATTCGTCTAATATAGATAATTTTATCTTTTCGAATCAGGTATGTATATCTTATGTAGATTTTATTATCTTATTTGGTGATGTAATAAATCTTAATATGTGCTTACATTTTTTTCCATTTGTGTTATTTCCCCATGTAGGATTGGCAATTGATGTTTTAAACCTTGCAATAGTAATAACAAATGTACTTTACTGGTCAACTATAGATACTAAACTAAGAATAGTGTAGAACCGTATAGGGAGTGAATACGATCTTTTCGACTTAATTAAAGTTTAGAAACTTTAAGTCTTAAAACTCGTGTAAGTGTGTGTGTGAGCAAACCAATCAAAACACACATTATCTAGAGAGATACTAGAGAGAGAAAGACACCAAGATTTATCTTGGTTCGGGATGGAGGGTTTAGACCATCCGGTACATTCGATTCGCGAATCCGACACGATAATATTCACTAGTATAATCCTTATGATAGATTACAAACCATTACGACTTCACTCCACAATATGCACAAAGATCGGCGCTCAAAGAAGAGCTACTCCCAGCGGTATTCGCGCTGGAACCACCACAAGAATCTCACGATCACGAATTTCTACCTAGACCACAAAGACTTCCCCGATTAAGTATCGAACCCAACTAGACCATCACCCGATCTATGCTTGACCACCAGGGTACAAGGCTTTATACACCTTTGCTTATCCACACGGGACAAGACTTGCCGAAATGATTACAAGAGTTGATTTGTTTGAACCAACCTAACCTATCATAGAGAGTTGATTCTAGTAGAAAGGGTATAGAGAAGAAGACCCTCAACACAACACACAATAGTGGATTAAGTTCTTGTGTGTCACTCTTGCGGAAGAATTATTCTTTCAATAAATGAGATTAGAAGATGTTAGAACATAAGAAGATTAGTAGACTTAGAGGATTAAAGAGAAGAAAGTAGAGGGAAAGAATGAATGGCAAAAGGTGAGGAAAAACAAGACAATAGGTGTAACAATTCAAAATTTATAAGGTCATTATTTAATTAATTTCCTTACTTAATTTTTTACTGTTAAGTAAACTTGCTTTTGCAAGTAACGGGATAGGTTATTTCGCGTATGTGATAACACATACATTAACTTAAACCGACTCTAGACTATACTTAGTCCACATATTTTATACATTCCGATTTCCATATTTTTATAATTTATCTGCCAACTTTTACTTTTTTGGTTTTACGAAAAGTTCGCACGTGTTACGTTTTACTCTAAATCGCGTAACTTTTAAACTTAACGTAGAACCGTTAGGTTATCCCGGGAATATTAAAAACCATATTTTGAATTTTTTATATCACTGTAGACTAACTTTATTATACTTTAAATAAATACACGGTCATTTCCTTTCAATCTCATTATTTTTTTGATAAATTGCGTTTTACGCGTATTTAAACCTACGTTTTTAGGTTTTAACAACGTTTACGCCCTCCGCTAAACTTATCACTCAATTAATATGCTAGTATATAGTATATTGATAAGTTTTAACAATTTTATAAGTTTATTATTTTTATGACACCTGATTTTAAGTTTCGTGATTTAAATACTTAACGATAGTAATTACCGAAACCAAACTACCTCTGTAAAACAAGATAATATCAACAAAATCATCTAGTCATACCCCCCCCCTTAGTGTGACTGGCCTATGGGGGAGTCACCAATTAATTCATGTGGCTTGGTGATAACCCATGATTGTTAGGATGTTTACATATGTAAAACTTAACCATGGTTACAAATTTAACCCAATTATAGTTAGTGAAAAACCTTCCCTATAAATAAATATCAAAACCTTGGAAAATAATTGCACCCCCTCTCTTATATCTAAAAAGCTTACTCAGGAAGAGCAAGAGCAGTACACCATTGAAGAAAGAGCTCAATGTATGAAAACTAGAAGGGGGTTGAATAGTTTTACCGAATAAAACTTGGTTTTAAACTATTTAGATCGACTTATGTCAATCTATTTAAACGTGTGTGTTGGATGTTGATTGAGAAACATATAGATATATAAATATGTAATGAAACGATAAAGAGTAAGAAGCACAAAACTACAACGCGAGTATTTATAGTGGTTCGGCTACAAGGACACCTTCCTTGCACTACTCCACTCCCCGAGTCACCTACTCGAGAGTTTGTAATCACTACACAACACCAAATCCTTGTGGCAGAGAAGCCTTTACAACGTTGCCTACTCTTTATCCGGTACAAGGCTAGATACCAGGTTCTTCCACGAGGTAGAACCAAACCTATCACAACGTCGCCTACCCTTTATTCGGTACTAGGCTAGATACTGAGTTCCATTACAATTGAGGAACTACTACCCAACATTACACAACATCTAACCCTAAGGAGATCCACTCCTTATGACAACATCAACAAGGATATAAATATCCTTTGACCCAATACAAATATATCTTGTACATCGAACACACCATATCGAATGTATACCTTAGGCACCTTTCACTAATGCCTTTGACACGACCTCTAGGCACCCTTCACTAATGCTTGTGACTTGACTTCTAGGCACCCTTCACTAATGCCTTTAGCCTTGACTTCTAAGCACCCTTCACAAGTACTTTCACTCTTCACTAATGCCTTTAGCCTTGACTTCTAAGCACCCTTCACAAGTGCTTTCACTATGGACGTTCGACACCTTTCACTAATGTCTTCGTCTTGACCCTTTAGACATCTTTCACTTATGTCTTTGACACTACACTTCTAATGAGAAAGAAAAGAACTATCAACAAGAGAACCTCAGTAGTCTTGATGATGACGAAACATGGCAACTCATGGACTGAGCACGCTTGACTTCAAAAGGTGGTGATCTCGCCTTTAAGAGGAACCTAGAGAATCACACAAAACAAAACTACATACAAAGATCACTTGGATCGTGGTTAAAGAGTTCTGACTCAAAGAGAAAATATATGTGAAAGGGTAAGTTACAATGAAGAAATGGCTTACTATTTATAGAGGAAAAATTGCTACTGTTCCACGAATCTCACGGATCCCTCACTTGAGGGATCCGTCCAATGTAATCCTGGGGATCCGTGGGACGCTCCTCTTTGCCCATGGGTTTTGGGTCATGGGTCATGGGTCCTAGACTTTGGACCATGGGTATTCAAGTAGATACAATATATCTACAAGATGCAATGCATCTATTTCATGGGTCATGGGTTAAAACCATGGGTCATGGATAATATCCATATATAACTTATGCATGATGTCATGCAATGGGTTATGGGTTATGCTCCATGGGTATGGGTCATGGACTTTGGGTTTTACCCAACAACATTCAATGTATTTAGTCAATGGGTCAAATACTTAAACTTCTACCCATTATAATACATACTAATTATGTATATATCTACCCAATATGTAAATACTAGTTGTTGTACATATGTATTACTAAATCATAAAATCACTTTTACTTGTTTAGTGTTTTATGTGAAAACGTAAGTGTGTTAGTAAACTATTGGCTCAAACCATTTACGTATTTTATTTGTTTCGTTAAAATGATTTTACGTTTGTTATCGACAAAACATTAGAAGATCATAAAATATAAATAAACGTTTTTACGGTTTATTTGTATTAACACAATGGTTGAAGGAGTACATGGATAAAAGGAGAAAAGTTTATGCTACTGAGAGGTTAAAGAAGAAAATGCTGAGACCACCCACTGTGAAGCAAAGAAGAAAAGAACATGAAAATTATCAGAAGAATGTGAAGGGTTACAAAAAGAATCAGTTAGCTCATCTACTTGATGGTGAGGTTGAAAATATATATGAGAGAGCTAAAAGGGAAGTGGAATGTTTTGTGAACGAAAAAAATAATGTGAAAAAGTAGAGAGCAAGTGTCGAGAAGTGTTCTCGTCTTAACTCCCCCTTGACGAGTCCATCCCTTTGTGAGGGCGTCAAGCAAGAAGAAATACTAAACTAGTTCATTCGCAACTATGTTTGCAAAAGATTTCGTCTATGTGACGAATATGCTCCCCCTTGATGATTGCAACTTTGCAAAGGGACATCATGAAATGTAATCCTAATGAGAATTATATTGCAAATGATTTTGCAATGTATTGCTTTGACACAGAGCTTCCCCTAGCTTAGGGTGTTAAAGTCTTCATGTGTATATTGAAAATCTACAAAAAAATATGTTTGAAAACAAGTATATAATGCATAATTTCCTGCAAATAAGACTCAAGTGAGTAGAAAACTAGTCTTCTGTTGCACGGATCCCACGGTTCCCTCATTGGAGGGATCCGTCTAGGGAAAACGTAGGGATCCGTCTGTCTGTAAACAAAATATAGCAAGGGTGATGTAACAAATGATGTTAACATCAAAGTGAGATATGTATTAGAACAACAAGCAAATCCTCATAACAATATGGCAAATATCATGTAATTTCATTTAATAAAACTAGAGATATGATGTACATGACTCTAAAAACTAAGAAAATGAAAAATATATGACTTTGGATTACTAGACTATCTAAGTCGCACTTGATACTAGGACACCACTTGAATCCTATAGCTCAAGTTTGTTTAGGTTTGTTGATCTCGTTAAAACGTTCGAGGAGGTGATAAAACATGAAACGTTGATCTTCAAGTACTTCATGTATCAAGCTTTCAACATGTTGACAATGATAACAATCTTTGTCATGGCTCAGAAGTGGTGGTGGTAGAAAAGAAATGCCTTGATGTGGAGGATCAAGTGAAGAGGGTTGGGGAGCCTCAAAAGAAGGAGGGATTGGCGGAGGCACATTCGATGATGGCTCAACTATGGATGATGGCGGAGGTAGAGTGGTGTCAACTTCCATGTGGTCGGGTGGTTGACTTTGATGATTCCTCATAATCCAAAAAGGACTATTTGAAGGTGACGGAGAAAAAGAAGCCGGAGCTAGTGTTGACTCAACACCTTGATTTTGTTCAGTTATTCCTTCTAAAGAAGAGAATGTTGGCGGTGGTGGAGGATGGGACGGCCTAGGAGGCAAGTCCTCTAGATTGTAAAGGTGTGGTGATGAGATTAGGGTGGTGAATGATATGGCTCTAGGCACTAAGGGTGATGGTTTAGTAGAAATGAGGTTGTTTGGTTTAGGAGGTATGGTGGTGTTTGGAATTAGTAGTTTTGTGGGAACAATCCTTTTAGGGATTGGTTTGATAGGTGGAGGGGAAATCCTACCATTTGTGGATTTAACGGGAGATGATTCGGTTGAAGAAATTTCGTGAACAACACGAGCAAGTTTCTTGGGTGGTCCTTTGGTGGATGAGTTACCACTAGGAGTTTTCCTCATGATGAGATGATTAAAAGAGGTTTGTGAAAGTTTCTAAGTGCTGAGAATGAGGATGTAGATGACGACTTTAGAAGTCTTAACAAGGTGGTTTATAAAGAAAGAGGTTTGGCAAGTGCATTCAAGACTTAAGCCACTAAGATCCTTTGGAATGTGATGATTGACATGCACAAGAGTCAACTTCAGAGTTGCAATGATCTAGGAACTTAATTAAAATGAGATGGAGTATTCAAGTTAGCAAGATGAGCTTGAAATGATTGTTTTAGCTAGAGTTAAGATGAATCTGTCACCCGGATCCCACGGTTCCCTCCAATGAGGGATCCGTCTAGGCTAATCCTAGGGATCCGGTTCTCATCAGCTAAGAAAAAAGAAAAATGATGTTTGTGAAGTCTAATACCTATATCTCTTGAGTGTTTCAGTCTTCCTAAGTGTCTTAAATGAAAGAGTACTTAAATGATCAAGGGCAATGAGTGATGTACCTAATGATTGCCTTTTATGGAAGAAAATGAAACTTTTATGAGTACCAATGAATGACCAAATATGACACTAGAAAATTTTGAAGTGTCAAGTGGAGTTAAATGATCCTAAAGACCAGATAGTAACTTAAGATAATTTTGGAAAATATCTTAAAAGTTATAGGAAATGGAGAAACTAGAATTTGACCCATTTTGAGGTAAGGATGACTAAAATCAATTTGCTAAAATTGAGAGATTTATAAAACTAGATGTATTGATATGTGAAAGATGATGTGTAAGTATCATAGCGGAAGAGTAATGAGTTTTGGTGAAATGATAGATCGAAAAAGCGCCTTGAGTGTGATCCTAAGTGGGTTATGAGTGAGTATAAAGCTTTACTAAGCTTGAGAAAGACTTAATTGGTCCTAAGGCACTATGTTTTGCTAGTGTGAAGTGATCTAAGGACATGGTTTGAGGTATAGAGACTGCAACTGCATTTCTGTTTACCCGGATCTCATGGTTCCTTAAGTAGAGATATCCGTATAGCACAAAGTGAGGGATCTGATTCATGCAAAACAATACCTTTACAAAAGGTATGCAAAGGTTGCACAAGGCATCGTATTTCAAGGCTAGTGTTTTCTAAAAAGTTTGAACAATAATATAATCTAAACATCAAACGTTAAATGTTTTATTTCATGAGAGAAATTACATTACGATGATAAAAGATGAAATCTAAGGATGGAGCCTTTTTTTGAAAAGAGGACTAAGTCTCTTGAGTGTTTTCACTAGATGGATCGTCAAATGGATGATGAGTATTTGCCGATTCAGGGATGAAGAAAGACTTCATGAGAGATGTGTTAAGAGGTTCCATCATCTTATTCACTAGTACGTACAACGGACTTTGGAATTGAGGGTGGAAGTACATGATGTGGAATTAGAGTTTCTCACGGTTAACACCGACGGGCTGTCGGAAAGCCAATCCATGGTCATCAACAAGAAAAAGGACGCAATAATGGTAAAATATTTTCAAGACCCTCCACAAAATTAGTTATTGAATTTTTTGAAGTTCCGTATTGTTTTTAATTTTTTTCGTATGTTTTTTTAAGTTTCGCATCGTACAGTGTTTTTATTTCATGAATTAATGAAATTTAGTTTTTTTTGAAAAAATGGAAAATAGAAAAAATGATATGTGGGACCCTTTTGGCATGTTATGAGGGAAACGGTATTTTGGCGTGTGTGTGAGTTGAGCGAGTTGGTGATGTGACGCTGAAGTGACAAACTGACTTGAATGAGTTAGTGCCACCATACCCAACCCTTTTATGTAGGGGTGTGCACGGTCCAAAAACCGGACCGGATCGGCGAAGACCGGACCGGACCGAGACTGATTCGGAAAAATCTTAGGCCGTCTGGGACCGAATGTGGTCGGTCGGTCTCGATCCCAGATCAACAAAGCCAAATTAGGCCAAATTCGTGGTTACGGTCCGGACGGACCGAGGACAAAAATAAAAGCGAGACATGGACCGGACCGAATGTGTCGGTCCGGCGATCGATCGATTCGGTCGGTCCGGTCCGTTCGGGTCATATGCTCACCGCTACTTTTATGTGTTGTTTATAACTTACACCGTCCAAGGTATCAACAAAGGGAACGATAGCATAAATTAATTACTCTATACAGTTTTGAGGGTATATTGGTAATTTTGTTAGTTTCCCTATTTTTTCCTTGCTATTTAAAAATGCAAACTCAAGAACACCAACGTTAATAATCACTTTCTTCACAATGCCATTCCTTACTTTGCCCTTTCCATCATATTCTTTTTCACTCTTTAAAATTGAGACTCGAGAACAAAACATTAAGTTTAGAGGGCTAGATAATTATTTGGAAGTTAAAAAATATTTATACATGTCACAATTACTCAAAATGATTTGAAAATTGAATATGAATTATTTGAAATTGAATATGTAATCAAGTATAGTTTAATAAAATCTGACATAATAAAGCCTTATTCCCTGGATAAAATATCCTAAATAAATGATTGTATGTTTGTATATCTCCATACTAAAACATAAAAAAAGTTATGCCATTAATCAAAGGTAGGTGATACTCACACCATATTTTTTGATTAATGCACCACAAATTATGCATTACATTATTGTACGGTACAAACTGTAATACACAGATTATGATGCATTAATCAAAAAATGTGGTGTTAGTATCAATTCCCTAATCAAAATGATAGCACCTAATGTGGTAACATAATTTAAGGCATCCACAATGCTCTATCGTGGAGCGTGTAATGAGTGAGTGTTTGACCATTTCATTCATAGTGGAAGTGCCACTGCCAACTATTCACACAATATTAATACCGTTTTTCTCTGTCTCAACCTTTATTATTCACTTAATGTGGGCCATCTCTCCACTCACTTAAATATACTAAATGAAAAACCCATATCAAATTTTCTTTTAGGGTCTGTTTGGTTTGTAGACAAGTTTAGGAGTAGAATTTAGATGTAGATTTGGTGTAGGATTAAGAGAGGGAAAATACAATTATTTAATAAGTTTATAATATATTTATTGTTAAAAGAATTATTCTAAAATATAAATTATAATTTTAAGTATAAAACAAGAAAAGAAATAGAATAAAGATATTGAGTTCCTTTGAGCACCTTTGTATGAGGAGGATATCACTCCAACATGCTAAATTCATGCCAAATACATTTCAGTCAATTCACTGGCTCATGCCAAATGAAAAAGCTACAATTTTTTTATTTTATTTTATTATTTTTTTATTTTTGAGTGAGTGGGTATATTTAGTGGAGTATTTTGTGGGACCCAATAACATGTTAGTGTGTTATGACGGAGGGTGTTTTAGTTATTGGTGTGTTATTGAGGAGGTGATGAGATTGCGCTAACGTAACATATCAATAACGTGTTATTGGTATCTACGATACCTTGTACTTTTACTTTTTGAAAACTATACCTCTCTCCCTACTTTTATAAAACCTCTTATTTAGTATTTGAAATCCAAATTCGGATAATTTCAACTAAACAAAGGTTTTATTTTTCTAAATCCAAAACCTAATCAAAACCCATAAAACAAACCAACCCTTAGTTTAATATACGCGTAACATTTAATATTGCAATGACATTTATGTTTTCTTTCTAATCTATTATATTTATTATATTTATATATAATAAAATAAGCTTTTGTACAAGCCTACTAAGCACCTTACATTAAAAATTGGTTTAATGCCCTACCTTATTTAGCTTCTAAATACAGCCAACTAAAGCACAAATTTGCCTTTAATGTTTTGCCATTTCCAAATTAAAATCTCAGTATAACCATGTCTCAATAGGACGCTGATAGTCACCTGGCAACTTCTTCTCCCAGTATTCATCTTAATTCATCTGTTATCGAGAGACTTTTGAGTCCTACTTTTATATCATTCTGCATCTGTAAGTCAAAATGAAAAACACATTGTGATTTATGATTCACAAAAAGAAAAAGTAAATCATAAAGAAAATAATGGGTATTTTTAGGTTGTGGGTTTGGTGGTTGTGGTTGTGGCGTGCTTTCGGGTTGCGTTTTCGGAAGCGCCTCTCTTGGCGTGGGATACCCTCCCTACAAAGGTGGTGGAGTGGTGTGCTAAATGGTGATATGGCGTTGTTGTGGAGGTGGTGCGTTTGGTGACCATAGTGCCTAGCCTTAGAGAACATAAAACTTACTTGATATTGAAGTGCGATTTCAAGTTTGTTCACGATATCTGCCATTGATGGGCGTTCTTCGTGATCTCTCTGTAAACATTGATAGCCTTTTGTTTTGATTTAGTTATAATTTATTTTCCTTTGATTATGTTATACTAGTCGGATACCCGCGCACAGCGGCGGCGAAAAGTATAGTCATATGTGTTAGTTGTATGTGTTTTTTTGTGTTACCCGTAGCTTTCCCGTGACATCATTATTCTCGTATATAGAAATACCTTCGCAATCTCTTACCCGTCAAACACTCACCCCAAAAGTATATAAGTTTTACGAATTAAGATTGTATTGATTAGAATAATGATTAAAGTTGTAAAAATTTGAATTAAAATAAAATAAACCCACTAAAAATATAAAAACTAAAAACTCATAAAAATATATCAAAATGAATGTTGAATTAAAGAGCACAAAATTTTAGAAAATATGGTGAAATTAGATTGTAAAAAAAATAAATAGATAAAAAGATATTTCGATTTGAAAATAAAGATGAATTTTAGTTAAGAAGTGACATGTCGACTTTATAATTAAACTCCTTATCTTACTTGTTAGTGGTTAGGAGTTAGGCTTGGAGTTTGTTATGTTAAGTGACGTGTCATCACATGATTGTAGCTCATTATCTTAATTTTGATTAGGAGTTAGGCTTGGAATGAGGTTTGGCTTTTACATGCATTATAATATAATAGTCGGATACCAGCATGTGGCGATAAATATAGTTATATGTATTTGCTTACCGTTTAGTGAATTCGTTTCACACACTTGAATGTATATATGTTACTTGTATGTGTTTGTTTAGGTTACCGTAACTTTCCGTTACATCATTATTCCGCATATAAAAATACTCTGTAATCTCTTACATATCAAACACTCCCTCAAAAATATATTTGATGAATCAAGATTGTATTGATTGAAATAAAGGTTAAAGTTGTAAAATTTGAATTAAAATAAAATAAACCCACTAAAAATATAAAACTAAAACTAATAAAATATATCAAAATGGATGTTGAATTAAAGAGCATAAAATTTTAGAATATGGTGAAATTAGATTATAAAAAATAAATAGATAAAAGATATTTCAATTTGAAAATAAAATGAATTTTTAATTGAGAAGTACACATGTCACTTTATAATTGGACTCCTTATCTTACTTTTTAGTGGTTAGGAGTTAGGCTTGGAATTTGTTAAGAATTGACATGTGTCATCTCATGATTGGACTCTTTATCTTAATTTTTGGTTAGGAGTTAGGCTTGGAATGAGGTTTGGATTTTAAATGCATTATATAGTAGTATAGATTTAATTTTGTTGTAGCAAAACCTTAGAAAAAAAATTGGAGGAAATCACATTCTTGAATTACTTTTTATAATTTGTGATTTATGAATATGAGTGTGGTTAGGTATTCTAGATCTAAAGATTGGTGTAATTTTTTCTGTGACACATGTTTGTGCCGGAATTTAAAAATTAAATATAAGATGTTTTTTTTTTGGTCAGAGAGGGTAAGGTGCTTGATGAAATTTTTGAAAGGAATTTTAGTGACATGAAATGAAATCTTTAAACCCTTTTTTAAAAAAAAATCATTTTGTTTGTTATAAATTATGATGTTTCTTTGGGTTATGTTTTCAACAATTGCTAATTATACTTGTATGTCTGGCGGTCGAATGGTAGCCATTTGAGCGTAAGTCACATTGTTCATTCTTTTTTGTTGTTAACGATATTGTTGATAATGAAGTTGTTTACTAATCGATTGCTCCTTGATTTGGTTTTAGGAAAGCGGTCGAGCAAGGCGTGATGGGCCTCCTTCCGAATGTACATTGTACTAGACCCGTGATGTATTATTGGATGGTATTTCTTGTATTATTAGTGTATTATTGGATGGTATTTCTTTCATGTGTCATTTACTCATAGCATACCTTGCTACTCTTGTCACTACGGGTTGAAGTAATATATTATGTTGAGAAATCCTACATTTTCCTAAATTACTTCCCTATGAAAAGAAGGCGTCTTTAGCGATATAAATCATACAACAAGGCTTTCATTGGAGGCGAATGATGTACAATTTTCCTTTTATTGGACTTTTAATACTTCCCAAGTTCACTCGCGATCTTTAAAGAAATTATGCATTAAGAATTATGCCACCTCTAAAGCAACTTTGTTTCACCATTAGAGTCCACCCATTTTGCCACCTTTAAAGCAATGATCTTGGTCTCTTTAGCATCGCTTTTGAGATCCCCAGAACATCCTCCTTCTCATCTTGACATTATTAGTATCATTCTTTAAAATCACGGGCACGATTTGCATGGACTTTTTTTGGCAGTAGATAAGGAGGAAGCAAGATCGAGCTTGATAGTCTCGAAGGACTTGCTCTTGAATGGAGTGCAACCGTTCCCATTGAAAGAATCGTGTCGAGTGATCTAGCGTATCTATATGAATGATTGTGTATTACATTTGTCGGGGTTGTGGCGGATTGGTATACCTCTCACAACTTCCAGTAGTGACTTTAGAGGTAAGATATAAGGCTTAATTCATTTAGTTTCTTGAGGTGTATCTCTCTCCTATCTTTCGTAATCATTTATAGCATATAGCATAAGGTTTCACGAAAACTTCGATATGTAACCTCTTAATAACGTGTCATATTCATTGCGACTTTCGATTAATGGCTTGATTTTGCTTTTAGGTGCAAGCGGTCAAAATTTAAAGCTGGAGCAGGTTAATTGAGTGGCAAGTTACCAATAGTTTACTTTTGGTATAAACAGTATGTATAATTTTATTAAAAAGATTGGCCCATGTAAGAAACATCAATTTTGACCCAAACAAGTTTTGAGCATTTGACTACCTCTACCAGTCATTTAGAATATGTAACCTCATAATAACTTTTCATGTTCACTACATAATAGAAGGGTTAGGACGGTACATGTATTCTATTAATAGCTTTTAACCAATTTTTTAATGATTCCATTTTGCGGTATTTAAAACTACACGGACCCGTATCGGACTTGCTCTACTATTCATATCAAAGAGATTTTTAAACACCTCCTTGATCGGGTTATAGAAATATTATCGTTAATGTTTTTATGATGACGATATGTTTATTTTATTTTTAAGGTACACTTAGTTGGTGCGAAACACCTTCAAAGAGAATGAGGATAACAAAGCAGGAGGGTCTATCGTGCTTATGACCTCCATAGTTGGTGCCGAAGAGGATATATCCAGGTGCAGCAGACTTATGGTACAAGTTTAGGTGGGATTCATCGATTACTCGAGAATTCGATAACATGTATTTCGTTTCCATTTAATCATTTGCAAAACTTTGACCGTATTATAAAGGGCGACCATTTACATCTCATTTTACGCCCTTTTACTTGTCACGAATAGAGATGAAGTTGAGACTTGATTCATGATTGTTATGATCATTTATAGGCATCTCTATAATCACGTCATTATGACCATATATGGTTATTTCGATCGTGATTGTTCTTATACTTTCCTAAAGGTAATCGCCTTATTTTCTATTGAACCACGACACTCACGAATTCTAAAAGCGCGAGTTGGGGTGGTATTTTACTTACAATCTTCAAACGACAATTGACATTTAAAACCAAAAAAAAATTCAGCTTCCGCAATGAAGTGGAAGGCCACATAAAACTTAAGTGGCACCGAAGATGCTCTCTCGACTAAAGCATTCACCGGTGAGTATACTTTTAGCTTATAGTTTGACATTTCGCTAAATATCACAATGTATTTTGTATAACCAACAACTAACAGATCTACATGCTATAAGATTGATAGTAAAATGTATGAGTTACTAAAGCTAATATGAATCCTTTTAGCCTATAGTTATATAAAACTTTACTTTATTTGTCTTATTACAAGTTTAATGTTGTTTTTTTATTATATATTGTATGGGTGTAGTTGAATATGGTAAGCATTTGACTTTGGTTAACGAAGATCAACTCAACTTTCAAATTAACAAGACTCCAGAACGGCGAGTCTAACAAATTTTGATACAATCATTCTTCTATCATTGTAGAACATTAGATATCGAAATTTGCCAAGGTTTAAGCTTTTCACCGTGTTTTTTTCATGTAAGATATAACTTTTCACATACACATCAAACCATAACACAAAGTAGCATATAGATGGAATTCTAGAGAGAGAAAGTTAGAGGTTTAGGGAACTTAGTGAGAGAAAGTGAAAGATATTATTATGAGCTCCAACTCTACCTTGGGAGGTAGAGTATTTATAGTCTTACATAAAGCATACACACATCGGGCGTGGATCGGGCATCTGGGTGGGTAAAGACCGAGTCCGTCCTCCACGGTGTTGCTTAACTAAATACTACTTAACATAAATGAACTACGACTACGAGCTTTCTAGCGATTACATATACTTGAGGTGGCCAGCTCTTTAATAAAATTTCTAATTCCTAACAATCTCCCACAGGAGGTCGCCTCAATCATGTACCAACATTACATAGAATACATATAGATATTACGGTAACAATTGATCTTGCATTCTTGATGTAGTCCTTTGCTCTTAAGCTCGTAGTCATTGATTCTTCCATTGCATGTTTGGTTATTCAAGTGGAGTCTTTTTACGATCCAGCGTGATAACAATTTTGAGCCATCTTTTGAGATCATCGGCTATCAACAATCTCGACACATCCTTTGTGGTGTTGGTATTATGTGATGTTGTGACTTTAGGACCGACATGCTCACATTACGGATCATGAAATCTTCACATCGAGTGCGGAAGCTTTTGTTGAATCATGATATTGGCGGCGTAGCGAAGCATGGAGTGTAAATATCGAGTCATTGATGCACTAATCATGATTTCTTTGAGTTGAATGTGTTAAGTGAGCATGCGGCTATGGATTGACCGCTTCATTACGATCGGTACAAGCGTCGGGTGTACACGCATACAACGATTAGCAATAAATCACACGAAAGTGTCTTTGATCACTTCATTGAATTGAGTACCATGACCCGGGTTCCCGGTTGATCGATTACAATCTTACTGTGATCGGTATAATTCGAAGAATTTCCTTGACGGGGTTTCTGGTACTCTATTTGTTCTCAAACGGAACATCTCAAAGAAGACAACACGGAGTGAGTGAACCGGTAATTTAAGTCCATGATTGATGAAAAGATATTTGAAAAACAATCAAGTATTGCTCAATAGAAATTGTTTTTACAATCTGGTGAAGGTTTAATGAAAATCAATTATCAATCATAAAACACCTTTTAATTTGAAAAATGAGTACACGGTCGGCGTGCTAAAGAAAAGAGTTTTTAAGCACGAAGACCGGTTTTCAAAGGTATCCGTCAATCTAACACTTTGAACCGGGATTGATTCAAGAAATTGAATCGCCCCATTGTTTCATTCGGTTGTCTGAGGTTGATCCATATCTTGAATCTCACATGCCACTACCGAGGAGCTTGTTTGATGTTGGCTCTAGAAGGCTTTCCATCTTCATTGTGAATGTGTAAACACATCTCGAGATGTTCAGCAATACCACAAGGATAATCGTGGGACTCAAGATATAATCTCTCTTTCCACATTGTGTGAAACAAAGAGTCTTCATTGAAAGTGTCTAATGAGATTTATTGATGATCTCGTGGCTCTAGACTCAATTTGTGCATATTTGGATCTGTCTTGGGAGACTAGGGAGAGGTCTCCTTCTTGATATCAACAATCTCTAAGAGAAGTCGATAGATAATGTCGGTTCCCGTGAGAATGAAACAAGTCCTTTTAAGAGGAACTTGAGTGGTTTGGAAAGTTGAAGTGCGGTCGTCCTTTGGGTCCATGACGTCTTGTCTTCAATACCGATGTTACCATCGGTTAGCATATGAATTGAACCCGGTTTACGCCACAAGGTTGAATTAATGGAGGCTATTTGTTTTCACCTATTCTCATTCAATTCTTTTAATTCTTGACCCTTGATTAACACCGAGACTTCATAGCTAGAACCTTGTTGGGTTTATTCGGTACTAGCTCGATCTTAGTCCGCTCTCTTCACTTATCTCATTTTCTCCTTTTATCATCATACCTAAGGACTTCTACACTAACTAGTGGATTGTCCACAGGTGAATCCCTCACGATTACGGCGGATCATGGGAACCAATACCTAACCTTATCATCCTTATATCACCGTACATCAAAGTAAAGTTGGTCGGTCTATTTGGTATTGTTCATACGCCATTGGATCCAATAGAAACCATTTGAAAAATCAATTCGAGATACTTGTGATATATTATCAAAGCATTTTGTACTGAATTGTTTTGATATTTTAAACGAGAACTCCCCCTCAACATGTGCATCAAGTATTTGAATTTTTTTTTTTTTTTTTTTTTGCACGGAGGCAAGAGAAAGAATTAACTTCTTTGATTACCATTTTCTAAAGATATCAACATCACTTCCTCGACAAGTCAAGTAGATATAGCATTTCGGGAAGGATGAGGTTTCCATAAATTCGCTCCCCCTCCGATATGTGCCTCGAGGTTTGAAAAGAGTTTGCCCATACTAGAGGAACTTGCACATTGAAAGCGTTGATCACATTTCGGATCATAGGTTTAAGATAGATGCTCCCCTCAACATGTGCATGGAAAATTTGAAATCGTTTGTCACATGTGGGCGGGGATAGCATGTACATCCTTATAAAACCATTTACCTAATTATCGGTTTAAATCCGGTTTAAATCACACATTCTCCCCGATCACAATTATCAAATCATGAGATTTGTGATCTCTTATTGATTTAAATTGATTTTGAAAGCTTTAAGGGAATTGTGACTTGATTATAAAGCTTCTTAGCGATAAGGATCGGATTTTAAGACTTTAAACTCCATTGATAAAACATGCATGTATATCTTTTGAAAACAATATAATGCCAAATAACTTTTTAATTTAATTGAAATCATTCTCCCCTCAATCAATGACATAGGTTGTTGATTGAGAGATAGGTACTGACCAATAAGTCGATGATTATCAAAAATAGAGATCGAGTTATTTTTCAAAGCATTTAGTTTTCATGAGATAAATGTTTATAGAATCGAGCATGGAATTTTGAAGACATGATAAAACATGGCTCTGTTCTTTCTTTAAAAACGGGTTATTGCACGAAAATGACAATAAACCATTTTCTCTTTCTCTCAAAATTTTTTTTTTTTTTTTTTTTTTTTTTTTTTTTTAATAAAATTCGAACAATATCTAAAGTCCGTGTCATTCTTTGAATGACGGCCTACACAACCGTAGATATAATCGAATCAAGAAAAACATGACAAAATGACAATATTTTTGAAGATTTTTGAATTTTCAAATTTTATGGATTTTGAAAGTTTTATATTTTCTATTTTGTTTTTTTTTTTTTTTTTTCGAATAAATATTTACAAGAGATAGATGAAGATAGACCTTTACTCTCGTCTTCCTCACGAAAGCGTTTGAGAGTTTACGGTTGAAGGCTTTTCAAACCAAGGCGTGGAAGAATAAACTCAAAACGTTCTCTTGGAAGAGCTTTGGTGAAGATGTCCAGCTAGCGATATTCGGACCTCACAAAATATAGTTCCACCACACCTTTTTCCACTTGTTCCACGATGAAATGATGTCGAATGTCAATATGCTTAGCTCTTGAGTGTTGAGCGTTGTTGCATGAGAGAGCAATAGCACTTTATTATCACGATCTGGAGGGATTTTGTTGAATTCAAAGCCATAGTCAAATAATTGAGATCTCATCCATAAGATTTGAGCACAACAAGATGACATGGCTATGTATTCGACCTACGTAGAGGAAATAAGTACTCATTTGCTTCTTTGAAGACCGACTCACAAGCTTATCACCCAAAACTGAGCACCTCGGATGTACTTGACGTGTATCTTGACAACTTTGCATGATCGGCATCTGCATAGGCGTTAGTGACATACCGGTGTCCTTGGTACCATAGTCCCATATTGATGGTTCCTTGGAATACCGAAAGACCCGTTTAAGCGCTTCAAGGTGCTTTTTAGTAGGCTTAGCACGGTATCTAGCACACATGCAAGCGGTGAACAAGATGTCGGTCTACTAGCCGTGAGGTACATCAAGGATCGATCATACTACGATATTTCGTTTGGTCGATCATGATCACGAGTGGTCCTCATCTAGTTTGGTTCGATCAATCATGGGGGTGTCAGCGAGGTCACTTGAATCAAATCCAAATTTCTTTAAAATCTCATTGCATATTTAGATTGATTTATGAAAATGCCTCGGGACTTTGTGAAATTTGTAATCCCAAGAAAAATGACATTTGTCCATCATTGACATTTGAAACTTTGAACTCATTTCATTAGAAAACGATCACATTCAATTGGGTCGGTCGAGGCAAAAATGATATCATCAACATAAATTTGAACATGAGTTAAATGTTTGCTGACTTCACAGTGAACAATGTAGGATCAAATGCTCCTTTGATGAATCCGGTTGATAGAAGAAACTTTGTGATGTATCATACCATGCCCTTGGGGCTTGCTTTAAGCAAGTAAGAGCCTTCTTCAAACGATAAGCGTGAGTAGGATGCTCTTGATTCACAAATCCTTCGGGTTGGTGGCGTGAGGCGACTTCTTTAAGATATCCGATTCGAAATGCCGTCTTCGCATCCATCGATAAACTACCATGTTCTTACTAGCGACGTTAGCGGAAAGATTACGATTGCCTCGATTCGAGCAGCGAGCAAAAGATTCTTCAAAGTCTATACCCTCCTCTTGACGATATCCTTTAGCAACTAATCGAGCCTTGTTTTCAACACATCACCATGCTCATCAAGTTTTACTTTGAAGATCCATTTGAGAGATATAATCATAGCACGGTCTGGAGCGGTACTAACTCCCGTACATCAAGTCGATCAAACTCATGAATTTCATCTTGCATGGCATTGAACCATTGTCTTCATTCATGGCGGTTTTAACATCTTTTGGTTCGATCTTAGATAGTATGGAGTTGAAGAAACACCATAAGGCATCGGTTGCAAGTTGTTTCCGTGTTGATACAGGACGAGAGGAATGATGTTGTCTAAGGGTGATCGTGAGTCCATTTTGTTAGGTGTTCATGTGGGCATTGTTGAGGGCGGGGTAGGCGAGTCGATGTCTCACGAAGAAGATGGTTACGATGATGATTCGAGAGTAGCAAATATGTTTTCAAATGGAGCATCTTCGGGGAGTAGCAAGGATTAACTTCATCATTGTTGCGAAGCATTTCCATGATGTACATTTGAAGAATGATGATTTGTTGATGAGGCGAAGGATCGGCAGTGCTTCTTGGCTTAAAGATATTGAGGCCGAAGGATTGACTTCATTCAACTGGAATATGAGCAACCTCTGTTGTAGGGATCGGCACCTCATTAGTAATTGAATCATCAGTTCATCAAACATAGGATCAAACAATTTCTTTACATCATCTTCGGATGGAGGTACATATGGAGTTTCATGAGAAGAGTTTGGAACAAGGGATGAACCAATGGGGCTGTTTTGAAGTGCGGGTCTGGTGGAGTGTCCGAGAGCCATAGGACCAACTGCGATAGAAACTCTCTCGACTATCTTTATCAACCCATCTGTAGACAATTTGAAGTGACCATCGATAAAGAAAACGATATACCAAACTTGAAACGAAGAAGAATTCCATGCATTTGCATCTTAAGCTCGCCTTTGTGAATTTTAACTTCAATCTCAAATAAGTGATAATTGATTAACTCGAAGTAATCGGCTTGTCAAATGCCCAACACGTGAATAAGCATTACAATCGGATGTGCGTCGATCCACCGAATGAACCGGAACAAATGATATCTCGACATTAATGCATTCTTCCTAAAGGTATACATGTAGAGGCGATGCGGAAGATTCACCACAAATGTCTTGAGCGAATGAGGTAGTCATTTTCCTTAATGTTCATGTGGTTGATTTATAAGCGTGCACAATGAGAGGAACAATAATCCGTAAAGATTTGGCAGGAATACCAAAAGCGGATCATTATCCATGAACAACAATCCATGAAGATTTGGCACGGGAATACCAAAGAGCGGATCATTATTCAATAGTGCAACTTACAATATCATGATAGTCATTATAAGCGCCTTGTGAAATAGCGGAGATAAGGTTTCTTGAGAATTCCAAGAAGTACTTCTTAGATGGTGAACAGTTGAGTCAATAGAAAGCCGGAGCATGAGCTTGAGTTGGATGATCAACCTTCGTCGGAGGTTGAAAGTACACATCAAACATATCTTTGAAAACAATGAATCCCAACATTGATTCCATTTATCCTTAGTAAGTGAAGCATTAGGCGTTGGAGGAGAGTCATCAAAAATCAAAACACTGAATCCAGTTATCCTTAGTATATTCATTCTTCATCAAAAGAATATACACTCATCATCATCAAAATTAAGTCGTATAACCATTATTCAAACATCCATCATCATGTAGTATATTCACTCTTCTCCCCTCAAAAGTTGCATCCGAGTTGCCATTTTGATTTAACAAGTGAATAAGGTATACACTAATGAGCGTAGATCCACTTGATGACTGAATGAGCGTGGAAAAACATGAAGCTTGTTGATGAAGAATGTAGATGAGTATGGCCATTCATGAGAGAATTTCTCATTAGCGAAGATAAAGCGCACGAGAAGGCGTACACTTTTCTTTTCTATGAGGCAGGGCTGAAGTGATGTGAGCAGGGCGTCATAAGAAGATTTCTCTTCTTTCAAAGATAAAGCGCCTTGAAGCGTACACTTTTCTTTTCTTTAAGTACGAGGCTGAGGCTGATGTGAGCAGGCGTCATTGTTAAGAGCCCAATCATATGTTTAGAGCCGCGAATCCAAATACCAAGGGACGATTTATACGACCTGCTTTGGACAACAGACGAAGACAGAGGTTGGAAACATTGGATCCCAGCGTGTTGATGGGTTCCTTTGGTTAGCACAACAGGTCTTTGAATCGTGAAACCCTAGATGCAATGGCATTATCCCTAGGAGTGAACTAGTAGAGGCATCGGACTTAGTCAAATGACATTTTGTGCTTAATGGGATTATTCTACCGGTTGGCTTCCAAACCTTAACAGTACTATTCTCGGCATAGTGGATCTAGTTAAAGAGCAAGGTTTGCCATTCGTGAACATTCGACTGTTGGCTTCCTTTGAAATCCTACATTGGTAAAACCTTCCTGTGGGTTTCGAGATTGCTTAACTGTTTTCTTTCCAAACTTTCTTAAGCGGGGTATGATTCTTAGATCTCGGAAATAACACATCACATTTATCATGATTACGGAAAATAAACATTTTTACATGTTTTGCGAGACGACATAAGGCCTCAATTAATTTGATAGCTTAGAGCTAATACTAGAACTAACACGATTCTTTTGTTCAAATCAAACTTCTTGTCCCTATGGTGTTCTTTTACTTCCTTATCATGATCACTTTTAGTTTAGTAATCCTATCCTTCTTTGCATTCTTCTAGGTTTTGACCGCTTCTTTAGTGTCAACCTTAACATCATAGAAATAACGATGGGAACATTACATGGCTTCACTACTACGCATTCTCGGTCTAGAAGTGCTAGGATCGAAATTCTAGGAGGCACATCAAGGTTGCTTGCTTGAATTTCGACATGGAACAAGGCATATCAAGGGTCACATGCTTGGCTTTAGGCATAGAAAAGGCACAACTATTCTATCTCGCCTATTGTTAGATTTCGGACTTGTGACAATTACATACTCTAAGAGTTCACGAGATCGTTTGGCATCCATGCGGGGCATAGGCTATAGTACTATCAAAGGTTTTTCTAATCTTTCATCTTCAACAATCTCACGGAGACCATTCAAACTTTCCTTAAGGTATGAGAGATATGCTTTATGTGCAAGTTCATTATTCCTAATGGGCGGAGGAATATATAACATATCGATAGCATATTTATCACAATCGAAACCTTAGGAGCAGTATTTGCGGTTGGGGATTGGCAACTTTCCTTTCACCTCACGCTTGATTCTCAATATCGTTAAGTAAAGAAGTTATCCTTTCAATTTGTTTATCATGATTAACTTTAAATGAATCACATAACTCTTTGTTTTGATCATTAACCTTTGAAATTTTAGCTTTAAAACAATCATTTTCCTTTGCAAGTTATCAATAATGCTTTGAAGTTGGAAATTCGAGAATCTAAAGGTGGAGGCATATAGGAACCAAATCATCCTTCTTTTCACCTTTCGGTTGTGAGACTTGGGTTCTCAATCTTCGATCGTGTTACAATGAGCTCGAATCTGCTCATCACGTTTGCTAATTTCAAAAGCGCATCAAATTCGGGAGCATCCAAGGATGTCTTGATATTTGAGGTTTTAACATTTTCTTTTAGATGTTGATATTTTAATTGCAAAGCAAGATGCTCAACTTCAATTTAGAAAACTGTTTCACCGGTTATCATGATCATCTGTTTCAATTTTCTCATGCAATTTAGAATTAGTTTTTCAAGCTCAATGACACGATCATGGGAGACTTTCGAGCAACGATAATTCATGAAATTGAGAAGCATTAATGGAACAATTAAGTAGCGATGTAAAACACATCTTGAGTATTACATTCGAAATAAGATTCTCATTCAAGGTATGCAAGTTATTCCTCTCAATCTTATTATATTTTAATTCTCGCTCATAATCACTAACCTCAACTATCATTGCATCAAATTCCTTTTCCATTTCTTTAATATCGATTTTATCCCTTTTTAAGACTCTCAAAATGATCTTTTAGTAGTTTAAAGAAAGGCATGACCTCGTTAGATAGCATTCTTTGTTTGCTCAAAACCCTTTCCCTTGATTATCCCATGGGTGTGATCCTTTTCTTACAAGTTTTCTCAAAATCGACAAATAGTTGAAGAATAACATATTGGTGATTAAGGTCTTGCTTTTAGTGGCAATAGATCTAGGAACTAAGTGCATTGGTATATTAGGAGGATACACAGTTGCTTTAGGCGCTTTCCTCTGAGGGGATTCTTTTCAACAAGATTTTCGACTTTTTGCATTTCCATATCCTTTTCCGTAACACTTGTTCGGGGGTTAATAGAGTCTGAGGCTTAAACTTGTTCAAGGAGATCCAATTTTCTTTAGTGTAATTATGGGGTTTGATCGTTATGTTATTCTTTTTACACTCGGGATCTTCTAACTTCTTACTCATTTTCTCCTAGTGACTTCATCGATTTCTTATCTTCCTCGATTGCACTCAACGTAGCTAGGTTTACGCCTAGGCTTAAGGATTTCATTACCATCATAGAGCACCTTATGAGCATTTCTAGCCTTTTTAATTACCTCTGGATTTGGTTCCTCAACAAGGGAATGCTATGCTTATCGCTTAAGACTCGATGCTTAGTGATCATGTGAAGCGGTTTGAATGGTATTCCTTGTACGTATAACTTATTTTCAAGCTTGTTTTCAAAGTTTTAGATTGGAAAAATCATTCAAAAGTTTTGATTCCTTAGCCTTGAATTCTTGCTTAAGCATTTTAACATTTTCTTGAAGTTCGTGTTTTGCTTAGCGAGTTTGGAAAGCTTTTCTTGTAAGGAGTTTAACTCTTGTTTTAATACTTCTTCTCTAAAATTACTTTTTCTAATAATTATGCGTATTTGGATATCCATCTCACGCTCACGAGTGGTAAGTTCAAACTTAACACTTTGTTAGTATGGCAACTTGATCCTTATAGGTATTGAGTTCGATGGTCAAGGAATCATCGAGCACAAATGCGGTGTACTCATGCAATTCATAATCATCATTTTGAGAAGAAGATGCATACCTAGGTACTGCGAAACTTTCATGCAACTTTCCTCTGCATTAACGTTACGAGGTTGTGGCGGTGCATCTCTATCTTGGGTACATCCGAAGCTTCCATGGAGCGTTCCTTTGCATTAGCTTGCGGGTTGTGGGTGCACCTCTCTCTTGTGAACATGAGCATGAAGATTCTATTTTAGCATTGTCCGGCTCATCATTATTTGTTTTCTAACATTACGCATTCACCAACACACGGATTCTTCCACGGATAGATTACCCGACTTATCACAACAATCTCTCAACCGCACTGACACTCATTCACTTTTTCATCCTTTTGTGCGGTTTCCTCAATGTACTTTTTCACATTATCCATGAGTTGGATAAGTGTCTCAATGAATTCACAATTTCCATTCCGGTATGTTTTTGAAGGAAATTCAGGTCAAGTGTTGATCGTAATCTTTGAATATTCCCCAGCGATGAATGGTGAAATTGTTTGTAGATTACTTGAAGAGTGCGCACTGAGCCATCTTTTGAACTTCTTCATTGGTAAGTTGCGACTTTAAATGCTCTAAGTTCAACGACAAGCTTCTTGTCAATGTAGGTAAGTCTGCGGAAAAGAGCACTACATGTTCGATCCCACTATGGATAACAAGCTGTATGAGGTGCGGATGAAGTAGTTGATAGGGCTCAATCTCGCATTTCATTTGCATGGCATTACGTAGCTTGGATGGTGCAATTCTCTCTCATTAGATTACGAACACGGAGATCTCACATCCTCATTGCTTAATTCAATCATCTTTAATCGTTCGATTGTAGCATACATTATCATTGTTGTCCACAACATCATACGGTTTAAGCACTTCGAAATCACCGGGTCGATGAGAGTAAGACATGATGTGGAAGGATACACGGGATTTTACACGCCTATGATTTAAACAGAAATAGAATCTTCGGCGATTTTACTAAAATCAAGGCGAAACCGTTAAGCAATGACCCGATGGGGGTGTTAAGATGACCGATGAAATGATACAATGAAAGACGATTATGTGATAGGACTTTAGATTGTTCGTAGGAAAGGTGAAATGTTGATTGGTTGAGATTAGGATTGGTTGATGCATCGCTTACGGAGAATTTTAGGTCTAAAACTTAAAAGCTCAATAACTTCCTTTCGGAGGGATTTGGGCCTCGAAAAATTCGTTTCACGACATCGTATGTGAAACTTCACAATATTCGTGTCGTTCGGTCGTTTTGGCAGTATTTCATTTGAAAGCAGATTCTGGATCAAAAGTTATGGCCGTTTGAAGTTTTGAAGTAAAAAGTCAACTTTGGTCAAACCTCTTCGTAAAATCAACCAAGTCGCTATAACCCTTGAACCAAGTCGCTAAGTCACCTAATTCGCTACACTCCCAGTCGCTAGAAAATCTTGCACCAAGTCGCTAACACTTAATTCGCTACACCACTAAGTCGCTAGAGTCCCAGTCGCTAGAACAATGCAAGTCGCTAAGTAGTAACTCGCTAAGACTCAAGTCGCTAGCAAAATTTTAGCAAGAATTAAGCTACTCAAGTTGCTAAAGATACAAGTCGCTAAAGAGCAACTCGCTCTGGGACCAAGTCGCTACCACTGTCATTGCCGTGGTGGAGAATCCACTACTTGTCTTGTAACTCGCTAGATCTAAGTCGCTAGCTCCAAAGCGTAACTCGCTAGAAATTTGTGAAGCAAGTCGCTACGAAGAAAGAGATCCGTGTGTTAAGTCGCTAGCATGAAAAAACTCATAAAATCACTTTTCAATCCAAAAACAACCCAACCAAGATGATTCAAGCTTACCAAATGAAAACCTAAACACTTGTGATGATTCTAAACATAAAAGTACTAACAAAATTCAAACTTTAACACAAGAAATCAACCAAATGATGCAAAACCTCTAAACTTTTCAAACTCAAAAGCCACCTAAAACCACTAGAAATCAAAGATGTGCAAGATATGATCTAACCATGGCTCTTGATACCAATTGTAAGATATAACTTTTCACATACATCAAACCATAACACAAAGTAGCATATAGATGGAATTCTAGAGAGAAAGTTAGAGGTTTAGGGAACTTAGTGAGAGAAAGTGAAAGATATTATTATGAGCTCCAACTCTCTACCTTGGGAGGTAGAGTATTTATAGTCTTACATAAAACGCCACACATCGGGCTGGATCGGGCATACAGGTGGGTAAAGACCCGTCCAGTCCTCCACGGTGTTACTTAACTAAATGCTACTTAACATAAATGAACTACGACTACGAGCTTTCTAACGATTACATATACTTGAGGTGACCGACTCTTTAATACCGGGAATTTCTAATTCCTAACATTTCAACACGTCAACCATATTTTGCATTCTAAATTATACATGCCTTTATCACGACTTCAAGCATTAGAAACACAATTACACATTCAAACACTATATTTTGCAGCGCATTTTTTTACATCTAATTGTCGGATTGTGATTACTTTGTACCCTATATTCATTGTCAAAACGCATTGCCAAACACCCCGTTACTGAATATGAAATAATGTTGTATGATATATGGTGTTGTTTGTTCTGAGCAAGGTTAAAGATCTTGGTCTAAAGGGCATCTGAAAATGCAGATAAGTCATGTTGGGAACTGAGCATCTTGATTTGATTCCACGCATCATGTTACAAGACTTGTTCATCGTGGGATGTTCGCGATGAAGTATGCTTAATGGTTCTTGAACTTCTTTTCTTAGCCCATTTTGATTATTGGATCGATTTTTACCTGTGAATGAATGGGTCAAGTTCTAACCCATTTTGATGTATTGGGCCCAATATTTACCCATCGAATTAATTGAATTTTTAATGCCCGCCTATATTGATACTTACGGTACAAGGCTACAAAGTCTTTGAAAATCTTTAACAAATACTAAGCGAATTACAAAAGCCTTGTATTGGAGATGCTAACTTCACCTACTACTTTTTATACTTTAAAATTTCGATAAAAAAGAATTTGAAAACGTCATCATTAACTTAGTCAGATTTGAAACTATAACCCAACACTGTGAATAAGTAGATTAATTACCTATATTTATAAACCATTTCAAAAATATATAGACCAACCCCATAAATCAAAAAAATTGCTAGAGGATCCCGATCTAATCCACCAATACTGTTCTTAACTCATTTATAACACCTTCAGAAAACAAGTTGTTGTTGAGACTAACATATTGTACGTTTTTAACAGTGTTCTCTTTCATAAATTTTTTAGGAAATGGTAACAATGATTATCACAGGACTGTCAAACGCCATTTACTCACCGCCATGTTAGGACCAAATGCTCAGGTTCGTAGTGAAAATGTATGTATGACTAAATTCTAATATACTTATTTTAAATTATCAGATCTGTTCCAATAATTCCATTAAGACATGTACATGAAGATACTGATATTAGGAGGGTACCATGTCCTTTGGGCCGAGGTTGTGTTCCTTTATAAAGTTACACAATTTACACTAATCATCTCTATGTTTCTTTACGTATTTTGTGATTCTTCCTTTCATACATAATACAAGGTAACTTAGTCGTAAATCATAACAAGTTACGATATTCTTTCGCGATTAGCGGTAAACATATATGGATGTAACATAGAGAAGAATGTGGGAAAATCACGAATAGTATAATCATGATAGGTTTATGAAGGAAAATGAAACCATTGATATGCAAAGAACAATGGCATTTGGAGGAGGAAAAAGGGTGTGCTGTTCTCTTCAAGCAATGTTGATTTCTTGCTTAGGAATAGGAAGAATGGTGCAAGAGTTTGAGTGGAGATTTGTTAAAATTTGGGGTAATAATCCTGGCAAACATGTCACTTTATCAATTGCTAATGGCTTTCAAGCTATGTTCTTTGCAGAGGACATGGGGGTTTAACATGGACAAAGCATAAGTGGTTTATAGTTCCAAGATTATCATTTCTGCTGAAGCCTCTCTTGTTCCTTTGAAGTTCATTTTATCGTTTCTCTTGAAGTTCATTATTATAGCTGTTAGAGGGTCTTAGTGTAACTTAATCCCTATTTAATTAGTCCTTTATCCTAGGGTTAGATACACTTGGGTGTGCAGTCATTTCTCACACTCTTCTCTTCTCTTGATCATTTCACCGATCTTGTCTTTTCTTTGTATACATATGATTATTGTCTCATTGACATTAATCTAACCTTGTAACATTTGGATACTATTGTAAACTTAATCTAAGCCGACTATTGTGGCTTAGGTTTGAATAAAGGTTCTATTGTTCATCTTGTGTTGCCTATACTTTTGTACATGGTATCAGAGCTTCAGGCTCATTGATTCTCTTCGGCAACATATTGGTGGTTTGGGGTTATTGCTACTGGCGTAATCACTGGTTATCTTCTACTTACAATTAGTCCTAGACTAAGTGAATCTAGGGTAATTGTGATTTGTTCTTCCGCTGCATATCTCTCTGTAAGTCTAAGTCTTATCTCTTCTTCAAACATACAGTACTTAAGTCTTAGTGGGTGCAAACGGGTAGACTAACATCTTGATCTGCCACCTTTGAGTGGTACGAATACCTGCTCTGGTTCACCCTAGTCCACAGGCTTGGTGCTTGTTGTTTCTTATATTCATAGTCTTATCTATCTATCTATTTTAGTCTTTATTATGGTTGCTGGTGATACTGCTGGTGGTGGTGGTTCAACTGAGAAAAGCTTATCCTTTGGGGATGCTTTGTACTTACACCCTAATAACACTAATGGGACTCCCATTATTTCTATCAAACTCACAGGAACTGAAAATTATAAAATATGGAATATGGCCATGACCTTTGCCTTAAGAAACCATAATAAGTTAGGGTTTATTGATGGTACTTGCATAAGAGATGATTCGAACCCTAGTCTTGCTAATCAATGGGATACTTGTAACTCTGTTGTAGTTACTTGGATTCTTAATTCTCTTAGTCTGAACTGTTCTTTGGTGCTATATATGCTAAAGCGCTTATGAAATGTGGAATGATCTTAAAGATACCTATGACAAGGTTGATGGTTCAACTATTTTAATCGCATAAGAATATAAACTCTCTTAGTCAAAGTGGGTCCTCTCTAGTCGACTACTATAACAATCTTAATTCTTTATGGAAACAATTTGATTGTATGATTAGCTTGCCTCCTGCACTTGTGAAGTCGCAAAACATTTTGAAAACACAATCAACTAATCAAGTTAATGCAATTTCTTATGGGTCTTGATGACTCCTATGTTCCCATCGAAGCAATATTTTAACCGAGATCCTTTGCCTAATGTAAAAGCGCCTTCTCTCGTTGTCTGCGGAGAAGAATCTCACGGGAATGTTTCATCGGGAATAGCTTTGCTAAACCCAATGCTCTGACCTTTAATGCAAAAACCTCGATGGAGGAAAATTTTTGATAACAAAAGAGGTCTTAACAACAAAGTTTGGTTTTAACACCGTATGACTCTAATAGCGAGGACCAAATATGAACCTCAAATGTACTAATTGCAAAAGCCCGGTCATCTGTTGATAGGTGTTATGAAATAGTTGGATATCTGCTTGGATATGTTAAGAGAAATTTTAATGGTAAACCTTTCGGCAGAACAATGTTTCTGCTGAAACTAATCATATCATGATAATAGTGCTAGCAACTCTCTGTCTCCTTGTCTAATGAACGACTCTCAAGACTTATGAGTCTCCTCAATGACAACAATGTGTCATCGCTAATGCCAACTTAGCGGTAAAATTTCTCGGGAACCTTCTTTAATGGCGGTGTCAAGTTTAATATAAACTTCAACAAGTTTTTAACAACAACACTAAAACCTTAGCTGAAACATCGGTCTTGGTTGGATTGTTGATTACGTGCAAATCAACACATGAGTTGTGATTGAAAATTCTTAATCAATGTTGTTAACATTTCAAATCTTGGTCTAATTGTTGGACATCCCAACGGTACTCGAGCCTTAATTACTAAAATTGGTGATTTAAAGGTCAATAATGACCTAACTCTTTTGATGTACTTGTTGTTCACAGTACAATGTTAGTTTTTGTCTGTTCATAAAATTGCTAGAGATAATAAGATGTTTTGTCGGGTTTAATGAATCTAATTGTTATATCGAGTTTACATCAAAAAGGATTGTGGGATTGGTAAACAACACAATGGGTTATATATGTTTGATATTGATTCTACATGTAAGATTACCTCTAATAACCGCATATTTGTTTGTCATGTTTCAAAAATCTTTGGCATCAAAGACTCGGTCATCCTCCGACCAAGTCTTACATACTTAAACCCACTCTTAAATTTGATGGTACATCCGAAGCGATCATCTACTGTGATACTTGTAATAAAGCTAAACAAACCAGGGAACCATTCCTCTAAGTGAACATAAATCAACTAAAATTGGTCAACTTGTCCATCTTGATGTATGGGGACCATATAAAGTCACTAGCGAGATGGTTACAAATACTTTTTAACTTGTTGTTGATGACTATTCCGAGCGGTGTGGGTTTATTTGCTTAAGGAAGGATGATGTTTATGTTTCCATTGTTAATTTTACTCATATGCTATCAAATCAATTTGAACACAATGTCAAAATCTTTAGAAGTGATAATGGGATGAATTTGTCAATAATAAACTTCAACATTTTTCCATGAAAAGGATTTTACATCAAACCTCTTGTGTCTATACACCACAACAAAATGGTATTGCGAGAAAGGAAACATAGGCATCTCCTTAATGTAGCTAGATCCCTCATGTTTGTGAGAATTACCTCTAAATCTTTAGTGCGAATGTGTTCTAACTTCTTTATGTCATAAACAGGTTGCCTCTTGATTCTGTCTGCAAGTCCCGTTCTTCCTTGTGTATGGGCATGACCCTTCACTCTCTCTCCTTAGAGTCTTTGGTGCTTATGCTATGCCACCATTCTCAACATCTCGATAAATTTGGTAGTAGGTGCGAAAAAGTGTCTTTATTGGTTACTCGAATGAGAAGAAAGGCTATAAACTCTTGAGCCTTGATACAAAAAATATCTATTACTCGGAGATGTCAAATTTTATGAAAGCTGTTTTCCCTTCAAATGAAAAATTACGTGTCAAAACCTTTTCTTTGAAACCTTTGTACCAAAAGATTTAAATCACAAAATTTCTTTGACTCACAAATAAGTCCCAATGATGAAGGAGAGTGACATCCTATGATGATGGCACGGTGGTAAGTCATCCTACTAGGATTGACGAACCGATTGCAACATCTATAGATGATAATACACACCACGAGGGCAACATATCACATGATTCACATTCTGCGTCACGGTTCGATCCTAGCGATACAACACCGATTCTGGCTGAACAAGAAAGAGGCTTGCCAACCACTATCGCTAGAAGGTCAACGAGTTTCCAAGTTGCCCGATAATCTTAATGACTTTATTATAGAAGGAAAAGTCAAATATGGTGTTGAAAAGGTTGTTAATTACTCCAATCTTAACAAAGATAATTATTGCTTTGCATCTAGTCTTAACAAAAGTATTGAACCTACATTATGAAGAAGCTATCCATGATAGTAATTGGGTTGATGCTATGAACTCGAAATTGAGGCCTTAAATGAAAACCATGCTTGGGATATAAGCGATCTACCTCTAATAGAACTCCTATTGGCTACAAATGGATATTCAAAATCAAATATAAAGCCAATGGTGAAGTTGAGAGATACAAGGCTAGACTAGTTGTTAAAGGCTACAACCAAAGGAAGGAATAGACTATGATGAAACTTTTTCTCCTGTTGTAAAAATGTCTCTTGTCGGATGTCTTATTGCCTTAGTAAAAAACAAATGGCCCCTTTTTCAACTTGATGTTAATAATGCTTTCACTGTATGGAGATCTTGATGAGGATATCTATATGACCATCCCAAGGGGTTACGTAATGAGAACAATAAGAATAAAGTCAGAAACTTGTTAAGTCTCTATATGGTCTAAAACAAGCTCCCGGAAAATGGAATGAAAAACTTGTCGGTGTTTTAAAGGAAAACAACTTTGTCCAATCATTAATGATCATTCTTTGTTCACCAAAGCAGAATGACAAGTTCATTACTCTTCTTGTTTATGTGGATGATATTGTTCTTCTTTGAAGCTGTGTTGATGAGATAAACCTATTCAAAGAGTTTCTAAAACAAAATTTCATATGAAAGACTTGGGAAATCTAAAATATTTTCTTGGCATTGAGGTTTTAAAACTGGGAATGACATCTGTCTCTCCCAAAGAAAATCATCTTGAACTCCTCAAAGAATTTGGGCTTCTTGGGTGCAAACTGTGTCCACACCTATGGAACCCAACTCGTGCTTCCATACATTCCCAGTGATGATGACCCCTACTTGTCAACATCATTTGGTTATCGAAGCTTCTTGGGAAACTTATCTACCTCACCCATACAAGACGACATTTCATACTCGGTTCATTGTCGGCACAATATATGCATTCTCCCTTGAAATCTCATCCGGAATGTGCCCTCAATGTTACGAGGTATCTAAAAGGAGCTCAGGAAAAGGTCTAAGGTACAATTTCAAAGAACTCGAAAATCATCTTGAAGGATATAGTGATCTTGATTGGGCGAAATGTAAGAAAACCGGAAATCGATTCTGAGTTATTGTGTTTTCTTTAATAATTGTCTAATCTCATGGAAAAGTAAAAACAAAACGCTCTTTCAAAATCTTCCATGTAAGCGAGTATAGATCTATGTCTCTGCTGCTGTGAAATCATTTAGATTCAAAAATCCTAAAAGATCTAAAAGTTGATATCAACCTTCCTGTTAATCTTTTTGTGATAACAAATCGCTTTACAACTTCTTCAACCACATTTTTCATGAAAGATCAAAACACTTTGAAATCGATGTTCACTTCATCGGGAAAAAATTGCTAGAGGTGTTATAAATCTTTGAAAAGATTGGATCTTCAAACCAAACCGTGACATTCTTACAAAGAACCTCCTGTCTATCAAGATAAATTTTGTGTGAAAAATTGATATTGTTTGATATGTTTGCCCATCAGTTAAGGGGAATGTTAAAATTTGGGGTAATAATCATGGCAAACATGTCACTTTATCAATTGCTAATGGCTTTCAAGCTATGTTCTTTGCGAGGCGTATTACGGGGGTTTAACATGGACAAAGCATAAGTGGTTTATAGTTCCAAGATTATCATTTCTGCTGAAGCCTCTCTTGTTCCTGCTGAAGTTCATTTTATCGTTTCTACTGAAGTTCATTATTATAGCCGTTAGAGGGGTCTTAGTGTAACTTAATCCCCTATTTAATTAGTCCTTTATTCTAGGGTTAGATACACTTGGGTGTGCAGTCATTTCTCACACACTCTTCTCTTCTCTTTGATCATTTCACTGATCTTGTCTTTTCTTTGTATACATATGATTATTGTCTCATTGACATTAATCTAACCTTGTAACATTTGGATACTATTGTAAACTTAATCTAAGCCGACTATTGTGGCTTAGGTTTGAATAAAGGTTCTATTGTTCATCTTGTGTTGCCTATACTTTTGTACAACGAATTCCAAAGAGGTACATGATCTCTTTTGTTTTTGACCAATAGAATTGAATCTCAATATCATACTCAACGCTCTCGCAACCAACAACATATGCAATTGGCAGTTGGCTTTAGTACAAGTAAACTAAAACAAAATCAAAATGATACGATATAAGTTTGGACAAAATTTTAGGTGATTGAGGTTCTATTCGAGTTTGGTATCAATTTTCTCAAGTTTGACAAGAGAAGAAACATATAATGTGTGAAAAGAGCAACTTTTTGTGGGGCTAGTTGTGTGAGACTTGTTCTAAGGTTTCAATCCCACATTGATTGGAGGAATGAAATTGTGCTTCCTTTATATACTTTGGGTGTTTAAAATTATGACAAGTTAAAATAAACATTATGTTGATGTCTTTGGCTTTCACGTATCGTAACTTTTTGTCATTTCAAGTAAATTGTGTTGCGGGTGATATCCAACTCCAATCGCATTAACTTTTTGTCATTTCAAGTAAATTGTGTTGTGGGTGATATCCAACTCCAATCGCATTGTCACTAAATATTTTAAGTAAATTGTGTTGCGGGTGATATCCAACTCCAATCGCATTGTCACTAAATACGTGTGTTTAAGTTGAGCCGAATATCAAACTCTGGTATCATATCGAGAGTTAAATCAAACAACAATGGTTGTACCTCTAGTATTTCATGATAAATTGTGCCTAACATTTTCAAATCGATTTCATACTATTTTAGACATGGTGATTGTATACACTAGTAATAGATTAACTAAGAGTACTTAGTAACTAAGTGCTGTAGGTCGTAACTAAATTGGCAGTTTATATAAGCTATCCACTTTTTCTCAGGTAGAAGTTGATACCTCAATGAATCCGTGACTTGGACCAAAATTTACGTGCCAACGTTTTTTTTACTCGGTTATTTGTACTATTTTAGACATAGTGATTGTATGCACTTGTGATATATTAACTACAAGTGTTTAAAAACTAAGTGATGTTGGTCAACCCAACCCGAGTCAATGAATTTTGTCCAATTCTATAGAAAAATGAAAGCTATCCATTTCGGGCAACCCGAGTGCCCGACTCCTACAAAAAAAAGTACCTGTTTTAAGCTGTGTCCCAACCCGCAAACGCACGCCCATCTTGCCAACCCTACCATCATTGTTAGAAAACATATAAAGAATACGCCACAGTGGATGCAAATTGTGTCGAATTCTATGACTGAACAAAACAATGTAACTCAAGTCTTCACACTACCTAAAATATTCTATATAAGTTTGGCCAAAGTTTTAATTGGGTGATTGAGACAGCATCCATTTGCATTTTCATTATATAATCGTATTAGAATCTGGTATCAATTGTCTCTAGCTTAGCTTCATTAGAGAAGAAGAGAACAATGTGAACATATATGAGTATGGCAAAACTTCAATATGGATCTCAAATTTACCATAGATCCAATGAACCGATAGTAGCCATTCATTTAAAAAAAATAAACTTTCACCCTTTTTCTTTTAAATTAAATATCTGTCAAACCGTTAATTGTTACGCGATAAAAATCATACCATCGCGACGAGAATTAAATTATTTTTCTATAGATATGCACTACTATATATTTTTAACGATTTTTTTTTTCCTAAATTTCGGCCCAGAAAAATCATATATGATTTGTGAAAATCATATATGATTCGATTTTTACAAATCATATATGATTTTTGAAAATCATATATGATTTGTAAAAATCATATATGATTTGTGAAAATCATATATGATTCGATTTTTAAAAATCATATATGATTTTTACAAATCATATATAATTTTTCTGGGCGGAATTTTTGAAAAAAAAAATTATGTCGAAAATATAGAAAAGTGCATATTTATAGAAAGATAATTTAATTCTCGTTGCGATGGTGTATTTTTTATAGTTTGAAGATTTACAGTTTGCAAGATATGTTGTTTTCACAAAAACGGTGGAAAATGGTTTTTTATTAAATTTGATTAAAAATGAATGGCTAAGATTGATTTATTGGATCTATGAAAAATATGAGATCTATATTGATCTCAACTCATATGAGTATACGACTATAAAAGGTGTAGAGTCTTTAGAACAACTTTTTTATGGGCTACTTTTGTAAAACTTGTTTTATGTTTTGAATCCTACATTGGTCCAAAGGGTGAAATTTTTCTTCCTTATATAGCTTGGTGGAAAAAGCATTGATAAGTTGAAATTTATATTATGTTGTTGTCTTTGTCGATCGCATTTCATTAAAAAAATTACAATGAGATCTGTTTGACAGAGACGACAATTAATGTAATTTAACAATTTTTTTTTTCATTTCAAATAGTCTTATCTTTTTTTTACGTACAATTAATGTAATTTAACAAATTTTTTTCATTTCAAATAGTCTTATCTTTTTTTTACGTACGTTGTTAGCTTATGATATATATACTACCGCTTTATATGTTCTCTGATTTATATGATGTGATGTTATTGGTTATTGATGTACGTGCAAAACTAGTTGTACAGTACATTATGTTAATATTCGTCTCGTGTAATTCAAGTAATATGGGTCCGCTGGTTGTATAAATGGAGTTGGGTGTTGGTTTTGAGGTGGAGTTGTGGTGGTGATCATGGTTTCGTGGTTGTTGCTTAAAAGAGTAGACAATGATATCAACTTTTCCTCATTTGAAGTTTATACCTCAAGGGATTCATTACTTGAACCAATATTTATGTGCCTGATTTCAAGTCATGATTTCATGCTATTATAGACATGGTGATTGTATGCGCTAGTAGTAATACATTAACTACTAGTGTTTAGTAACTAAGTGCTTAGAGGCGACAATTTTAAACTGATTGGTTATGTACGAGGTAGATTTTTTTAACACTTTTTTTTTTAATTATTTTCACTTAAATAAAAAAAGAGATAAAAACAGATAGGTGAACCCAAAGCGAGACCCGTTTGACCCGCACCCATTCAGACCTGTGCTCCTAATGCCCCGTTTAGACCCATGACCTGACTCACTCATTTTGCCACTTATAAGTGCTGTTGGTCTTACCAAAATCAGCAGTTCATATAAGCTCTCAACTTTTTCACAGGTTGAAGCTGATAACTCAATGGAATTCGTGACTTTGACCAAAATTTATGTGCCAACGCTTTTACTAAGTTTTGTACTTGTAAAATGTTGAATACCAGTGTGGCAGTGTTTAAAAGCTAAGTGATGTTGGTCAACGCGTACCCAACCCGAACACCTGACTCCTACGAATAACTGCCATTTTAAAACCTATGGAGAATACGCTACAATGGATGCAAATTATGTCACATTTTAGATAACTAAACTAAACAATCTATCATAACACGTCCTATAAATTATGATCAGGACATCACCCTAAGTATTGTTCAGCGGTTTAATTTCCACATTACCAAAAAGATTAACACTATGATATGGATTGGGACTCGTGATCTTTGTGTCGTCACATACTAAGGATAAAATTAGTGAACTTGATGAAGATGACAAATTTTCTACATATCCATTTATAAATCACTGTAAAAAGCGGAACTTTAAACACAAATACCTTCCATTTATAAATCAATGAAAAATGACCAGTAACGTTGTAACTCATGGCCGGATTTAAGGGTGTGCAGAGTGATCAACCGCACAGGGCCTTAAAATTTTTGGTGCCCCAGATGTTGTAGATGCATGGCTGATTTTATTCAAGGTTTAACATAATACGAATGGATATATAGTCTAGAACTTAAGGTTTTTGGGTTATATTCGTGGAAGAAGTATTGTTTTCAATCGATTCATAAAATAACAATGAACATAGTTGCAGACATGATACAATATACAGGGATGAGGAAGATGGTTAATATCAATGTTTTCAAACCCGGGTCGACCCGGCCGGTTCAACCGGTCGGACCGGTACCCGGCCACTAAAACGGGTCAAAAAAACCCGGGTTTCTAAAACCGGGTCAACTGGTTAGACCCGCCGGGTTTTGAGTGACCCGGGTCATGAAACCCGGCCGGGTTTGGTTTTTTCAAATTTTTTTTATGAAAACCGGGTTGACCAGGTTAGACCCGACAGTCGAACCGATTGACCCGGTGATCAAACCGGTTGACCCGGTCGAAAAAAATAAAATAATAAAAAATGGAAAACCGGGTTGACCCGGCGGTCTCTTGAGACTCAAGGTCGATATCCAAGTCAACCGCTTCTCGCAACCAACAACATATGCAATTGGTAATTGGCTTTCGTATAAGTAAAACTAAAACTAAATTAAAACAATACGATAAAAGTTTGACCTATTTTTTGGGTGGTCGAGGTACTATCTGTGGAGGATATCCAACTCCAATTACATTGCACTCGATAATCGTATTCGAGTTTGGTATCAATTGTCACAAGCTTCATTGGAGGAGAAGAAAACAATGTGTACATACATGAGTATACGACATTAAAAGGTGTAGTGTCTTTAGAGCAACTTTTTTGTGGGCTACTTTTGTGAAACTTGTTTTAAGTTTTGAATCCCACATTGGTAAGAGGGATGAAATTTCGCTTCCTTATATAGCTTGGTGGAAAAAGCGTTGACAAGTTGAAACAAATATTAGGCTACTCACAATGGTTCGGTTGGGGAAGAGGTCCACCGACCTTTCCAATCGGTTGTTCCATTGTGGAACTTCGGTTGGGCTCGGTTGGTTGTGGTGATTTTGACAAACTAGTTCGTTGATTCAACCGAATGAAATGCACACATAAATTCAAATTTTCGACCGTTTGATATTAAACAAAAAAAAATAAAAATAATAAACTTTACCACTTTTACATCCTATAAATACTAACTCAAACACACAATTTCAAACACAATTCAACCTCAAACTACTTCTTAACACAAGATTTATTATGGCTTGCCTTAAAATAAAAAGACAAATATTCGTAAAAAGAATAAAAAGATTTGTTTTTTTTAAAAATTCTCCAAAAATTCAAAAAAAAAAATTCATAAGATCGGGTATGTTGGTGCATAAAACTTTTGTGAAATTGTTTTTTATAATTTTGAGTTTTGATACGTTTTTTTTAATATACAAAAAACGAATTTTGATGCACAAAAAAAATTTGATGCACAAAATTTTCAACTTGTTTTAGTTAGATGCGCAATGTTATTTTGATGAAAAAAGTCAAAAGAAGTTGGGTGCAAAAACCAATTTTTGATGCACAAAAAACGATTTAATGCGCGAACGTATTTTTCCATGAATTGTTTTCGGAAAAAATATCTACTTTTAAAAAAAGTTTTTCACAAGTTTTTCATGCACCATCATACCCGATCTTGTGGATTTTTTTTGGGAATTTTTCGAGAACTTTTTTTGATAAAAAAATCTTTTTATCTTTTTACGGATATTTGTCTTTTTATTTGATCTTTAAACGCTATTATAAGCATCATAAATCTGTTTGAGCAGGCAAGGGCAGAGAAGCAACATATGAGAGAAAACTACAAGGGTTGCAACAACATTACGCCTGAACGAAAAGCCGTGATCGACAAATTTTTTATGGATGAAGCCCACAAAGACGACGAGATTGCTGACAAGTTGTGGCGGTGTGTTCAAATGGTATCGAACAACATCAGCACCAAAATCAATTGGAGCTATCGGGAGAACAAAAACGATGGTGCAGGTGCATCAACTTCGACTGCCAGCTTTGTTGGGGAATCTCCGCTAGACCAGGAAGCTTTGGCTCGCATCGAGGAATTTGCCGGTTATATATCTCCCTCGTATGATTCTGCATGCGGGGAGTATTCAGATTAGGATTTAGGATTTATGATTTATGTATTTCGTATCGTTTTTATTTTTAATATATTGTAATGTTTTTATTTAGTATTGTAACGTTTTTATTTTTAATGAATTTTAAATTTGTTGTTAAAAACATTTGGAAAAAAAATCTCAGGTCACCACTGTGACAACTAGGTCGTCATCAGGTTGTCGGAGAGAGAAATCTGATGTGGCAGGGTTGACCCAGATTACCACTGTGACTAGCCTTTTGTTGTTGTCTTTGTCTCCGTTATTCCATTTAAAAAATTACAACAATGGAGTAAGAGAGAGAACATAACAGTTAATGTAAGAGTTAATTGCATTTTTGGTTCTTGTGGTATGGCCAAATTGCAGGTTTGGTCCCTAAAACTTCAAAAATGCAAGGATAGTCCTCATTTTGAAGTTTGGATTGCATTTTTGGTCCTTGGACAAAATGAAATAACTAAAATACCCTTTGTCTTATTTAAAGAAGACAAGGGTAATTTGGTCATTTCACACCAACCAAAGACCATAAGTGCAATCCAAAAATGAGGACTATTATTGCACGTTCAAAGTTTTAGGGACCAAACATGCAATTTGGCTATACCACAGGGACCAAAAATGCAATTAACTCTTAATGTAATTTAACAACTTTTTTACATTTCAAAAAGTTTTATCTTTTTACTACTGCTTTATATGTTCTCTCATTTATATGATGTGATGTTATTGGTTATTAACGTACGTGTGCATGACTAGTTGTACAGTACATTATGTTAATAGTCATGTCCTGTAATTCGAGTAATATGGATCTGCTCGTTGTATAAATAGAGTTGGGCGGTGGTTTTGTGGTGGAGTTGTGGCGTTGATAGTGGTTGTTGGTTCTGATAGAAAAGAAGATGAACAATATAAAGAACTTGCGACCAAATTTACGGTAACAAGTGAAGAATTCGGACGAAATTTCTAGTATTACATATATATAGAAATTAAGAGTTGAGATCCCTTGCAAAGTGAAAAAAAATAAAAAGGCTAGAAAGCCTATCATTGATTGCCATGTGTCCTCCACCCACTCCCTCCTTTTTTCTTATTAAATTTGGTTAGAGGGGTATTTTTGTCATTTAACCCGTTTTTCATATTCCACCCCAAATTTCAAACGCAAATAACTTTCAAACGACAAACTTTTACGAAAAACCGATTTCACCATAATTTTTAAAATTCGATTCTCTTTAATTTGGTATAAATCTTGATAAATATTTCAAACTTTTTTTTTTTACATATCAAATGGTTCTTGATTTTCTTGATTTTTTTGGCATTTTCGGCCCTATTTTTTACGCTCATAAATGTCGAATCTTGAAAAACTTAAAACATGAAAGTTATAGATTTTTGTTCACTCTTTACCCAGAAATTTAAATCACTCAAATTCGATGTCATATGGGTAAGATATCGCACGTTAAAGATGGTGTTTTACTCACATTTGTTGCATACAAGGTGTTTGATGAAATGTCTAGCTTAGATTTTTAGTGTTAAAGTTGAGCTTAATGCACTAATTTTTGTCCCACAACGCATCATTAATCATTTTTTCAATGTAAGATTCAAAAAGTGACGTTTTTAATAGTTAATGTTTTTAACTATTAAAACTGATGAACCAAAGTGATGAACTGATGAACCAAATCAAACTGTTAAAAAAAAAGCATAAAAGCAAAACTGATGAACCTAACTAAACTGATGAACCAAACCAAAACTGAAACTATGATTGATGAACTAAACCAAACTGATGAACCAAACCAATAACTGATGAACCAAACCAAAACTGAAACTATGATCGATGAACCAAACCAAACTGATGAACTAAACCAAAAACTAATGAACCAAAACCAAAACTGATGAACCAAACCAAAACTGATGAACCAAACCAAAACAGAAACTATGATTCATGAACCAAAACCAAAACTGATGAACCAAACCAAAACTAAAACTATGATTCATGAACCAAACCAAAAACTGATGAACCAAACTAAAACTGAAACTGTGATTGATGAACCAAAATAAACTGATGAACAAAACAAAACAAACACCAACATGTTAAGCTGAAACTATGATTGATGAACCAAAATAAACTGATGAACTATGTTTGATTTGGTTCATCACTTTTGGTTTGGTTCATCAGTTTGGTTTGGTTCATCAGTTTTGATTTGATTCATCAGTTCATCAGATTGATGAACCAAGATTAACTGATGAACAAAACGTGCATTTTTATTTTATATTAACGACTAAAAAAACATCACTTTTTGAATCTTACATTAATAAAATGATTAATGATGCGTTGTGGTACAAAATTTAGAGCATTTAACGCAATTTTAACACTAAAAATCTAAGCTAGACATTTTATCAAACACATTGTGTGCAACAAATATGACTAAAACGCCATTTTTAACGTGCGATATCTCACTTATTTCATATCGGATTTGAGTGATTCAAAAACTTGTGTAAAGAGTGAACTAAAATCTACAACTTTCGTGTTTTAAATTTTGCGTAAATCAACCTTTAAATTAGATAAAAGTAGGGTCGAATATGCCGAAAATTTCAAGAAAATCATAACCCACTTGAAATCTTAAAAAAAAAAATTCGATTTATATATCAAGATTTATACCAAATTAAAGAGAATCGAATTTTAAAAATTATGGTGAAATCGGTTTTTCGTAAAAGTTTGTCGTTTGAAAGTTATTTGCGTTTGAAATTTGAGGTGAAATTAAAAAAACGGGTCAAATGACCAATATACCCCTAGACGAAATTAGTAAAATAAAAAGGAGGGAGGAAGTTGGTGGACAGGTGTCAAGTTATAAGTGGCTTTTTAGACTTTGCAAATTTCCCCTCTTTTTAATAGATCCGCTCTCTAGAAATTATATGTTTATTTATAGATTTAACTCAAATTTTAATTATTTTTATTTTTATATCTTTTATATTTAACTGACATTTCTTGGCATTTCGTCTTTGGCGTTGTGCACGTGATGTAAGAGCAAGAACAACAATAACGCCTTAACGGCGTTATGCATCACTTTAACGGTGTTATGCCGTTATCACCATTGGAGGACTAGCGTTAAAGAGGAGTTGGATGACCGGCGTTAGTTGGGCAACGCCCGTTATAGGGCTAAAAAGAAAAAAAAAAAAAAAAAAAGTTTGAGATGTTATTGATGTGGGTGTTTTTTTGAGGATGTTAAGGTTTAACTTGGGATATTATTGATGTGGGTGTTTTTTTGGGATGTTAAGGTGAAATGTTAAAGCTGATGTGCCGCTGACGTGGACGATGTTATTTTATAACTCAAATTATTGTTGGACATGCTCTAAAACTCCAATTGCATTGCCAGGTTATTTTTATGAGAAACTATAAGTTTTATAATCGCACATGAATCAAAGTAGAATCGTTGATCGGTTGAAGTACACGTTATGTTGTTGGAGGTCATTTGGTGTGATCATGGTGACCCTTTGGGAAGCAAGTTGTTCTAACTTCTAAAAGTCACTAAAAAGGTAAAAAGTATGTCATACCGTACTAGTTATAAAACCCGTGCACGCGCATGGGGTTTTGACAAAAAAAAAGTTATTTTGTACTAATATTGAATATTTTGTGTTTAAAGGTAATTACATATAATTATATACTTATGCACGAGTTTTTCATTATATATTAATATCCATTAGAATTTGGTAAAATAAAATTTTGTAAAAATTTCTCTTAGATAACTCAAGATTTAACTATATTTAGCAGACATATATGTTGATGTTGCTATTTAAATTTCACTATTGATATTATATTGTACACAAGATGCGAGTTTAGTAACACATAATTAGCGTCGATGAAGTTAAAATATATTCCTTAAAGTTAAAAAAAAAAATGTTTTTCTACATATCCTTATATAAATAAATAAGAATTACATGATTCGTTGTTATAAGTACAATCACGTATATTTTTTTTCATATTACAGTAACCCGTACTTACAATTTGATAATTATATTTTCGTTTTCAAAAATTTAGCCGTATTTAATATTCAAATTCGTGTCCACATAATCATACTTTTAAAATAAAATAAATGAGTCCTTACTGAACTTATATAGTAAAAGAAATATTTTGATATTTATAATCCTATGCATATTTATATGTTGTAATTTTAAAACAACATATATATTGTATTTTTAATATATAAAGTATAGGGGGTATAAAGTATAAAGGTGAATTTGTTTAATTTCTAAAGTTATTATAAAACATGAAAACTTATAATATTACACTTAACCTTATATAATTTTTAAAAATTCAACCACTAAAGTTTTATTAATTACCTCATATTTTTTTAAGTTTTTGTTTTTACAAATATTGTTATAAGTATAATCGCGTATATTTATTTTTATATTAAAGTAACCCGTGCTTACAATTTGATAATTATATTCTCGTTTTCAGTAATTTAGCCGTATTTAAAATGTAAACTCGTGTCCACATAAGTTAAACTTTTAAAAATAAAATAAGTGGGTCCTTATTGAACGTAAAAAGTAAAAAAATTGATACTTATAATCTTATGCAAATTTATATGTTGTTATTTTAAAACAACATATACATTGTATTTTTTAAGATATAAAGTATAAATGGTATAAAGTATAAGGGGGTATTTGTTTATAATCCAAAGTTATTAAAAAACATGGAGGCTTATAATATTACACTTAACTCTATATAATTTTTAAAAATTCAACCACTAAAGTTTTATTAATTACCTCCTCTTTTTTTAAGTTTTTGTTTTCACAAATTTGACACCTATATTTTTATATGTTTTTTCTATCAACCAAAATTTTTCACCAAATTTATTAAAGTTTGACCAAAATCAATTTAATTTTGACTTTTATTAACCAATCACATCACACGATTTTGCTTACGTGTCGAAATCGAACTCTCCTATTGGTCCAATTGTTTTTTCAATAAGAATGAATTGACAAAATAACTTTGAAATGAACAATGTGGGGTGTAGGTTGAGGATCGGTCGAGGCAACCCAAAAACGAAAATCGGTTGTTTTTTCAACCGATATTTACACACACTTTTTTTTTTTTTTTTTTTTTTTTTTTTTTTTTTTTTTAACTTGGTCATCGACTGTGGCAACTTGGTCGTGTCTGGTCATCGGAGAGAGAAAGCTGATGTGGCACCCGGTGACCTGGGTCACGACTGTGTCCAGCTTTAAAGGTTGACCAAAATCAATTTAATTTTGACTTTTATTAACCAATCACATCTCCCAATAAGCTCACGTATTTCTAACCTTATAACATGCGTATCCGACTCACATATTCGAACATTCCTACCATAAACTTCCCTATATAGGCACTAAAACACATCTTTGGTACATTAAAATACATTCACGTGTTATCTAAATCAGCAACTCAACTTAATTATACATTCATACCTTGAGCAGGCGGAGAAAATCCTTCCACGACAATCAGGTGTTGATACTTAATCCTCTTCTAAAAAACTTACACAAAAAAATTGCATTACACTTTAGTATGTGCGATAAGATCATAAAACTGCAAAAACCACTAACATGTTGCATTATAATGAGGATAACAACAAAGTTAGTCATAACATCAAATAAAAAAACTTCAGATTAGAACTAAAGGGGTGTTTGGTATGCTTATTAAATGTGCTTATGGGCTTATTCAATTACCATAACACAATAAGTTTATGATAAAGCTATAAGCTTTTTTGAACTTAGTAAAAAAACCCCGAACTCACAACCAATTCTATCATAGCTTAGTGTGTTTATAGTAAAAACACAAATATTAAGCGTAAAACTTTTCAATAAAACATTAAAAAAAAAATTAAAAAAATAATAATAATAATAATAATAATATAATAATAATAATAATAATAATAAAAATTACTAAAAGTTGGTGTGTATAACAAAAAAGTTACTAAAAACTATCAGCTAGATAAGGCATAAGCCAAAATTCTGTTGAAATCGCTTTCGGATTCTATTCAGAAGTAAAAACAGGTTAACACATAAATCATAAGTATAGAAGAATGGTTGTATCTCACATCCGTGATTACCAACTCAATAACATTATCGCATTATAGTAACGTAATAACCTGATTAAAAACTATATATTCTTGGTTAATAATTCTCATGTACATACTTTTATTTCTTTACAACGGCCAACTATTACGTTTTTTATCACGTCAATGAATAAAGTTATGTTATCACCCACGTTTTTTTTTTTTTTTTTTTTTTTTTTTAGGAGGTGATTGTTATGAAATAAGGATTGTGATGCTTGCATTTTTTTTTAAATTTAAGGAAAACACCTTCTAAATTAACCAATGACTATCTAACCCATGTGTTTGTTTGTCTTTTTTAATAATTAGCTTTGTAAAACGTTTTTAACTGACATACATGTTGAAGGGTTGAGGTTGATGTTGTTGTTTAACTTTAAATTTTGATATCATGTTGTACAAAATGTGCGAGTTTAGTAGCACATAATGAGCGTTGATGAAGGTAAAATATGCTCCGTAAAGTTTTTAAAATGTTTTTATGGATATCCATATATAAATTTTAAATAATAATTCACGAGTCGTTGTTATAAGTAGAATCGCGTATATTTATTTTCATATCACAGTAACTCGTGTTTACCATTTGATATTTATATTCCCGTTATTAATATTATAAAGTATATGAGGTATAAAGTGTAAGGGGTTATTTGTTTTTTTCTAAAGTTATTAAAAAACAAGAAAACTTGTAATTTTACACTTAGCTCTATATAATTCATTTAAAATTCAACCACTAAAGTTTTATTAATTACTCCCTTTTTTTAAGTTTATGTTTTCAAAAATTTGACACTTATATTTTTATGCATTTTTTTTAACCAAATTTCTCCACCAAAATTATTAAGTTTGACCAAAACCAATTTAATTTTGACTTTCTATTGACCAATCATATTGCTCGATTTTGCCTACGTGGCAAATTCAAGCTCTCCTATTGGGTTTTTTTTTTTTTTTCCATAAGAAGGGTTTTGCAAAAACACTCCGAAATTATGTAATTCTTTTATTATATAAAAGATTTACTTTGAGGGGGTAGGATCAAATGAGAAATATAATTAAGATGAGAAGAATGAGAAGAAACCACAACTACAAATATTAGATGCATCCATAAAAATAGATGCATCTCCTTATTATTATTTTTTTCTTACTTAAAATATGTGGCTAGAATTTTTTCTCACTCTTCTCATTTAATTAATTATTCTTACTAGATCCATACTCTTGCCTTGAGAAGTGCGATAGGAAAATGTAAATAGTCATCTCATGAAATTGATTTAATTTAGAACCATTGTCCTAGACATGATTTACCAATGTTACTAGCACATTATCCTATCGATAAATAGAGAAAATCATAAAAATATCAAATTCTCACAAATTGACAAAAAAAATTGTATAGAAAGGTAGACTGTCATTACTTAGTTTTGGGCATTTTGGGTTAAAAAATGAGGAATTCTTAGGTAAACAGCCTACTTGAACCCAATGTTACTAATGATTCCGGCCTGGATTTGGGCGAGGGCGGGCTGAACCGACGCAGAAGGCACCAGATTTTAAGGAGGCACCAATTTATTGAAAGCCCACTATACTTAACACACTCTTGAGACTGAAGCTCGATATCAAACTTAACCGCTTCTCGCAACCAACAACATATGCAATTGGTAATTGGGCTTTAGCATAAGTAAAACTTAAACTAAATCAAATTGATACGATATAAATTTTGCCAAATTTTCCGGTGATTGAGGTACCATCCATGGAGGATATCTAACTCCAGTTGCATTGTCACTAAATTAATATTCGTATTCGAGTTTGATATCGATTTTCTCTAGCTTGATAAGAGAAGAAGAAAACATTATTTGAAAATACGAGTACCAAAAAAAAAAAAAAAAAAAAAAAAAAAAAAAAAGGTGTTATGTCACTAGAGCAATTTTTGAATGGGATACTTGTGTAAAACTTGTTTCTAGGTTTTGAATCCCACATTGGTTAGAGGAAGGAAATTTTGCTTCCTTATATACTTTGGGTGTCTAAGATTGTAACAAGTTAATATAAACATTATGTTGTTGTCTGTTGCTTTCGCTTAGCGTAACAATCGGAAGTCGCAATCAACGGATGCTAATTAATGTAAATTAACAACTTTTTGTCATTTTGGGTAATTTATCTTTTTATATCCTGTTAGCTTATGATGAACCCGTCTTTTTCTATATATGATGTAGCTTTTTTGACTTACTTATAGATAAAAATGAACTAACACTCGTCAAAAGGTCGGAAACCATGGTTGCCCAAAAACTAACACTCGTCAAAATTATAAAATAGATTTTTTCTTAGCATTTATCTTCGAAATAAATTGTGCTGCGGGTGGTATCTAACTCCAAACATTGCCACTAAATACGCGTGTTTGAGTATCATTACAAATTATATGAGTTATGGATCTGGTTATGGTGCCTTTTTATGGATCTGCTCTTCCACACTTGTTGCTAGATCAACTCAAAATCCAATATTGCTCAAATGGGGCTGAGTTTTTGTTATAGTCGTGACTCATGAGTATAGCTTGTCTTGATTATGTATAGTACTCCCCTTTCATCCCTAATGAAGAATACTTAACATACTTTTAAAGTCCTTTGAAGTCAACTGCTTTCGCAAGCCTTTACAATCTCTCTTCCCACATTTCCATATTTCACTTCAAGTATTTCCCTAGCTGCTATACTAGCTATTGCTCCAAAAAAATAAAGCAACAAGTAAATCAGAAATACATGCATTTGGTGCTTCTGATATTATATCAAACAACAATGGTGGTACGTCTAGTGTTGGAAAATATTAAAGGTAGGTATTTGAGGTATCAATTTTCTCATAACCCGTATATTTGGTGCAAATAGTTTGAGATTAGCATTCATTATTGGCTGATACTTCATATGAATTCTCAAGTTTTTATCAATTTGAAGTTAATACCACAAAGGATTGACTGGTGATTCATACTATTTTAGACATAGTTATTGTATATTTCAAAATTTGTATGTGCTGCAAATATAATAGCCATTCGTAAAATTCTCAATTTTTTGTCTTGTTTTAATAACACAACTTTTGGTTGCAAAATTTATGCGGCAAAGGGCATGAATATATAACTAACTTGCCACATTTTACTTTGTTTCATAGTCATCTTTTATTTTTTTCCTCATTGTGTATATCATACTTTTGAATTTCATCTATTGTGTGGTCATGAGATACACACAATAGACAAATTTAAAGGTATGTCATCTACAATAGGAAAAAATAAAGATGACTACACAACAAAACATAAATAGGAAATTGACTCATGACTCCGTACTATTTTAGAAACCATGATTGTATGCACTTGTAATATATTGACTACCATTGTTTATAAACTAAGTGATGTTTATCAACCCAACCACAGTACCCGTCTACCCGACTCCTACAAATAACTACGTGTTTTGACATGACAACTAACCTGCACCGCCAATCATCTTGCCACTCCTACCATCATGGTTAGATAGCCTACAGAGAAATTTTATCTACACCTAACCAAAAGATTGACACTATGATATGCGTTGGCAGTGATCTTTGTGTCGTCACTTGCGAAGGATAAAATTATAAGAAGACCCATTTTTACCATATCCCAAGCACTTAGAAGCCTTTAAACGCATTCCATTTATAAATTGATAGAAAATGACCTGTAAAGTTGTAAGGAATATACGTAAAACGAATACTTAACACACTCTTGAGACTCAAGCTCAATATCAAACTCAAACACTTCTTGCAACCCAACAAGAAATGCAATTGGTATGATAGGATATAAGTTTAACCGAATTTTTGGGTGATCGATTGAGGTACATCCAACTGCAAATGCATTGTCACTAAATAACCGTATTTGAGTTTGCTATCAATTTTCTCTAACAATGTGTGAAAAAAACATATCTAATAGTATATGGAGACAAAAGATTGGACCAACAACTTTTATGGGGCTAGTTTGTTCTTGAATCCCACATTGGTCGGAGAAATGAAATTGTGCTTCCTTATATACTTCGGGTGTTTTTAAATGAGGCAGGTTGAAATGAACATTATGTTCTTATTTGTGGTTGACCACATGTCGTATGTTACGACATGTAAGTAGAATTAACAACTTTTAGGTCATTTTAAGTAGTCTATCATTTTGTATATATGAAGTTAGTTTATGCCAAACCCATCTTATTTTGTGTTACCTTATGATAAATGTGATATTGCAACCCAACAACATAAATTTGGCTAAAGTTTTAGGTGATTAAATGCACTATCCATGGTGGATATCCAACTCCAATTGCATTGGCACTAAATAATCGTATTCGAGTTTTCGCTTCATTAGAGTAGAAGAAAACAATGTGAACATATATGAGTATGAGACATTAAAAGGTGTAGTGTCTTTAGAGCAACTTTTTTATGGGCTAATTTTGTGAAACTTGTTTTAAGTTTTGAATCCCAGAGTGGTCCAACGGATGAAATTTTGCTTCCTTATATAGCATGGTGTTCTCTTTGTCTCTCGTATGTTGTTATAAAATTATCCCTAAGGTGTGTTTGTTTTTTAAAAAAAAGTCTTACTAGCCCTCTTACTCTTACCAGTAAGAGGAGGGCAGACGTTTTGTTTGTTTGTTTTTTTCTTTTGAGTAAGACCCAGTTAGACATATAACATCTTACTCAGTAAGAGGTGGGGGACTTGTCTTACTGCCTCTTACTCGTTTTGTAAACTTTATATAATGTATTTGATTGTTTATTAAACTATGTTATATTTATGATAAGAAGTCTTGTTTCATATTCACATAAGTTACTTATTATCGCATTGCGTTGGTTTAATAAACAAATTGAAAAAACGAGCACTTAAAATCATTCGGACAATTATACAAAAACAAACAATATTATTTCGTTCAGATTTAGACTTTCTAGACACCTCTTACCAGTAAGATGTTGTAGTCAGATTCAGACTCAAACATCTTAATGAAACAAACACACCCTAAAATGTAACTTAACAACTTTTTTTCCATTTCAAACGGTCTTATCTTTTAACAACTTTTTTTTTCCATTTCAAATAGTTTTATCTTTTTTCTACATACGTTGTTAGCATATAACTTATGATATATCTACTACCGCTATGTCCGAATAACTAATTTTAATATAATTAAATCCTAAAAATAAATAACAGTTATCACTTAAACCAAGATAGACCATTATGCCCTCACTATACACGACATACACAAACATCATTCTCACATTAATAAACCAAAACTAACTGTTACCCTTCTTCCTTTTCTAGATGCAACAATTATGCCATTTATTTTTCACGACCACACAAAACTCACAAATTCCTTTTCAATTCCCGCCCAAATCACTTATGGTTTAATCCATATATCCTATGTTTGCAAAAGCACGTATCGTTGTTAGCGATGCTCGTCGAAGATACACGTAACTTATTGCCTGCATTTCTTACCGTAAATAAATGTTGTAGATGGTGGCCGGTGAAGCGACATGAGAAGAAACGAATGACGGGATGTAGTTGGTGGTGACGTTCATGGATGATAGTGGTTGGCGATGATGAATGATGATGGTTGACTGGTTGGCGTTTTAGTTCGGCGGGGGTGGCATGAGGTCGTTGTCGGTGGGATAATGGAATGTGTCATTTGAGAGAGCATAAGGAAGTTATAAATATTTTAACAGACTTAATGTCATAAATTCATAATCATAATATACGAGTATACATTGAAAGAACTTGAACATTTATTATGGTGGGGGGGGGTGGGGGGGGGGGGGGGGGGGTGGAATCGGATATTTGTTTGCAACCTCAACTAAATTACCCCTAAAAAACCGTTTATTACTAAAATGGCCTCGTCATCTACCTCCAACGGATATTCGTACTCCTTTTGATAAATCCAAAACACATCCAGATGCCCTGGTTAAATAAAAGTATGGAATATCTAATCTTGACCTTCTAAAGGTCTGCTTTCATAAGGAGTGGTTGTTAACAAAGCGTAACTATGGGCTTTAAATATTTAAAATATTTCGGTTAACGTTCATGTCATTGGTAGCCATGGCGGTGTTCTTTAGGACTGAAATGCATGTGGGAAGTTTGGAAGATGGAGGGATGTTTTCCGAGTCTCTTTTTTTGGTCTCTTGATTGTAATGTTTAATGAATGGCTGAACTTGTGTTGACAATTATGAGGCTTCCAGTGTTCTACAAACATCGAGATTCACTATTATATCCTGCGTGGGCTTTTGCTCTACCCATTTGGGTACTTAAAATTCCACTATCGTTGATGGAATCATGAATATGGGTGGGTCTAACATATTATACTATAGGATATGCACCTGATGTCAGCATGTATGATGTGGCGGGAAGAAGAAAACGTGTGTTTGCTAGGGCCATTGAGAGACGTGTACTCCAACTTGGATAATATCAGGTTAAAAAAACCGGATACCGGTTGTATAAGTTACTAAATGTATCATAAGAGACAAAATAGACAAGATAAGTGGGCGAAGGGGCTATTTTTTTTGTTCGCTACGTCGAACTGACATTTGTGACAAGTATAATGCTTTAATAGGTTATTAGCCCTAAATTTTAATGCAGGTGATGTACAACTCCAATTGTTTGAGTTTCGCATCAAATTTCTAATAGCCTTTACAAGAAAATCAAACTTTTTCCTGGTTAATTTTTATGAGAAACTATAAGTTTTATAGTCAC